>JACGTP010000057.1:0-13376 GCA_023678845.1 Mischocyttarus mexicanus | reverse complement strand
AATTAAATCAATTTTGTTTTATTTTATTAATAAAAATCAATGTTGTAGGCATTGAATTTTCGATGTATTTATTTCTGAATATTATTTTCTTTCACGCCTGAATACAGGCAACAGATTATTCTAACAAAATTGCATACTTACAGGTGCACTATAAAATTCTAATTTTTATTACTTACTAGCAAACTACCCGGCAAGATTCAAAATGAGTTAATTCTAATATATATTGAAAATAAAAAAGAGCCATGTTTTAACTAATTTTTAAATATTTACAGTCTTCGTTGCAACAATTAATTAACAAATATTTTTTAAACGTACATCATGTATCAATTGATTTCCTAATTAGAGATATGAGCCTTTCAAACATTATTTTAAAATGTCATAATTATTATTAAAAATGTTGGTAAGGGTTTTAAAAAGTTATTTTTTATTAATTTTATTCAAATATATACACATACATATACTTATTAATTGTTTAACATATTAAGAAATACAAATTTATCATCAGGAATAGAAAACATCTGTTGAAAAGTAGGTCACTGGTCAAGAAAAGTAGGTCATCGGTAGGAAAGTAGGTCAGCTATACAATTTCAAAACATAGTAAAGATCCATATGTATTCAATGTATTGAAAGAAACATAGGAAGGTTTATATTCTCTCGGTGAAATTCTAAGAAATTTGGCATACAGAAATATTCCTTAACAATCAGCCTAGGTAACCGTGTTAGAATGTTTTGTTTACATTCACTTCTCTCTCACTCCTAAGCCGGCTTCTATATTCTTAACACGTTATTTACCTTCGTGTATGTTCGGTATTGTTCGGATGTATTCGTAATATATTTGAATGTACTTTTTCTTCTTTATGAAGAATCACGTCGTTTGATTTGTTATTGACCTTCGGGTATGTTCGGTACTTGTCGAATGTATTCGTAACTATTTTTCATAATAATCGTTAGTCTTCTTCGAGCGTCGGAACGTGAAACAATAACATTAAGAATATGTCATTTATTTCGAGTCACGTATACGTGTGTGAGTGTTATCCTTCTTATGCAAGTGATATGCATTTGTGAGAGAGTGTGTGTAATGCTGAATAGTGACATATACATATATGGATACAGTACAATTATGGATATGGATATGGATATGGATATGGTTGCATTGAATACAAGGACGAAGTACATCTAAAGTAAGTTGAGCATGATTCTTGAACTATTTTAACATTCAACCACATCGTGGGCTAGGTTTAACGTTAAAACATATTACGTGAATAATTTTTCAATAAATAAAAATATAAATAAAATACTTTCTTTAATGGTAATATATTTTTAAAAATAATTATTTGGAGTTCTTAATAAAAGAAATATGGAAATCTGTATTTAAATAAATCACTTATTGTATATAGTCTGTATCCAAAATTGTATAACAATCATATTCATTTAATATAGTTTACTATTCAGAAAGAAATATTAAAATTACAAGCGCATGTAATATGAAATCGCCAATTAAATTTTAATGCAAATTATGGAGTTCCTTTGGCTTTTAATTCCTCATAACATGGCCTAAGCAATATACGATTCTTTTTTGTTGGATTATAATATTCATGACCCTGTAATGCAAAAGAAATAATTATATATTCGTTATGTTAATGATAATAAATATAAATCTCTCTCTCTCTTTCTGTGCAAAAAGAAAATCATACCTTCGACCAATCATAAGAAACCGCATAAGCAAATATTTGTCCATTATGATTAAAACAGCAACGAACAATTGGTTGTTCCATTGGTTCTGATGATTTTAATTTAGTTCTAGCATCCTTATCCCAGAAACCAAAAGTACCATCTGCACCTACGGTAGCTACTGTACCATGAACAGGATGAAAAGCTATATCATTAACCTGTAACAATAAAAAAAAAATATATAATTAAGTGTTTTAAATATTTTTTACTTATTTAACATCATTGTACTAACTGCATAAATATCTTGGTAACCATTTGGAGATGCATTTATCCTATGACATTTGAAAGTAAAATTATCTTTGCTTGTTTGATTCAAATGATGTATAGCTACACGTCCTTCGGTACTTCCAATAGCAAATCCAGTTGGTATTTTCTTTTTATCTCTAAAAATGGCTACACAACGATACTGGTATTTTAAACTTAATTCAACAGGTTTAAATTCACGTGGACTTCCTTCCAATTGATATACAATTAAACCACGACCTGCTGTTCCTACCACAGCCATAGGATAATCCTTTAAATAATATTTTTTCATTATTAAAAATAAATAGATAATTTAAAACACATAGTTATCTTTGCAATAATTTCAATGCTTACCACAGCAGCACAATAACATCTTTCAGGTAAATTAAGTGTCATCGCTGGTTTTGGATTTCTTAGATCCCAAAACTAATAAAAATATAAAATTAATAAATAAATAAATAACTAACAATATAAATGAAATATATATAAATGAAAATATTGAAAAAAGCAATAAACAACTTTTAAAGTTTTATCCCAAGAACCAGTCATCAAACAAGAGTATGTAGTTCCTTTAATCCAATGACAAGTTCTGATCGGAGCATCGTGAGCTGCTACAGGAATACTTTGATTTGAAGCCAAGTCCCAGCATTTAGCTGTTTTATCACATGATGCCATAAATACCTTGGTACCATCCTTATTTAAAAAGAATAGTATTAATGTTAGATATAATAGTTCATTTATATTAGATACAGTGTATTGATAACAAAATAATATTTACATCACTCCAACAAACATCTAAAATGGGTGCTGCCATAGATTGTATTGATTTAGGAACTGTTTTCCCAGATTGTTCCACCTCCCAACATCGTACATTGCAATCCCAAGAACCAGCAACTAGAAAATTTTGTTGTAATGCAGCAGGACTAAACTTCAAACTAGAAATAGAATCATCTGGAGGTGAAACAACTTCGAAATCTTGCATTGGATTAGCTAATGTAGTTGCTCCTGATCTTATTGTACCAGTTTGATTAAACATTTTATTTCAACGATTAAACGTTCGTATTCTAAAATCAAATAATATATATTAACACAAGTATCAACAAAACCATCTTTATAGTATATAATACAATTTCACTTTCTTTCATAAAAAAATAACAAGTTTATAGTTTTCTTCATCGAGTAGTTTAAATTAATAAATTTTATATATAGATATATATATTATTTGTTTAATTTATTAAATTACCTATTTGGTATTTTTTAACCAAATACCAATTAATCTTACACACTTCCTCACGTTTTATCAACATAGAATAATTCAATACAAGAAAGTAATGAATGAGAATAAACTATGATTCCACGTCTGAAAGATCATTTATCGAATTTTCATATGTACTGCAACTAATCATTAACGTTATTTTCTCGGTATTTTTCTTTTTTTTATCTCAACAAGAAATTATCTTACCAAAGTTTAATCATTTGTAACTAATAAATTTAAAATTCCTAGAGATATTTTTTAGTGTTATTATCTTTTAAAAAAATAACCAAATAAGAAGAAGGCGGTAAATTCGAATTCATTCATTTCAAATTCATATTTTAAATTTTATATAAAGAAAAAGAAATAAAATATAAAATGTAAACCAACTAGAATTGAATCAACGATTCTGTGATTATAAACTTACACCTAAATCCATTAATAAATCTAGGAATTATAGGAAAATAATTAAATAGATAAGTATATCTATCTGTTCACCTATTTATTAAAATTTCATTGCCCGATATCTCAAAAAGAGTTGAATTTATTCCCATAATCCTATAGCTAAAATTGTGATAGTAATCAACATGTACAAGTGTGCAAAATTTAAAAATAAAAAACCGAATACAAATTTCCCGCCTTCTTCTTATCATACACATTTCATTACATAGGTGGTGATATGTAGTGTAATTAGTAATGCATTTAATACACCATACGCTATTCTACCAATAGGTGTCCATGGTTTGATATTGAATGGAGAGAGTGGGGGGTAACTGGCAGCCATATTGGCTACTGGTGCTACTACTGGACTTTTGAGAGAAAGTCAAAAAATAACCAAACTTTTTCTTCCTAATTTCTACATTAAGGAAAAAAATGTTGCCCTGGAAGATTTCCCATTGACATTGTAAAGTTTGTTTAATACTTCGTTAAATATAAAAGTGGTTGGTGTTACGTGTGAATCTCTATAAGAGTTACATCCCTTTTTAAAACAAAAAATGGTACGTCTTTTTTCTTCTTTTCCCCACCTAAATCAAGCGTCGATTAGATATTTCATTATTTTATATTTCTTATTAATTATTCTTATAACCTATAAATATATGTATATAATCTTCTTTTTTTTATAGAGTTTCTTAGGATTCAGTCTCGGTCAGTCTGCTGATATAGACATTACTTTGGATGGTGCTGAAACCAGAAAGACAGCAGATATCAAATCTGAGGATGGCAAGAAAGAACATCATTTACTTTATTATGATGGGGAGGCAATATCTGGGAAGGTAGGTGTTTTCATTTGATAGTACTATCAGCTTTATTATTCTATTATCATATAGGATATTTGAGTATTCAAATATATATGTGTACGTGGGTGTGTGTTACTTGGAAAATACTTTTTTAAAGGTATATGTGATTCTAAAATGTCAAAGTCATAATTTTATTATCAATACTTAAACAAAACTTGTGTCTTATTCTTAACGTGATGTATTCTATGGTTAATTTAGTGTCACATGTATGTGCATTGTTAAATAATACATTGCTATGATATTCCTTTAATGAAAAATATATTTTTCTAAATGATTATATGGATGTAAAGAAACAATGATTAGTAGTATTTAACATATGTTATATCATGTTACACGAGTAATTTAATTTTAGATAATGTATTACCAACTGTTACATACATAATAGGATTATTCTCTCATTGCTTCTAGATTACTATTAGTTTGAGAAAAGCTGGTAAGCTAGAACATCATGGTGTTAAAGTGGAATTCATTGGGCAGATTGAATTATACTATGACAGAGGTAATCATCATGAGTTTATTAATCTGGTAAAAGAATTAACCAGGCCTGGTGAATTGACTCATAATACTGTATATACGTTTGAATTTGCTAATGTTGAGAAACCTTATGAAAGTTATACCGGTTCTAATGTGCGGCTTAGATACTTTCTCAAAGTGACAATTGTTCGAAGACTTAGTGACATTGTTAAAGAACTCGAACTAGTTGTACATACGCTAAGTTCCTATCCTGATATGAACAATCCTATTAAAATGGAAGTTGGAATAGAAGAATGTTTGCATATTGAATTTGAATACAACAAAAGCAAGTAAGATATAAACAATTTTTCATTTATTATTTAATAATTTATAATAAGTAATCATATTCTTTTATTAATGTAAAATTGTTTTTATCAGATATCACTTAAAGGATGTTATTGTTGGTAAAATCTACTTTCTGTTGGTCAGAATTAAAATAAAACATATGGAAATAGCCATTATTAAAAGGGAAACAACTGGTTCTGGTATAAGAATATTCTAGCAGAAATTTACTATGATATTTTACAGGGTATTTAGATTTAATTAATATGGTAAAAATATATATATATAATAATTTAAAAAGTAACATCAATTATTCCAGATACAATATTATTTAGAACTGTATTACTTTCATATTGACACGTTGAGTTTTAGATATCATTACAGTAATATCAATTATTTCTTATTATTACATTTTTCTAGTATTATTCATTATGTTCTTTAATATATTTAACCATATTAATAAATTGTCTTGCCCCGTATAGCTAATAAATCATTATTCATGATTTTTTGGTACAATTTATAAGCATGCCATAAATGAAAGAAAATAATTTTGTTTTTATATAGAATTATTTGTATTAACTTAGATTTTACTATATTAAAGTTATAAATTAGAATATATATTTGCAGGACCCCATACGTTTACAGAAAATGAAACGATAGCTAAATATGAAATTATGGATGGTGCTCCAGTACGTGGAGAATCTATACCTATTAGAGTATTTCTAGCTGGATATGATTTAGCTCCAACAATGCGTGATATTAATAAAAAGTTCAGCGTTAGATACTTTCTCAATTTAGTTCTAATGGACGAGGAAGATCGTAGATATTTTAAACAACAAGTAAGTAAAATAAAACTAGTATGTATATTTTTATAATTCAATATAATTTACACGTTGATTATAAAAACTTTATTTCTTTATTCTATCTAATAGGAAATCACTTTATGGCGTAAAGGTGAAAGAAGTAGAAAATCTCAAACAGCATCTCCACATATGCCATCGCATTTAGTATCAGCAGAAACAGGATTTCCACAAGGTGCAGCACAAAATGGACCTCCATCGGTGATAACAACTACAGATCAATTATCATCTAATGTTAAAAATATAGAGGAAACTCCAGCTCCTATGGAAGGTATGACACGTGAGGAAGGAGATGGAGAAGGAGAGAAGGAAGCAAATCCAGAAAATAATTAAATTGTGGATTATAATTCAGTTATAACTGAAAATCAATAAAGTAGTGGACTATATGAAAAAAAAAATAAAAAATAAAAAAAATAATAAGAATCGAGTACATCTAAAAGAAAAGAAAACAAAAAAAAAAGTAAAAAAGAAAAAAGAGAAAAAATAAACAGTGCAAATGGATAAAATACTTTCCAAAAGAATTTTTCCTTGCTCTGGAGTAGGGAAAAAGTTTTAGTAAACGAAAATGACGAAGCTACGAATAAAAGTTGTAAATATTTTTAATACATATATATATATATATATATTTATATATATAAATATATATGTATATATATATGCATATACATATACATATATATATATATAAATATATAAAATTAAGAATGTAAATGAAGTAAGTGCAGACTATTGATTAAAAAAAAAAAAAAACCAGTTGAAAACTATTGAAATATATAATATACTAGTCCTGTCTCTTTGGCAGGATCAACATAAAAATTTTATTGGGAAAAAAGAAAGAAAAAAAAGGATGGTAGAGAAAAAGCTGAAAAGTGAATAATTAAACTGGGAAAAATAGAAATGTTAATAAATGGACAATATAATAATCAAATATTAAGTGGTCAACAACATTATTGAAGGGCATCTGAATATTACAGTGTTCTATTTTATACAAACCTTCTATATTATACAAATTGCATCCTTAAGCTATATATATATATATATTATTCCTTCAATCTGAATAATCATTATTGTATAAAAAAAAAGGATTTTGTAAATCTGAGGACTATATTCATAACTGGCGCAATATGGTACTCTCAATTCATTTGGCCTCTCTCATCAAGTATATTACGTACCTATACAGGGTATTTTGAAAATTGGTGCCTATAAATAGTCTCAGAATGTTATCAAATTTATTATTAATCATTGTCCTATTTAAATTAAGATAAATTCATTGTTATTATCTTTATATTTATGTTTGTTTTTTTTTTAATAATATTCTTTACACTCTCTCTCTTTCTTTCTCTCTCTTTCTCTTTCTCTATTTCTGTTAATTATACAAATTAATATAAAAATCAATGTTATTAATTTATTTATGGAAATATTAATATTATATAATTTATGGAAACTTCTAATCTAAAATAATTATTTGCAATAGAATATACTAATCTTCAGAATGCTCTGTATGATACACATCTGATATTAATTATAATTCAAATAATTATAATCACACGTATTTCTAATGAATGATGAAAAATTGAGGTAAAAAGTCCAAAATTGATTAAAATAATATAAACCCATTATTATTATTATTATTATTATTACCAACGTATTAATTGTTAATAATTGCATTTGAAACATTAAAATCATGTTTCATCTTTTCTTATAGCATACATGACAACTATTTTTAGTTTTAATTTTTTGCCATAACTTAAAATAATATTGTTATATTACAAAAAAAAAAAGCATTTATTTGACCACCCTGAATTTATAAACCCATTTATTAAATTTTTGTATGCCTCTCCTGTCTTAAAACGAGAAGAAAAATGAAGTTATAATTATAAGTATAAATAAAATAGATGGTTTTGCCTCTGGTGTGTGTTTTTGCACATATTTTGGAATATCGAATAATTATGCAAGTAGTGGGGAAACTTTATTTTATAATTCAGTCTCCAAAAAAAAAAAAAAAAGGAAAAATTAAAGTTAAGAAAAATATTGTTTGATCTTTTGTAAAAATTTCAATATTATTTGTTGTTAGTTAGTTTGGATTCTGAATCCATAATATTAAAGTTACCACTGTGTTTTATAAAAGATGTTATGCAGCATGAAACCTATGCGTTTGTGTGCAAATTATAAATAATTTTTAATTGTAAAATTATAGTAATCAAATATTTGTAATTAGTAAAAAAAAAAAAAGAAGTATGAAAAAGAAATGGGAAAGAATTCTATTACAACTATATATAATAATAATAAAAGTTGATCTACATTGTGTAATGAAATAACATATACGACTCGTGGCATTATTATATATATATATATATTTTAATTTTGTTTTCTTTTTATTATAAATAATTAGTTTTATGTAAGTTTCCATTAGCAAACATAAAAAAAAAGACATATAAAAGAAAAGGAAAAAAAAAATGAAACTAATCTTTGTTATTTAGATTTTTCAAGAATTTAGTCATTTAGATATGTCCAACACAATGCTTATTTATATATATTAAATATGTTATTTGTTGAAAATAAGTGTATAGTTAATAACAGCCCACGAGATTATTTTCATTAAGTATATAATATTTTTTTCATATATATATTTCATTTATGTTACTGTAAATATGATTTAATTATAAAAAGATATCCAAAATCTAATCTTTTTAAAAGAAGTGTTCTAGTTGATCTGGTCAAAAAACAATCTATATCTTTTTGTTATTGTATATTCTTATAATTTTTAGTCTTAAAAATTAGATCACAATTCTATAAAAGCTAATACAACTTGCATGAGAAACCTTTGAATAAGGTTTATTTTCTTAAAACATTTTTCTCTAAAACTACTTTTGACCGATCAACTTGTAATTTTATAGACACGTAGAATACGTTGTCAAGCTATCATAATTTGACTGGACATTTTTTTAAGAAGGTCCTTTTTTTATTAGGAATTATATATAATCAAATACAAAAGGTATAACAATGAAATAGTACGATTGATTATAATGCAAAATAATTTTTTTATTAATCTGTATTATATTCTTTTAATTAAAGTCATTCATGCGTATCTAATAAAATATATAAATTATATTTTTACAACAAAATTATAACGAATTAATAATAATGATAACTTTATAATTTATGTTAAATTTGTTGGTAATCGTTGTTGCATCAATGTAACATAAGACTGGTGATGGGTGGTGTGGTAGTATCCTTGTAGATTTAGTTCAAACATTTTTTTCTACATGTAACATTAGGATGAATCGCAGGCAATGTATTTTTGTAAATTACAGTGCTCGTACAATTGAGATGATTGCTTTATTTAGACAAACATGAAAACAAAAGAAATATTAGTAATCTAAAGAGAAAGGAAAAAAAGATAAATTATCTTAAAGATTATTTTTCATTTCAGGAGATTAGAGTTTGTTTTCATTAGAAATCACAGCGTATATTACTTCATCATGCATTTATTATTAAATATTTAATTAATTATAATTTTCAATAATTGATTACTTACAAGATATTTGTGTGGTTTTCCATTGAATTAAGTACGATTTCTTTGAATCTGAAGAACATATTACTGAAAAAAAAGAACAAATATTAATTTGAAGTTTAGAATAAAAATGCAAGATATGTTTTTATGAAAATTGAAAATAACTCAGTGAGGGCAAGCTGTAATTCATGGATAATTTTCATTATAGCGTATATATATAATGCTTAACATCATAGTATTCTAATAACTTTACAAAAGATGACTAAAAATCATTTTCCATATGAATACTAACCTTCAGAATAAAAATCAATTCTTCTGGAAACCTTTTTCCAATGATTTTTGATCTTCAATAATAATCTGTAATAAAACAAATAATGTTACATTAACAATTATGTTCTAACAATTGTAGATTATATATTTAACAGTTTTTGATACATCAGATAAAAAGTTGACTTCATAAAAATATATCAGACATATGCTTGTACTAAAAATCATCATAGTAACAACCACTCAAATAAATATTTATATATAAAATAATAATTTAACTTACATTGCAGTTCAGATGTAATCTAAACATAAGATACATGTTTTTCTTCTTTAATCTGAAATGAAAATATTCTTTGTTAGATTTCAAAAATATTTTAATATTTAAATCATTCAATTAAAAGTGTTTATATCAGAGGATTCATACGATTGTCACCATTTATTAACGTAAGACAGGGATAACTTAATTGATCATCATTTTATATGATTAAATATTATATATAAAAATATATATAAGATATTTGAGTTAACGTGGGTTTTCAGCATAATTATTAAAATACTAAATAATTTATAACTTACACAAACATTGTAACTTGTTTGTACATCTTTGAAGATCAAGGTTCATTGTAGATGGATCCTTTTTAACTTTCTTTCCTTCTTCTGATTTTTTTCATGATTTTAATAGTTCCAATAATCTTCCATAATAATCTAATTTATTCGACCAATCAACCAATTTCAAAGTCATTTACTGTAAGAAGAAAAAGTATAATTAACGTATGCAATTATACAGTTTAATATAATTTTTTTTATTAGTACAAAACTTCAGGATCTTAATATTCGTCAAAAATAATCTGTTTGACTGGGGCGTCAATTAAATCATCATATTTAAAAAAATAATCTTTTACAAATTAAATAATTATTTTAATATTCACCTAAGATTGTTTCCCTGCTGTTGCAGTTTGTGAAAACTCCATCGTTTGCTAACATGTTCTTGTAGGAATTCATTATCGTATAATCTATAAATAAAATATAACATAAATTTTCAAGTAATTATAATAAACAAAATAAAAAAGGGACTATAATTTTGTTTTAATAAAAATCAGAAAATTACTACTCAATCATAATGTTCAGACTGGGGCAGTATCATAACATCATTTTTTTAAAATGAAAGCTAATGAACAAAATAATAAAATAATAAAAAAATTGACTAATACTCACTACTAGTTAATAAACAATTTTGCAGTAAATATTTTTCCAGTATCAGTGCTACAGCCATTCAAGCGGAAGCTTTATTACCGCCATTACAAGGATGCGGAAGTTAACGTTCACAGCGTGTATATGCGTTTGCTAGAAAGAAATGTAAAAAAAGAAAACTAATTTATAAAAAAGAAATACTCTATTCTCAATGAATAATAATAATAATCTATTAAAAAATCAGTAGCATATGAAGATCATAATCAAGAAGTAATCATACGAACGAGACTAAAAATATCTTTCATCATGAATGGTGTATTTTGTTGAATCGTGTTTTGTGCATAAAATTTTATATCAAAATGGTAAAATGGATAAAAAATATATTAATCAGTTTAATGTAAAAAAAGCTAGTTTATAATAATATCATATTTAAGTAATAAGAAATTAAATAATATACGTGGATGAAGCTAGATTCTTAAAACGTGTAACAAAGTATTAAAAATGTTCTTACCAATAAAAGAAAGATGGTTGGATACAAAATTAAGGAGTTTGACTACGAAACCCACCCTTCTTGTTCAGCAACTCGAGACGTTATGAACGGGAATAGAACAAGCTACACCCTGGTATTTCATACCGGAAGTATCGTTCCCTTAAATCCTTCATTCTCATTGGTTAACTTCATTCACAAATTATAAAAAATATAATTACAATGTAATACTATTGTATTTTTTAACTTAATTATTCTTCTTATCTAATATTTTTATTTTATTTATTATTAAATTAAATAATATGCTTCTCATTTAATTACTATTTCTTCAAAATTTAAATTCAAGAACTTCATATTTTGAAATATAGATGGCAGGTAGATGCTTCATTTAGAGAATGCAGTTTTTATTATTACATAAAATATAAATAATTAAATAATTATTTTGTTTATTAAATTATAAAATTTAAAAAATTCTTTTTTTATATAACTAATATTACATAATTAATTGTTATATATAGTTCCTAGTATAAATGTGGTAACATTGATTCTATATATACATATATGTATCATATGTATATGTGTGTATGTGAATTTTAAGTGAAAGATAAATCTAGATTCTTTACATAACCTCCAAAGATTATTCTAATATTTATTATTCAATAAATTATTCTATTTTATGTTTAATGAAATGAGGTTTGCATTTAGAAAACTTGTCAATTCTAAAATATTTCATAATATAAGGTTGGTAATAAAATTATTAAGAAAACTAATTGAAATAAAAATAAAACTAAACAAATTTTATATTAATTGTTGATATTTTAATAATATTTAATTTAATAATATTAAATTCTTTTTTTTTAAAGGAGTTTACATCTTTCTCAAAATGTAAAAGGACATTCTTATGAAGGGCCAGGAAAAACAACAGTAACCATACTCAATAAACATGAACATTCATTATTGTTGATAAATGATTATAGTCAAGTAGGTTTATGAAATTTTTAATTATTATATAACGTATAATATATTTTGTTTTATTTTTTTCTTTAAATAGACAGGATTTACTCTAAACAATGGTATCACAATGATTGGTCCTATGATTCTATTTTCCAAATCATTGTTTTTTTGGAATATTTCATCTGCAAAGGATATAAACAAAGATTCCCTTATATTGTTTAGCGTTTTAGAACCTAAATTAGATTTATTAATAATTGGATTAGACGATGACTATGATTTCAAATTTTTAACTAATCTTAGACAAATTGTTAAAGATTTACAAATAAATACTGAAATTTTGCCTGTGGCTCAGGCATGTAGTATATTTAATTTTGTAAATATAGAAAAGAGGTATGTTGCAGCAGCTTTGATTCCACCTAAACAAAATCCTATTACTTCTTTATTGCCAAAAAATTTAAATCAAAAGTATTCACAGCCACTAAATAAAAAGCTATTGAATTAATGTGAAATTATAATTATTTATTTGATATTATTACTTTTAGAATTATTCTGTAATAAAAATATAAGTTATATAATTGTTAATTAAAATGTCTATAAAAGAACACAAAAAATACTTTAATTAAATGATTATTCATATTATTAATAATAAAAGGTATACGTGTAGAATGGTTAAAAAGTTTTATAAGATAATTTACAAAATAGTATTATTTGTCCAGTCAAATGTATTTTAACTTAAATTTATAATCAATATTTAGTTATAATAATATCAATCTGTAATTGATAA
>JACGTP010000056.1:645465-838599 GCA_023678845.1 Mischocyttarus mexicanus | reverse complement strand
CTTTTCACTGTTCAGATGTGTTTTGTTACGGGTGTGAGGGAGAAACGTGTAAGATTTCGATATAACAGAAGAAACTATATTTTTTTTTATGACATCAGATAAAAAAACTGGAAAATACTAAAATAAAGTCAAATAAAATTAAATAAGTCCTAATAAAGATTAATAAAGGAAAATAAAGGAAAATAAACTGTGACCGGTAACCGGCTACATTTCTTTCTCTCTTCCTTCAGCCATTTTTACGCTGGTGACCGGCTATCAGTTTTCTCGCGTAGCCACGCCCTCACTACTACCTAACACGCTACAGGCTAAACCACGCCTCTCGACTACATATCGCGTTAACGCTCCTTGCTGATCACTTCTCGTAACCAACCAAATCTGCGGGTCACCCATCCGAGAAAGCTACCGAGTGAAATGAAAAAAGTTTTAATAAATTTAAATAAACTAAAATAAAAGTAAAATGAAATGAAATAAACTACTATCCAGTTAAATAATAACACGTTCGTTCTCCTATAACTTTCGAGTTCTTTTATCTAAATTCGTTTTATCCCATTCTGTTAATCTAATCAAATGATACATACACACACACACATACAGACACACAAAAAACAAGCCGTATGTACACTCAACCAGATGCTTTTTTTAATTCGTATCACGACATATGCAACCAACTATTCTTATAAATTCGTCAAGTCGAACCACAATACTAAACTTAACTATTAATTAAAAAATGCATTAATAATTTTTACTGTTTTTAGGTAAATATTCTGTTAGATTTAGACAGACGTATATTCACGCACATGCACATAGAAAACGATTTCTTAGAAGTGGTGTTAGTTTAACGAAAATGACATTCGAAATAAATAGAATTTATCCCCTCCGATAATCATGTACACAACGTTTAAAAAAAAAACTTTAATAGTTTACTTCGAGCCGGTTTAACGGTGGATTTCAAAGAAGATACATCGAACGTATTATATTATTCCAAGCTTTTATATTATAATATATATTTTCTTTAATAATTTAGCAATTAATTTAGACTAATCCACTACTCTAATGCATTCTACTTATATTTTAGATTCTACTAAACCCAGATACATTGATTAAGACATAACAAACTTTTTAACTTACTTCGAATATAGAAAGAGAAAGTTGTTGACGTTGCTAACAAAGGGGATAAATTCTATTTATTTCGAATATTATTCTCGTTAAACTAACACCACTTCTAAGAAATATTATTTTCTGTGAATGTGCGTGAATACATGTCCATAAATCTAACAGAAGATTTATCTAAAAAGAATGAACGTTATTAAGACATTACTTAATTAATATTTCGATCCAGTATTGAGGTCGAGTACGTAGAATTTATCTAAAAACATATAAAATAAAAAGATATTAAAATTATTTTATATTCTGAATAACGTTAGAAAGATTTTAATGCTTAAACCAATATATATGTGTTAGTACAATTTAAAAAATAAGTAGAGTGCATTGGAGTAATAGACATAAGCTAAATAATTGTTAAATTATCATAGGAAATAATTATTATAATTTAAATGTAATAAGTATAAGTTATGCGTACCTTTCTCTTCGAAATCCACTGTTTGACTGGCATGCGCATAGAATAAGATCTCCTAAAATTAGCGCATGTGCAACGAAAGTAATATTCGAAATAAATAGAATTAATCCCCTCCGATAATAATGTAAACAGCTTTCGAAAAAAAAACTTTAATAGCTTAATTCAAACTAGTCTAACAGTGGATATCGAGAAGGAAGGTACACAAAGCTTACACTTATTACATTTAAATTATAATATTCATTTTCCATGATAATTTAACAATTATTTACAATATGTCTACTACTCTAATACACTGTTCTTGTATTTAAGAATGTTCTAACACGTATACTTTGATTTTAAAATTACATTCTTTCTAACATAATTCAAAATAGAAAATAATTTTAATATCTTTTAATTAAATATGTTTTTAAAAAAATTCTACCAGCTGGACCTCAATACTAGACTAAAGAATTTATTAAAAAATGCATTAATTATTTTCACTCCTTTTAAATAGATATTCTGTTAGATTTAAACTTGTAGACACGCACATACGCATAGAATAAAATTTCTTTGAAGTGGTGTTAGTTTAACGAGAATAATATTCGAAATAAAAAGAATTAATCCCTTCCGATAATCATGTAAACAACTTTTGAAATTAAAACTGTCATAGATAATAACGAGCCAGTCTAACAAAAGATTTCGAGGATAGAGGTACGCATAACTTATACTTATTACATTTTAATTATAATATTCAATTCTTTCGATTAATTAACAATTATTTGGCATAAGTCTACTACTCTAATACACTGTTCTTGTATTTAAGAATGTTCTAACACCTATACATTGACCTAAACATTACATTCTTTCTAACGTAATTCAAGATATTAAATAATTTCGATATTTTTTTATTTAATATGCTTTTAGATAAATTCTACGAGCTGGACCTCAATACTGGACTAAAGTATTAATTAAAAAATGCATTAATTATTTTCACTCCTTTCATATATATATTCCGTTAGATTTGAACGTGTAGACACGCACATACACATAGAATATGGTTTCTTAGAAGTGGTGTTAGTTTAACGAGAATAATATTCGAAATAAAGAGAATTAATTCCCTCCGATAATCATGTAAACAACTTTTGAAATTAAAACTGTCATAGATAATATCGAGCCAGTGTAACAAAGGATTTCGAGGATAAAGGTACGCATAACTTATACTTATTACATTTTAATTATAATATTCAATTCTTTCGATTAATTAAGAATCATTTAGCGAGGATCTACTACTCTAATGCATCCCCCTTTTTATTTATGAGAATATTGTAACACGTAAACTTTCTAAATCTTTGTAAAAAACGTTGCAGTTGTCTTTTAAAAGTTTCCTTATATTTAAAGTAAGTAGAAACGTTTGGACTTTTTTAAATACCTCGTCTGAGCTACATATTTTAATATGAATGATTTGCAACTAAAGATTGAAACGATGTGATTATCTCTATAATTTTTATTGGAGAACAAATTATGTATAGAACGAAAGCTACAAGCATTCTACGTTATCTGATGTCAAATAAAGAAATTATAGTCTTTTCTGCGATATGAAAATCGCAAGCGCTTTGATCTGTTGACAATAGAAATGGAAATATCTGAAGGATGAAAAGATTGTACAGGGTCCTTATATATATACATATAAGATTTACCAGCGTTTTGAAAGTACAAACGTTTCTACTCACTATAAATATAACAGAAACTTGTGGAAAGCAATAGCAACGTTTATTTCAAAGATATATGAAATACCTGGCCTGAGCTACATATTGGAATATTAGTGTTTTACAAACTAAAGATTGAAACGACGTGACCATTAGTATAATTTACCAGGGGCCCAGATTTTGAAAGTTGAATGCAAAAACAAAAGAGTACTTACCTTGGTGTACGTTTGGTCCTGAGATTGTATATGATCGACAGCGAATTAGCTTCCTAAATTCCTCCCGAAATCTACAACGCCAGTTGTCAGATCATAATTCGAAAGACTGCAGAGTAGGATTCTGGTTCGAAGAGGAGTTAATTCTAGAAAAATTTCAAATTATTAGTAAAGTGAAGTTATTTTCTTAAAAAAATTTAAAATGGTTTCACAGGTAGTTACACATAATGCACTATATAATACGATTTTAATCGCGACCGAACACGGATGCATTGTAGTAAACGCAATATTGTTCAAGTATTTTAAATCTAAACACGAACAGATTTTACTATAATATTTGACCTGGTAGTAGATAATAGGATCTAAGTGATAACTGCTGAACGACTTAGTACCGAAGTAAGTTGTTACTACCACTAATATTTAGAAAGTCTCTCTTTCAATATTAAAATATTCAAATATTTGTAATTAACTATCTTTATAAAGACTGTTTATTATTACAAGTTGTTCCTTTGAGTGCAGAATAGACTATCTTTAAAAAGACTGTTGATTAACACAAGTTCCTTTGAGCGCAGAATAGACTATCTTTAAAGTGACTGTCTTTGAAAATAATGAAGTTGGAAGAGAGACTTTCAATAAAACTTATTGTGAAATGTGAAATATTCGAAATTAGCAAGTAAATTATTTAACAGAACTCGGATTTCGAAATTAGACGGATGACTGCAGATTTCAGACTGACTCACGGAGGCTAAAGCAACCACTAACATCGGCTACTTGTCGTCAGGGAGGGAGTAGCTCCCACTAGCATAAAATGCGTCCCCCACTACTTTGAAGATTTATTGAAATACCACTGACGACGAAAATGACGCAATATGAGTGTATTCCTAACACAGATAAAAAAATGCTTTCTCACTGTAAACGTTTAGGTTTTGTCCATTCTATTGTTCCTTTCTTATAAGAAGAATGCCGGTTCGTAAGCGTCTAGAGCTTACGCTAGTGTGTGTATGTGCGGATGTTTATTCATAAGATTAATATCTTAAGATTAAAGTATAAAGAAAGTATTGAAAATCCGATTCTATTATGTATTATTTCCTTTGCTGTTTTCCCTGATTCTACCGACACCGCATTTTAATTTAAATTATCGTTATGTTTAAATATCAATTTTATTATGTCCTTTTTTCATTCCTCTCTTTTATGATTGCGTCGATATCGCATCTAGATTTCCTATCTTATTTTTTTATATTTTTTAATTATTATATATATAATCATTCAGATCACCGTATAGTATTCTATATACTTTCTCACGAATACTTAAAAATTTTAAATAGTTTTCATATTGAAAAAGAATTGTAAATTAGTAACATTTCAATGTCATAATTAACATATATTCGTTATTAATACTTTGATATTAAAAACCAATAAAGATTCAAGTTAAAATTAATGACATATTATACATAGAACGAAAGCTACAAGCCTTCCACGTTATCTGATGTCAATAAAAAAAAATATAGTCTCTTGTGTTATATAAAAATCCTATGCGTTTCTCTCTTTCACCCATAGCAAACGAAACATCTGAAACATAAAATGATTTTACAACGTATTTATATATAATACGTATATTCCAAATCGTTTAAAGTTGTCTACATGATTATCGGAGGGGATAAATTCTATTAATTTCGAATATTATTCTTGTTATACTTACACCACTTCTAGGAAATTTTATTCTAATCGCATGTGCGTGCACATACACGTCTAAATCTAACATGAGATTTATTTGAACAGAATGAAAGTTATTAAGACATTATTTAATTAATATTTCTAGCTAGAAATGACATCTGAAATGAATAATGTTTATTCAGAAGCTCAGATATGCATATCACTTGCATAGGAAGAAAACTGCACACACGTATAGGTGACGCGAAATAAATGTCACATTCTTAATGTTATTGTTTCACCTTCCGACGCTCGAAGGATTTTACTTGCCATGGAATGCATAGCATATACAATATGATAAACATTATATGGAAAGTAAAACACCAGTGCCCAGGTCTAACCACGAGGAGGTAACCGCTACTGAAGACCCAAGAGAGATGTGAAAATCTTTAAGATTGCAACATTCGAACAAGATATCTAACGAAGAACTTTTTTTAAAAATAATTGTAAATAGCATCTGCCTAAGGGTAAGAATTGAAACAAATTAAGAATAATTATCGATATAATAGAAGAAAGTGTGAGTACAAAATGACTAAATGAAAACGGGGAGCGAATTCGAATGGAATTGAAATAACAACGATGATTAAAATTAAATTTAAAAACATATTGAATAAAAAGATAGTGAAATTCGTTTGTATTTTGAATTACGTTAGAAAGAATATTATGTATAAACCAATGTATACGTGTTAGAACATTTTTAAATATAAGAAGGGTGCATAAGAGTAGTAGACATGTGCTAAATAATAGTTAAATTATTATAGGAAATTAGTATTATAATTGAAATGTAATAAATATAAGTTATGCGTACCTTTATCCTTGAAATCCTTTGTTAGACTGGCTCGATATTATCTATGACAGTTTTAATTTCAAAAGTTGTTTACATGATTATCGGAGGGGATAAATTCTATTAATCTCGAATATTATTCTCGTTACACATGCGCTATTCGTAGAAGATCTTATTCTCAGAGCATGTGCGTGCATACACGTCTTATTCTAACAGAATATTTATCCGAAATAAATGAAAGTAATTCATACATTTTGTAATTAATAATTTGGCCCAGTAACGACATCCCGATCGTAGAATTTATCTAAAATCGTATAAAATAAAAATATATAGAAATTATTTTATGTTTAAAGTTAAAAAGTATGTAATGTTTTAACCAAAGTATACGTGTTAGTATAATCTGAAAAATAAGTAAGGTGCATTAGAGTAGTAGACATATGCTAAATAATTATTAAACTATCATAGAAAATGAGCATTATAATTTAAATGTAATAAATATGTAAACGTTTTAACTTTGTCCACTCTATTGTTCATTTCTGAGGAGGAAATGAAGGTTTGTAATGCAATAGCGCCTGTGCAATAGTGTGAGTATGTACGAATGTTTATTTAGGATATCGATATCTTTAGATAAAAGTTTAAAGAACATAGGCGATATGCGTAGAGTTTGAGAGAAGCCGATTCTCCTTTGTTGGATGAAAATAATATAAAGATAGTCGATCAGTATAGTGAAAGGGGGGTGGTTACACGTGTCAATCAAACAGAAGATATATCTGAAAGAAGTAAAAGTTACGAAAACATTTTTTTATATACATTTTGGCTCAATAACGACATCTGATTCGTAGCATTTGTCCAAAAACATATGAAATAAAAAGATATCGAAATTATTTTATATCTTGAATAACGTTAGAAAGAATTTAATATTTAAACTGATGTATACGTGTTAGAACATTCTTAAAATTAAGAAGGGTGCATTAGAGTAGTAGACATACGCTAAATAGTTGTTAATTAATCAAAAGAATTGAATATTTTAATTTAAATGTAATAAGTATAAGTTATGCATACCTTCCTCTACGAAATCCATTGTTAGACTGGTTTGAAATAAGCTATTAAAGTTTTTTTTATCGATAGTTGTTTATATGTTTATCGGAGGGGATTAATTCTATTCATTTCGAATATTATTCTCGTTATACTTACACCACATCTAAGAAATCTTATTCTATGTGTATGTGCGTGTCTACACGTCTAAATTAAACAGAAGATTTATCTGAAAAGAATAAAAATTATTAAGACATTTTTTAATTAATATTTCAATGCAGTAACGACATCCAGTTTATATTAATTATCTAAAAACATATAAAATAAAAAGATATAGAAATTATTTTACATTCAAAGTAAGTTTAAAAGTATGTAATGCTTGAACCAATATATATGTGTTAGTACAATTTAAAAAATAAGTAGAATGCATTGGAGTAATGGACATAAGCTAAATAATTGTTAAATAATCATAGGAAATTAGTATTATAATTTAAATGTAATAAGTATAAGTTATGCGTACCTTCCTCCTCGAAGTCCACTGTTAGACTGGCTCGAAGTAAGCTATTAAAGTTTTTTTTTCGAAAGTTGTTTATATGTTTATCGGAGGGGATTAATTCTTTTAATTTCGAATATTATTTTCGTTATACTTACACCACTTGTAAGAAATCTTATTCTAAGCGCATGTGCGTGCACATACACGCTTAAATCTAACAGAAGATTAATCTGAAAAGAATGAAAACTATCTCAGAATTTTGTATTTATACTTCGGTCCAGTAACGGATGTCTTTACTTGCCCGAAATATTAATTAAAAAATGTCTTAATAACTTTCGTTCTTTGCAAAAAAATCTTTTGTTAGATATATAGACGTTTATTCAAGCACATGCGCATAGAATAAGATTTCTAGCAAGTGGTGTAAGTATAACGAAAATTTTATTCGAAATGAATAGAATTAATCAAATATAATACTAGTATATAATACTTTCAATTATAATACTAGTACATGTCCACTACTCTAATAAACCTCATTTATTTTTCAAATTGTACTAACACATATACATTAGTTTAAACACTATATTCTTTTTAACGTAATTCAAAATATAAATTAGTTTCGATATCTTTTTATTTTTTTATATATTTTCAGATTAAAATCAATCATCGCTGTTATTTCAATTCTACTCGGATTTACTTCTCGTCTTCATTTAGTCATTTTGTATTCACTACTTTCTTCTGTTATATTGATAATTATTCTAAATTTTGTTTAAATCTTACTCTTAGGCACAAGCCATTTAAGATTGTTTTTTAGAAAAGGTTCTTCGTCAGATTATTTATTCTAATGTTGCAATCTTAAAGATTTGTACATTCTTCTTGGGTCTTCGGAAGCTATTACAAATTAATTAAAATTAAGAATTTGATAAATTAAATGACACTGTGACAGTATTTTATAGTGTATTTAAATAATGGTTTTAAATTTCGCGGACATTAGGTTAATGGTAAGTTTGATAGCAATTGTCTATTCCGATTGGTATATTAATATTCGGACCACGCCTACTGTAAACCCTTTTAATAAGTTTCCTTTCCCCGAGACCGAAACGAAATCGAGTCTCTTCTGTACTATTGTGCCACTTCTCTTCCATATAAGCTAAACAAATGAAAGTATGATTAAAAATAGAAGAGAGAAAAATATAAGAAATATTTGGGAAATTGTTGGATTTTGTTCTATTAAAAATAGATAAGATTCTTTCAAATTCATAGATACTAGGATTTAACTGTGTGAAAATATTTATGTATAAGTATTATTTGTTTATTACGAAGCCAACGTAAAAATGACAACTGAATCTGCTGTCACGCCCTTAATTTGGAATTTTGAACGAGTCTTAGGTACTGGAGGTTTTGGAATTGTAAAATTATGGGTTCAGAAACAAACCGGTCAAAAATTAGGTAAATTAAAGATAAAGATAGTAAAAGTAACAAGTGTATCCAAACATGTTTTATGTGTCTCTGTCTGTATGAAGTATTTTTTAAAAATGTCTAATCAATATATAAAATGATGGTTTATTTTTTTTCAGCAATAAAACAATGCAAATGGGACGATGCACAGTTAACAGCAATACAAAAAACTCGTTGGGCCAGGGAAGTTGAAATAATGAAGCGTTTAATACATCCTAATATTGTTAAAACAATAGATATTCCATTCAAACTAAATGAAAATGAAAGCATGCCTGCATTATGTATGGAATATTGTACAATGGGTGATCTTAGAAAAGTACATATTTAATTATATTTATGTTTATATTATATCTACGTGACTTTGAGGTTAGTTATTACTGTTGAATTTTGTACTTTTTCATTTTTCTTAGGTCTTGAATAAAGGAGAAAATTGCTGCGGTATTAAAGAAATGGATATATTAAAAATAATGAGCGATATTTTATCTGCTGTTAAATATTTACACTCGTATAATATTACTCATCGTGATTTAAAACCAGAAAATGTTGTTTTACAAGCTGTAAAAGACACAGTAAGAGTGTATTATTTTGTAATCTTACAAAAGAAAATTGTATAGAATCTCTTAACAATATTTATTTGTTAATTAATATATTGTAGGTTTTATATAAATTAATAGACTTGGGATATGCTAAAGAAATTGGAGAAACCAGTATATCTGCGTCTATAGTAGGCACATTGAATTATGTAGCACCAGAACTTCTCTGTAATGAAAAATACAGTTGCTCCGTTGATTATTGGAGCTTAGGAATACTATTTTATGAAATAATAACTGGAAAAAGGCCATTTTTACCTCGTATGCCGCATACAGTGGAGTGGTAACTGTCCCTACAAAATATTATAGATATTATTTATGACCATCTTTTTTATAAAAATGTTATATTATTAACTTGTGTAGGATGCAAATTATTAAAAATAAATCCAATGATGACATATGTGCTTATGAATGCGAAGGGAAAATATTATTTAGACAAGATATAGAGGATCCAATAGATCTGTCTAGGTAAATGTTATATCGGAGAAAATAAAAATGGAAAATCTGTTCCATTTGCTATCTTCCATATAAGGACTTATTGGATTTAACTTTTTTATTATGATTTATTTTCTTCCATTTAATAGTTATATCAGGTCTTCTATGGTAAAATGGTTTAAAATTGTCCTTCAATGGGATCCTAAGAAACGGGGTAAAGAATTGGATGTAAACGGGATACCTCAATTAGCTGTCTTTAAATTACTTGAACCAGCTCTATCGCAGAAGGTATTTTTAAGTAAGCAACAATTAAAAATGTAAAATTTTTCTTTTATTTTATTTTATTTTATTTTTTATTTCATTTTTTTTTTATCTTTTACAAATGCCAGTATAATGAAATTTAAATGATTCTTAATATTCTTTACAGGTTCTCTATGTATATTCCATGTACTTATATCAAATTATTACATATGTAATTGATAAAAACACCACTCTTGCAAAATTGCAATTAATTATAGAAAAAGATATAAATATTTCAATAAATGAACAAATATTAACTGATTATTATGGGAATATCCTCCGTAATGATGTACCAGTTCTTGCACAAATTGACGTACGTATTAATATAACATATGTTGTAGTAGTATACAAGATAATTTGTAAGATTAATTTCATTCATTTAGAATTCAATGTTATTTCTTCTGCAAACTGGAAATCTATTAATACACGATATGCCTGCACTAAATATACCTATCCTAGCACAAAAAATGATAGAAGATTCAAAAAGTAAGCTAGGTTTCGAAGTATTAAATGATTATTATCGTGTGACCATATTCATGATGAAGCAGGAGTTGCAACTTTTCAAGTTATATATTTTTGCTTTGTCTATAGAAGTGTAAGTTCTTTTTTATTTTTTTATTTTTTTATTTTTTTATTTTTTTATTTTTATCTAACAATTGTTAAATATCTAGATAAATTAATACAATGCAGTGGTCTTATAATAATAAATTTATGATATTTCAGAGATATAATAAACGCTAGATTTGTTAAGTTTGAAAAATGCATGAAAAATACATTACAAAGTACAAATTTATTAGCTACAGAAGTGAATTCTTGTCAAACTCATTATATCGATCAAAAAACAAAAATAGAGAAAATTGAAGCTTTAAAAGTGAATTCTAAGAAAGTGAAGAAATTATTAACTGCTGCTAATCAAATACAATTAAAGTTTACTAGTTTAAACGAAAATAATAATCTTTTAAAAATCATGGTCCAAAAAATTTCAATAGAAGTTTTAAATGAAATGTAAGTACTATTATAATATATGTCAATTTTAAATATATCATTTCAAAATATGCTATATGAAAAATATTTTTATTACATTTTTTTTTTATAGATATGACAAAGCTTTAAATATATATGAGACTTTTAAAAAAACTTTTAATCGTTCTGGGACACCGATAAAAATGGTCAAAGTACTTTTTGAATTTATAAAATTACGAAAAGCACAATTTGATGAAAACAAAATCGTTGAACTTGTCAGGTATATTATGTCTATTTGGAAATATTTATTATTGCAACTGTACATAGGTGAAGAGTATTTTTCTTCTTTTATCGAATCTCATAATCATCATTTGTATCATACATTATAAAATTCTTTTACAGCCAAATAAATAACTTGAAATATGAACTTTTGAAATTAGAAGGTTCATTCATTTCTGTAATAGTAATGACCAAAAAATATCAAGACGACTTACATGTTATATTAAAAGAAGATTCAGATATAGAAATAACATATGAGCGTAATAAGTCTATAGAATGTCATGACAGTTTAATATATGAAAATTTAATAGTACGACATACGTGAGTTTATTTTACATTGTTTTTAATTAATATTAATTTTTTGCAATATTTTAATAAATTATGTTTATTATATAGGATGGACAATCTTATTACAGAAATAGAAAAAATATATCAGGAGATAGTAAGTCTTGATACTTAAAATCAAAAATAAATTATGAGTTATAAATGACATATGCGGGGTGAGTCAGCTAACGTTAGTACCTCAAATATCTTTCTTGTTTTTAAAGATACGTCAAATGTCAAATGTATTAAGGAAAAAGTTGAATGGTTCAATACGAGGCTTACACGATAACAAAAACTTTATTAAAGATATCATGGTCACTTTCACTTTTTAAACACCTCTACAATGATAGTCCCTTTCATTAGGTCACTTCAGTGACTATAATTATTAAAAGTCATTCAAGGAAAAACATATAAGATTTAAAATATTAAAGCAGTTTATTGCAAATAAAACTTGTAATAAACATAAAGTAGTGTAATAGGAATTCTGGTCCGATATAAATTTCATCTGTTTCACATATCGCTACATCAGGAATTACACGAAAGTGATTTTCAAAATCTAGTGAATTTTTGTCAATGGGAGGGAGTGGATCAAAATGATTTTTTTTTTTTTTTTTTTCTAATATCTTGTTTGTAGGCTAAACAACATTTAATAATTATGGCAACATTCAATTAATCTATGAAACATCTATTATTGGTCTGTTGATAATTCGCACCAACTTCGAGATATTAATTATTCAATATAATGAAGCGTAAACGTATGGTGTGGTATTTTTAAGGATTAAGTATTCGGACTCCACATTTCATTACCGGAACAATGACTAGTGATATAAAGGGTTTTTTCCATTGAACTTTTCCTTAATTTAGATTTAATTATCATTATTCTGAATAATGTATAAATGTATAATAACAAACCAAACTTTTTTTTTAATAATATACATTATAATCCTTGTACATATGTATTATGTTATTGTTGGTATTAAAAACTATATACAATGCATATTTTTTATAATATACACAAATAAATCTTTTATCATTAATATATAGTATATATATAGTATATATATAGTATATATATAGTATATATATAGTATATATATATATATATAGTTTATAGAATATGATTTCCAAAACGTGAGAATTCGTGTAATATAATAATTATATGAAAATAAAATTACTGATATATTATATAAAATACAGAATTTTATGTACGCGATTAAGATTAAAAATTAAACAACAATCTTAAAATAAATATCATGTTCTTTATTTGCTATTACTTTCTCGTAATTGAGAAATATTACACACCGTACTAGTTCCTAGATTGTCCACATACATCAACGATTATGCAATTCCATGTATAAAAGACAAATGTACATTAACTTAACCAGTAAAAAAAGGAGAGAAGAAGTGAAGATTTTTAAAATATCCACTCATCCGATCACATAAGATAAACAGATATTTTACTCATTATCACTGATATCTTCATCAGTAGTGAACTCGGAATGTTCATCAGCTGCATCCACATCTTCTGCAGTTTCTTCATCCGAAATATCCCATTGAGGATGCTCTGTTGGTATTTCGGGAGCTTCTTTTACATCCAACTGTAAATAACACCAATTTAATATTAATTTGAGATGGATTAAGAACAGAAAAATTAATTTATTCAATATAATGTACCTTAATATCTTGTGCCTGATCAAACCCAAGGTATGAATCACTACGTAAGCATACAGTAAATGTGTATAATCCTGGCCAACGTGGTGCTGTAAAACGCAATTGTACCTCCTCCAATTGTGCTAAAGATGTTACGTGTACTGGAGTTGTCAGCAAAGTCTGACTTTTACGATCACAAATATAAACCCACCAGTATTCTTGTTTAACATCGGGAAAAAGTGGACAATGTACTTCGTGTGATAAATTACTTCTTCCTTCCAGAACTCTTTCTCTTTTTGAAATTCTTTGCTGAAATCTATAAACAATTAATAATATGAGAAATGTAAGTATTTCTTCATACATCTCTAAATTATATATACATACAAGTGAAAATAATTACATAGTATTAGAATTTCTGAATTTAGCATTTACATGATTTATTATTATACAAGTAGTTACCTTTCCCACTCTGTATCATCATCATCAACATCCATATCTTTCTTATCATTACTGTCTTCGTCGTCACTTCTATCGCTATCAGCTTCACTGTCACTAACATCAGACTTTTCTTTGGAAAACTCTTTTTCTATTTTATCTTCTTTCTTCTTTGTATTTGATGTATTACTTTGTTGTGTATTATTATTACTCTGCTGTGTTGTTTGTCCTTGAGCTTGTATATTTTTTACAGGGGCTGCTTTCTTATTGGTACCTTTTTTATGAGGTTTCTTCTGACCCTTCTTTTGTCTAAGCCATGCAGGTTTTTTCACGGTCTGACTTTGTTCTTCCGAAACTTCGATGCTTGTTACTTCCCCGCTAACTTTAATATCATCTATCATAGTTTGTTCTTTAACAGTGTCATCACCAAACAAATGCTTCATATCTTTGCGTGTTAATGATACTGTTACTGTTACTATTGCACCAGCAGTATATACTGTTGGATTTTCGTCATCAATTACTAAAATGTCAATAAAATATTAATTAGTTCCATTGAATAGCAACATTATTGTTATCTATTGAGAACAATTGCTTTACCTTCAGATCGTACTTTGAATTCTATGTATGGCATATTTCCAAGAACTTTCATAACATCTTCATATTGACTGTCGGTCAAGTTTCTAAGAATCAGTCTTCTTTCCTCTCCTTTTAATTGTGCAAATTGTTGAAGGCTCTTAATTTGGCGCTACCAAATATATAAAAGAAAGAAAAAGAAACTTAATTGCTAGCTTACATTAAATTTAAAAAAAAAAAAAAAATAATAAACACTAAAATAATATAAGTAATTACCTTTTTGGCTAGAAAGTATTTTAAATTATCTTCGGAAATATGTGGAAGTTGAAGAAGAGGATTTTTAAATTCCCAGAATGCTTGAACAATCATTGGACACAATTTCATACAATTTTCTATAGTTTTTATACTGGGTACTCGTGGAACTTGAAAAAAATTATAAAAATGACTTGAGGATAAATGAATTAAAATTACTTTACATATATATATATAATACATACCTCGTTTTGCGTAAGCTAAAAAAATTACTTGATTAACACATGCAACCATTTCTTGGATCAAATATGGACATTTTTTTACAATATACTGTCTATCTTTATCTAATGTTTCCAGATTTAATGGTATTCGTGATAAATGTGCATGAAGTAGAGCTCTAGCTTTTATTGAATACAGATGACATAATGGTATTTCTTTATTTTTTTCTCCTAAATTAGTTATTTGCTTAATAAGCTGAAAGTATTGGGAAATATTGTATGTATAAATATAAATAAAACTTAAACACACAACACTTTATAAGAACCTTACCGAAGGAACTTCTTCAATGTCTGTATGTCTTTCAATTATTTCAGCATTACGTTTCTTACAGAACTCAAAGGATGCTGCAAGAATCATAATAACTCTCTTTAAAGTCATCGATGGAGTTTTAATAAAAAAATAGTAATATGTTTCAGTTGTAGCCAATAAAACCTGAAAAATTGTTATTTTTTTTTAAATATACACAATACTTTTTACATGTACTGCTTACATTACAAATTTCTATCTAATATAAGGTTAGTTTTGATATAAAATAGAATTACTTGATCTCCCGTATAACGAATACTTTTATACCACCATGTTCCAACAACTGTAGGTAAAGCTACCATAAAAACTAACGCGTATAAACCTAAAACCCAAACTGAATTTTCTTTTTCAACTATCCAAGAAGGCAAAGCAATTCCAAAGCTCATTGCACCTGGACCATCTGGATTTCCATATTTTTCCCAATTTTTTCGTGCCTCATCATCCGTCAAAGCCTGATAAGCTGATTATATATTAAAAGAATAAACACAATTTTTGTTAAATCTTATGCGTTAAATTTTATTAATATGTTATATACTATATTATACGCGTATACGTAGTATATGCGTGCTTTAATAATATGTAGTGATAATCGTATTTTATTTTAATACATTTTATATACCAACCTTTAGTTAATTTCATAAATGCTTTTTCATTTCCTGTTTCCTTATCTGGATGTAATATCAATGAAAGTTTACGATATGCCTTTTTAATCTCACTTTGCGATGAACCCTTTTAATGAGATAATATGATTTAATAATGAAGTTATTTCATTAAACATATATCTTATACATTATCTATACCTACAGGAGAAACTCCCAGTATTTCAAATGGATCAAAGTTCGCCATTTCATAATCAAATTGAGATACTTTATAAGCAAGTAAAATAAGAATGATCCATCCCAAAATAATCAGAAACTTCCTATAATAATGTATATTATATCAGAATAATTTTTATAAATAAAATAATTTAATTATAAAAGATATATGAAACTTACGTAAACAATGCCTTAGTTTCTTTCCAAGGTTCATTCGATTGTAAAATAATCTTTTTCCTCTTACACCCATCGCACTGACATTCTTTTGAATCTTTATCCGGATCTATAAAGAAAAACACAAAATAGAAATTTTAACTGTCTCTTCCTCATAATTTAATTACAAATACGTCAATAATAAAAATGTTTATACACAAAGATTTGAGTATAAATCAAAATTTAAACAATATTTTAATTCATCCACTAAATTATCATACATACACTAAACATATCTCACGAAAATAATACTTAATCCTTAAATTTAATGTTGAGAATATCATGGACAAAACGTACGACCAACTTAGAGGTTACGAGAGGAATGAGAAAAGACGTAGAGATCCGACATGAAGTGAAAAAGAGAAAATTGCAATATCTCGGTCACATCATGAGAAGCCCAAGGTATAAGATTCTACAACCCATAATCTAAGGAAAAATTGTGGGAAAAAAGATCTATTGGAAGGAGAAAAATATCCTGACTCAAGAACTTGCGAGAATGGTTTAAAATCAAGTTATCTGACCTATTCAAAACAGCAGCTTCCAAAATCAGGATAGCAATGATGATAGCCAACCTCCGAAAGGGAGATGGTACATGAAGAAGAAGATTAAATTTAAAACGCGTGTGAAAATATTTCTTCTTCTATTATCTATCTTCTATTAATGCAAGGCGTATCTTTGTCTATAACGTTATTGTTCTATTTTAATAAAAGTCAAAAATAATTTAGGAGAAAAATAAAGTATAAGAGAAAGCATAATTATTTGATTAATAAGTTTAATAAATTTGAAACTAACTGATATATGCATACTCTAACCTTGTTTCGGGCAACGTGGCCATAGATAATATGTTCCAGGTATCAAGAGAAGTGCCAGAAATGAAAGCAGAAAATAGAAAAACGTCCCTCCGCTTTCGTCATATTGAAATTTCTGTCCGCTCATAGCTCATTAAGTACAAATATTTAAAATAATTGAGCTACACTTTGAATTCACGGTTCCATCATGTACATCATTAGAATGTAACATTTATCTTCGTCAAGAGTGCCAACTCAGCATAGACCGTGGATGAATAATTTTAAGTCCGACATACAATAAACGTTTGCAGTGACGTTGACGATTCACCAAAAATGAGAATACTTGTCATTCTTTCTAGTAGTTTTAACCGTTATTTTTTCTTCTTCTTCTTCTTTCTTTCTATCCCTTCCCATTTTTTACGAGGCCCTCTTTTTTCTCTAACCCCCACCCCTTTACCCTCTCCACCTTCACTCGTTTATCTCTTTCCCTTCTCTTTCCCATCTAATTAAATTCATAAAAAAACAATCACGAAACAAAAACTATAGGAATTTTTCACGCAAGTCAAATATCACGTTGAAAAACTATTATTTCACGATAATTTTAACGAAGTAAATAAGTCATCTAATTTTTTACATCTTTTAAATGAAACTTTATTGTTTCATAATACAAAACATAAATCACATGTGGATAATAATAAATTTATAACACTAGCAGTTTCTTCCTCTTTCATGCAAATTATTTACTAAATAAATGATTTAAACAATTATTCATTTTTCTCTGCATATTTATTAAGAAAAGATTTAATCCTATCTTATTGATCTATATATTCTTGTTCAAACTTCTTAAAATCTTCCTCCGTAAATGCAGTACTTTCTTGTTTATTCTTCTTTTTCGGTTTTAGAGCATATCGTTTTTCAACAGTTCGTCCTAAAACCTGAAAAATATACAAAAAATAATATATAAGTGGCGTTCAGTTCTACACAATTTCAATGTTTCTTAACACATTGCGTAGCGGTGATGAGATATCTCGTTTTCAGGTTTTTTCAACTCAATCGACGACTTAAGGAATTAGGAATAGATTTTCTTATTACATTACAAGGGTAAGAAGAAATATAATATTATAATATTATAATATTATAATATATAATATGGAAACGTGTTGAGCGAGTAGAGTGCCGTACGCAATGTGTTAATATTACATACCTTGTCAACCGTATGCTGGTCCAAACGATTACTACTCAACAATAAAAGACTCTTTACATTCTGTTCAGTTAAATCCTTATTCGACACTAATTGTTTTTTAGCCTCATATATGTTAATTTTTTTGGAACAGCCAAAAATATTGTCGACATCTATGCAAAAAAATATATTCAATATTTGATAAAACTGCTGCTGCTATCGTAAGTATTAGGATGTTTGGTAAATTTTCACCGCTTGCATGTAAATGATTCTACTTGCAGATTTAGTGAATACGAATTTGAAAATTTGATTCGATTAATTCAAAGGTCTGATGTATTTAAATAAAATTTCATTAATAAACCTCCATTCTTTGCGTACAAAATTACAAATTTTTAATTGAAATAAAAATAGATCATAACAAGTTATTTTTCTGATGTGTATTTTTTCACCATTTCGATTTTAAAAAAAGTACAACTGAAGGTCATCAATTATATGCAAAAACGTATATAATGACTTTGCTGAAAATGTCAACAGTGTACTTAAACGATGCAAAAATGTCGATGGTGACATCTTTAACAAAGAGTGGTCTAAAGGAATTTATTTAACAGCTCGTCGTTGAGAAATCTAGGATTTCTGCGTGTTTACATGTTACGGAAAAGATTGGAAAAGAAATGACTACTCAAGAATCGATCAAAAATGCCATTACCAACAAATTGAACATCTCCAATTCCTTACTCGCAAAGCAACGAAAGACAAGATTTTTTTCGGCGTTTTGTGAAAAATGAATTAATGAAAAGTGTATTTATTTTAACAACCCAAAATGTAAAAGATCATAGATAGATACTGGTCAATGAAACATTAGCGGACACAAGACTCTGTTCTGTATTTGGTGGAATATGTAGGGTGTAGTATATTACGAGCTGTTTAATTTAAATGAAGTAATCAATTAGAACAACTGGAAAAGTTAAGAAATAGGTTGTTGAATGGATCAACTCAAAAAATATATATACTATCAATATGGAATTCCACTTTTACCAAAAAGATGGGAAAAAGGCTTCCAAAGGCTTTGATGAATGTATTCAGTCATTTCGTTATTTAAGTAAATGCATATTTAAAGCAAAGAAATGGGGAAAATTTTCTAAACCTAATAAAAAAAATCAATATAAAATAATCCAAACAACACATTACTTGTTTTCTTTTTAGAAGAAATAATTCTATGCTTAGCAGGAATTAATTCCAAAGTTCCTTTGTAACCGTTACGTTTCTTCTTCTTCTTTTTTTCTATAAACACAAATCGTATTTAAATTTCAAGTGTTCCATATTAAGTAGCGTATACATAACCTATAAGTTTTATAAAACTTTACCTTTCTTGAAATCATTATACTCGAACAATTCGAGACTTTTACGAACAAGTAAATTCGACATGTTATCGTTAATTCTTTTTTTTACAAATCATCAATTAATAATAATGATTAATATATACATATATATGTGTGCGTGTGTGTTCAGGAGCTACCTCAATTTAACATAAACGTTCACGCACCCGTTTTCACGTTACATAACCATACACAGTGTGTCTAAAGCACAACTACTACGTGTCATTATTAACAATGAATCAAAAAAAAAAAATGAAATAAAGAGTACATAATTAATATTAATGACAAATAGTTTGTCCTAAAATTTATTTTTTATTTCCTGATGAAGAACAAACGTATGTATTATTTATAAGAGAAATGTATATATATATATATATATATATATATTGAATAATATTTGTAATGTAGATTAAAATTGTGTACATGAAAAAAATATACAAGAGCGTTGAAATTGAAATTAATATCAATCGATAATAATCGGTAATACAAATTCTTGATTAATGAATATTTGAGTGTGTATACAATATTTTAAATTAATTACTTATATATTCAATCTTTTTTCTTTTCTTTTTGCTTCTTTTTTTAGAGTATTGAAAAATATATTTCATGCAAATGCAATTTTGTTAAAGAAGAACGGTGAAAAGAGATCTCAGAGCTGATATATCTTTATCATTTTTATATTTACAATTATGTTTAAATTCATTTGAATAAGTTAGAAGATTAATTAGGAACATCTGTTAAATGTTCTTGTCTGCGATTATTTTGTAAACTAGAACTTTTCGTATACCTTAACGTAAAAATTTGGATTGTTAGGATTTATATGTATCATAAATTGATTGTATGCAGAAAATGTTATTGTTTAAATTGCATTGAAATTAATTGAAAATGAAAAATAATAAATAAGCTAACACAAGTATAAAATGTCAGTCAGCGATTATAATAGAGGAAAACGTATATTGATATTTACTTCAATAATATTTTTATATTATACTTTATGGATTATCGGTTTGCCTTTCATTGATGACGATAGATTGCAATCTTTTTTTTATCCTCAACATTTAGCTTTATTAATACCTGCGATTTGTGGCCTATGCTTTGTTGGTGGTTTAGTCATTTTTACGCTATGTCATATAAAACCATATATTTGTAAGAACAATAAATAAAAAAAAAGATTGCAATGGTGATAATCAATTATTGAATGTGATAATTATTACATGCAACAACAATATATTACATAAAAATATCGAAATAAAGATTGTTATTATTTAATATTGCAATTATTACAGTATTTGTGTGCAATTATTGAAAAGTTGTAATAAGATTATCTAATAGTTAAACATTTTAGCAATCTTACATTAAAGGATTTTGTAAAGTTCATATGTTATATTTGAAGTGTCAATGATGGATAGGAAAGACTGGTTAATAGTTGGAATTTCAGGAGTAACGTGTAGCGGAAAAACAATGTTAGCTAAAGAACTGCACAAAAATTTAAACGGTTCTATTTTAATACATCAAGATAATTATTATTTACCTCCTAACGATCCAAGGCATATCAAAATTGCTGCTTTGAATCATATTAATTGGGAGATTTTATCTAGTTTGGATATGGATAGAATGTATTCGGACATTAAACAATTGTTAAATTCTATACCAAATGATTTGAATAATGCTGGAAAAAAGTCAAAACAAATATTAATAATAGAAGGCTTCTTATTATTTGGATATAAACCGATCTCAAATTTATGTCAACTTAAATATTTTCTTACATTGAACAAAGATGAGTGTTTCAAACGTAGGAGCATCAGAACATATGATCCTGCCGACGTTCCAGGATATTTTGAAGCAGTTGTTTGGCCAGAGTATTCGAAATATCTATCGATAATAATGCAAGATGAAAATGCATCTAAAGAGCTAATATTTGTTGATGGAACGATGGAGAAACAAGAGATGGTTCGGATGGTTTTAACAAAAATTCAAGATTTGTTATCTTAAGCGAACTATAATTATTTAAAAAAAAAAAAAAAAGGGCTTATAAAAGGAAATTATTTTTCTTTTACAATAACTAAAAATAAGACTATTGTACTTTATTATAAGGATGGACCAAAAGAAAAATATAATTTTAAGTAAAGTTTAAGATAGATTAACACACACAAAGATTAATTAAAAATCTTAAGTTTATATTTTTATTATTAAGCACAATATTGTTTGCGTAATAATTAATTTACTGTTATGTGTTATTAAAGATATTCTATCTTTTGGTAATTTTATATTTCAAACGATTAATATAAAAAAAGGTTCATTTTTACTTTTGTCACTGTAAAAAAAAAAATATATTACTTACCTGAAACTTTTTAATTTGTCTAATGTATATGAATGGTATATCTCGAAGGAAATATAAATAAATTTGTAAATTGCTCAAAAAGAGAAATAATATACCTAAGATCGCATAACTAAGTACTAAGTTTTTTAAAACACATACTTATACATTTAGAAAGCTGTACTATTTTAATAATTTATTAAGTTTATCTTTTAGTTCAAAATGCTCATGTATGAAACAGCGAGTGTGATTGTGTGTTATTCTTCTTCTAAACATTATGATCTCTCATGGATAAAATACCATGATATTTTAATTCATTCACTACGTAATTTCACTTATAAAGCCTGTTTCAGATGTTCATTTTCTATAGATTTTATATGCGAATTAAAACAAACTCAATAATAATTGTAAGATGAAGCATATTCCAATACATTGGTAACTTTTTACAGATAAGGTACTACACTTTCATTTTTATTATTATTATTATTATTATTATTGTTATTGTTGTTATTATTATATTATATCAATATTATTATCTTACGTTTGTGTTTTTATTATATGTTATTTTTCAAAGTGCGTTTCACAAGTATGAGAGTTATATTATCATCAAGAAAAACTGCAGAATCGATGAACTGCGATTTGTTTTCAGCCTTAATTTCTTATCGTTTAGAACTTTACAAGTTGTTAATCGTAGTCTTGGAATCTTTGTACAAAATAGATCACTTTAGACAAATTTCGACAGATTTGAAATATTTTACCCAAAACAGGCTTGAAAATGTACTTGTGCTTGGCCTTTAACAAGACTTATTTCGTTAATTTCCTTCTTTTTTAATAAAGATAATACACAACGACGTATGTATGTTACACAGAATAAGAGTTATGTTTCAACTGAGCTTGACCATTTGTGACATTTGCAGGTCCAACTGTTTGATCGTCCTGTTCGTTTTGACCGCAAGTTTTTCGAACATATTGTGGCGTAAGAACAACTTCCTCTTCCATCTCGAGTACCCGTTTATCTAATTCTGCACAAGTTTGCATTTCTTTCTCGAGTTTGGCTAACATTTGTGGAGAGTTATATTTTTCCGGATCGTCGTGAAATACTACCATACCATCTTTCTGATTAATAGTCGCAAAAATTTCTCCATCTTCTATCTAAAATCAAAAAGTACATATTAGAAATATAAATTGTTGAATATATATTACATGGTTAAAAAAAACGTTAATAAAAGGTAGAATTTACCATATTTAAAATATATTTCTCTGCATCTGAAGGGCCAGCCAATTGAACTCTACTTGCAACGTCGCTTAAACTAAGTGTTAAGAAAGTTTTAGTCAGCCTCTGTATATTTTTTTTGTACAAAAAGCTGAGGACTTGTTTAACTAATCCCGAATTGTGCTCCCTTTCAAAAAGTTCTTGATATTTTCTAATGATGTTTAGCAAATCTTCGCAATTGTTAGTCAGGTAAGCTGTTGCTAATTCTTGATATGGTAGACTTAACTGTTTGATATACCTATTAACTACCTGACTCGTGTACCTAGGTAAATTTAAGATCTTCCCATGCAATATCAAAGAGACCAGAATATATTTCTTATAGGCCTCTAACATAATATGGCTGACGGCCATAGCAGGAGTCGTTACACACACTTCAAAGAAATATAATGCACGGTCATAATTTTTCAATGCTGTATATATCATACCACCATAATAATAATAAAGTAAAAAAAATTTTGAATCAAATTGTCCACCTTCCTGACTAATACCAGTAACATCAATATCAAGAAATTCAAGCGATGGTTTAAAACACTTAGACAGAAGGCATAATTGGCAGAGATCGGCATGTATTGAAGTTAGTTGACTGTCAAACAGTTGAATCTTACGTATAGCCCTACGCAGTAATTCTATACCACGTAACGGCACTTGCAATTCAACTAGAATTTGAGTTAGTAAATGACATAGTTCTGCATCTACAAGAATAAACAATAATTCATTTTCAATCTCATCTACTAATTTTTGTTTAATATCCTTTTTTAATATAAGCTTACACGTATCGGGTGCAAATTGAATTTGTTCGCTGTTGCATCCTATGATGAATTCTTGGACTTGATTGAACAATGGCTTATAAGCATCAAGATTATTGCTACCGCTGGGATTAGGCAATGAAAATTTAACGCATAATACTGCCAAAATCCCAAGGGAGTGTTGCTGCAAATCCAATGTTTCCAATACGTTATCTAGGTGTTGTCCATTTTTCATCAGTACTTCGGTACTTTTATTTATAACATCATATAATTCCCGGAAGTTACCTAAAGTTAAGAAACCAATAAAACGCATTCATTATTATTCCTTTTACTTATTCCATTATTTCCACACACACATACACACACTTTACGTATCAGTTTTATTATAAAAAGTTATTAATAAAAGTAATAAATTTAACCTAAAGATAATTGAAGCAAATGTTTATCTCTGGAAATGGTCATAATATTTAACCGAATAAAAGTAAGTATAAGAAAAAAAATGTTGAATAAAAGAATGAAATATCGTTTAATTAATATTGACAAAATTGACAAAGATTGTTTTAAAAATAGGTTAAATTAATGATATTGTAATATATCAAAATGATGCATATGTAGAAGAGAAAAATATTTAGTAGATATTGTTTATAGGTTATATTATCATCTATCAAAGAAAAAGTAAGACATTTTTATTTTACCTTGCTTCGAAAGCGTCCGCACATTATTTACAAATTGCTCTAATGCCGTCGCCATTTCTACAAATATCTCGTTATCATCACCACCCGTGAAACGGCGGTGATCCGTGTATTTACAAGAATATTATTTTATCCAGTGGGTAACAGCCAAGATGACGTTTTGAAACGGACGACTGGGATTAAATGGAACACTCTGAAGCATGTTACAATGTTAAGTTAGTTGCATTGAGAAAATCGAATCTGTTACATGATACGAATATATTTTATCGAACTTCAAGACTGTTGCTGGTCGCGATGCTTTTATTATTTATATATACTATATCAAGAAGATATGAAAATGCAAGGAAATACAAATATTTCTCTCTAAATTTGAATAAAATTATTCAAATTATTGAAATTATGATGAAATTTATATTAAGACATTTCAAACTTACTTATTGTTAGTTATATTTGTTAATTTTATTATCAATACGAAGGGCGTATCTCATAATATTTTCATTTTAATATTATAATTATTATAGAAAAAATTCTTACAAAAGTTTCATAATTTTATTGGATGACCGTTGTATACTAGAAATAAATAATTTATTTTCTTCTTAAAGATTAACGAAATTAAAAGATTACCTTTTCTTTTATTCCTTTATCTTAAGTGAAATTGTATATTTTATTAACTTATAAATAACAGCCAGTTTGGAAAGAAAATTCAACTGCCAATAACTGTTTATTACAAGGTCAAGAAAGATTTTCTTATAACTTCTTATCCGCTTATGGGTAAGATATTTACAAATTCGAAAGAAAATGTATTAATAATTAATGGTTACCCTGTATTTTTTTTTTTTCTTTATTTTCTTTTCTTTATTATTAAAACATTAAAAATCTTCCTTGGAGTATAGAAATATTTTTAGGCAAGTTTTAATAATTCAAATTTTATAATACATTTTAGTAATAACTATATTTATTAATAATGATTAATTCACGATTTATTCAGAAATTGTAAAAAATTGTCTTTTATTTATGAAAATAATAAAAGAAGTTTTATAAAAAAAATGCAGTTTTTATAAATAAATTGAATCATGGTAAAAATAAAGCTACTCGAATTTCATTGTAGTTAGATTTGATGCCTCTTATGTTAGTGACATCACCTGTTCTGTCAGCGATTACGACTATCTTTCTTTATCAACCGTGTTTTCGTTGAAATATCTTTTGCCATTGGCAATTTTACATATATGCATTTAGATTTATTTTGGATTTTGCTATAATAAATATAAAAAGATTTAATTTTTTTCGTCTTTCTTACTATGTTACATAATTTCGTTGAGTCTAGAAATAGATTACGATACTATAACATTAGCGTTAAAAATTTATGTCAGAATGGTAGATGATTAGCATTTAAGAAATTTTTAACTACTAATAATCATAAAATATATTTCTAAAAGATAATTCTTGTATATATCTGATGAAACAGAAATAATAATATCATGTTATTATTCTTATTTTCGATATTGTAGTAAGAGAAAGAAAAAGCTCTAAATGTAGCTTATTCAATACTAAATCTTGAAATAATGCTCAACATTATAATAGAATTTTTCCAAATAATATTGTTATCACCATTTTTTTCAACTATGAATAAAAGAAAAAAAATTATCTTAAACTTTTTCAGCCAAAGATATTATTTCAACTTGACTATTTGACGAATTTATTAATCACAGTATTTACATACGCGATAAGGAAATACGCGTTAAATTTAAATAACAAATATTCCTCATTTTTTTTATTTAAAATTATAATTTGATAAATTATAAAGTTTTTTACTAATTATCCATTAGTAAACCTATATATGCCTGCAATTAGCGACGTTAATTTCCATTCAATACAATTTATTATAAATTATTTTATTTACTTTCAATTATACACTTGTCAAAGCGAATAAAAAAACTACGATGCTAGAATATTATTACTAATTAAGAAACGTTTAATATTTTAAGATATATAATCAATTAAAAAATATAATACCATATAATTGAATATACTGTGCATAATATATCAATGTATTTTATATTTATGTATTTTAACGTAAACCAATATTTGATTGTTTTGTACAATCAAAATATGTTTAGTATGACATTAATAGACATATAAACATATTGATGAATGTATGATCGAAGGGGACGTCTGTATATAAGGATATTCAATTATAGTCTTTATTCGAATAGATGTACCTAATAAATTATTACTTTGCCTTAACGATAGAACACTTCCATAGAATACTTACATGTTAGGAGGATATATATATATATTCGCTATAATAGTTTGCCTATATCTTAATGTTTCTCAAATATTATTCAATAAATTATATATTATATATATACAAATATTCCTATAAAAGAAGAAAGAAATAATGAAGATATGACAAGTAAAATATAAGACACACATGGTAAACTTGAATCGTTAGGCGCGAAATTCAAATTGAACACGCGAATGAACACGCGAATGAATCATAATGCTCCTAACGATCAAACAATCTCCAAGTAAGATAACACTGTAGGCGTTTTTAATTTGAAGTATTAGTTGTAATTTATAGTCTGAAATTTAATTAAAAGTATCGAAATATTTATGAAAAAAGTAAGTGTAAAGAAAAAAAGAATAAATAATGTCGAATGCAACGTACAATGAACTTTGGAAAGAGACACAAAACACGTTGGATGAATTAATACGCGTAGATTCGTGTGTGCAAAATTCAAAAGCACAAAAAGATCGAAATAAAGCACATGAAATTATTTCAGAATTGTATGTTAAATACATCATTGTTAGTAATAAGTTAGAAGAGTGTTATGATCAAATAATTCAACCACAAAAACGTATTCTACTTAAGAAATTATTGGATTCAGTGATAGGAAGAGTTTTAGAATTGAAACATGAATTGGTAAACGTTGATCTTTCTGAACATAGTTACTACGATGATGTATTAATTAAATATGGCGTTACTCCAGAAGATGTTGAAATTCGAATACCGAGATATTTTAAGAGAGAACGCCAAAAGGAAATAGACAATAGAAGAGAATTCATAGAAAATACTTTGAGAAATGTTGGTTTTCTCGATGAGATTGTTGTGCCCAAAACGATGAGCGAATTGGAAGCTGTGAGATTCATTCAGGTAGAAAATAAGAAACTTTCTTTTAAATATAAATTGTATTTATTATTCGCTATAATAACGTATGCTTTTCACACATTATTAGAAATAAAGAGAAAAGGAAAATAAAAGAAAAAATCAATTACAATAAGTACACTTAAGTATATTGTTTTTCAACAAGAATTTTTATATTATTACTTGAAATATTTGCTAAATAACAAATGATAAAAGAAATTTTACTAATATTATAAAAAGTTGTAATTATTATTATTTAAGGCACACGAAAGAGGAAGACAAGGACGAGTAAGATTCCAATTTATGAAGGAAATACGACAAATGAAAGAAAAATCAATGGCTAAGCAAGAAACAGAGGAAATTGATCAAGAAAACATTGAAGCTGCTGCGATAAAAATTCAAAAAATTTGGAGAGGTTGTAGGACTCGACGTTGGATCCGAAAAAGGCGATTAGACGAAATGCTGTTAATAGGTTCGATATTTTCTTTTCTCTCTTTCTTTTGTTCTAGAAAAAAAAGACCTTTGCTATTATTAATTACAATTATTCTTCTTTTTTTTTTTTAAATTTATACAATTAATTAATTTTAAATAGAAATAATCCTAATTTTGATTAGTATAAATGTATTAATCCTAATCTATTAACGCAAATAATAATTCAAATGAATTCAAATGAATTCATTGATAATGTTATTAATAATATTATAATTCAGTAGCAAGCACGAAGAAAATAGTGTTTCGTACGACCTCGAGATTAGTCTCGGCGAGAGTCTCTCTTGTATTTATTTATTTTTTTTTTATTTAAAGACCTTTAAATAGGTATATTTTATAGGTATTTTTTGTAGGTATGCTCCCACCTAATCAAGTAGCGATGGAAAATATTCGGGAAAGAGACAAAATTATACATTATCGTCATGAAAAGCAAATGAAATTTCAAGGAATGTATGAAAAATTAATAAATGAAACTACGGAGAAAATTCGCAAAGAAAGGAGTGGCGTGATGGAAGAGAATATCAGAAGCGAAATTCGAAACTGGATAAATGATTACTTTCAGCAGACCGGAAAAATTCCGGATTTACCATCTGTTGAAAGTGGAGGTTCCAGATTTATTTTCAGTAGACAAGTGTGTACACGGACATTTTCAATATTTATATACCCCTAAACCTATAAATATATCTTATTTTGATAATATTTCGTTGAAGGAAACAGAAAGTACGATAAGCAAATCAACTGGAGTATCCTCGAAGGAATCGAGAAAATCGAAAAAGTCTAAAACGAAGAAAAGTAGCGAACCTGAAAAATCGGAAGATGAAACCGAGCTGAGTTACTACTTCAAATCTATACCTTCGAATTTTCTTCCACAATTGCTTCATTTACAAGAAGAGTATAAAAAAGTATGGAAAAACAAAGATGAGTCTATGAATCCTATGCAGGAACCTTACAAAGATATGATCGAAGCTGATAAAATAGAAGAAATAAAAGATGAAATTAGAATTGGAGTGGATGAAAAATTCAGAGGTATTTGATTTTTTCTTCCAAGAGGACAAACAAATTCTTGATTTAATAGATCAGTAGACTTTTTACTTGTTGGGAATGGTGTAAGAAAAAGTTTATCGAAGAAAATGAAATGAAACATTAGTAATGGAATAAATTCTTCTTTCCGTTAATTTTTCTTCTTTCTCGTATCCATAATAATGGAAAACATTGTGATATAGAATTATTATTTAAATCGACATCTATTTCTATGTAACAAGAAAGTCTATGCGAATAAGATAGAAATTCCTAGTCATTTCGTATTTTTTTTATAACTTTTTAATAAGGCATCGATTAATAATATTTCATAATGCATTAGCTCTCCATATATAGATATTTTATTCTTAAATTAATTCTATAAAAATGACTCGTGAAACATTTCATAAAAAAAAGTTAAAAATATCGATAACACAGTGGTTCTATCATAAATAAGGCAAGTCTAACACTTTTACGAAGCATGTTTAACAAGAATTATAACAATTAGATGATATAGAAGCTCTCCAAGCAGCTTTGGACAGAGACAAGGGTATTAAAAGTAAACGAGGTAAAAAAACGCAAAAACGTATTCGTCGTAGTGGAAAAAAGAATAAAAAGAAAAAAGAAAAGGATTTGACACCAGATAGAACAACAGAATCCATTTTCGAAGAACTAATCGTTCAAGGAATTATTAAACTCTATCGAGAAACTCCATTGGCTGATTTTAAAGTCGAGAAATCTTATGCCAACTATGAACTTGCTCAAAATGATAAAGATACTTTACCAACATTAGGTAAATATTACTTTAAATAAAAAATCGATCTACAGTGGATCGCAAAAGTATTTCAACACAACATATATTTTATTATATTATATATTTATTATTATTATTATTACATTATAATTCTTATATACAAAGCTTGAATATGTGTATAGAAATGTTTTAAAAATATATTTTTCAATAGGAACATTATTTATTTTCAACATCATTACTTATTTAATACTATGCTATTTTATATTATTTCTTATATTGTTGTATATATTGAACATATATTAATTAGTCAACGGCTTGTTATCATATTGGTTTAATAATTTCCACCCTTAGACCACTAAGAAGCCAAACAACGTGGGGCACGTTTAGTGACCCGTTTGGAAAATAACAAAAGCCGTGTGCTGTTAACTCCAGAGAGGTGGTAAAAAGATGCGACGGCCTCTTTGTGGAGGATAAGATATATAATTGGATAGTTGTGAGATGTTAATAGAGAAATAACTCGATCGAGTAAAAGCGCGCGCGCATGCAACAAATTTATTGCTATTTATAATTTTAATTCCAAGTCCATATAAAGTTTTTTAAGAATAAGAATTATTTCAAATATTAATATAAATTATACGAACATACTTTTGCGACTCATTCCACGCAATATATTTTCTTCTTCTTATTTACTCTTACAATTATTATCTATGTATTTATTTTTAGGTGACATCAGACAATTAATCAACGAGTACTGTATCCTTCCTTTAGGCAACAATATTCTCAGAGAACTAACACCTCTTGTAAGATCAGTTCTAATAGCAGGACCTCGTGGAAGTGGCAAGAAAATGTTGGTAAATGCTATTTGTACTGAATTAGGTGCTACTCTTTTCGATATTACACCTTCTAATATCGTTGGGAAGTATCCTGGAAAAACTGGATTGATTATGTTAGTCCATTTGATATCCAAGGTAGATTAAGATTTCTTTTAATTAGGTTACTATTTCCAACATAAAAGGATTCTTTAGATACATATTCTTATTTCTACACGATATATTTTTATATATTTTATAAAATTAATAACGATAACTACAAACATCCGTCCTCGTATGAAATAAGTCATCGGTTAAAATTTCAGCATAAAAAATAATTATTGTTATTTATCATTCGTAAATTTACATACGTAATTATCGACTTTAAAAAGAAACAACAAATATAAAAGACACGATGACCAATAATGTCATAATTTTTTATTTTTCTCCGAGGTATCACAATTATTACAGCCGTCGATCATTTTTATGGATGATGCTGAAAAACCATTTGTTAAAAAACCGCCAAAAACTGACAAAACTGATCCGAAACGTCTTAAGAAAGATTTACCTAAGTTGATAAAAGGTATCACTAATGAGGATAAAGTAATACTAATTGGTACGACTAGTTCACCTTGGGATGCTGATCAAAAATTATTATATCAAAATTATGACAAAATCATATATCTTCCCAGACCAGACTATGGCAGTATGTCACTTATTTGGAGAAATTTATTGTACAAGGTAAAAATTTAATATACGACATTATTACGATATATATATATATATATATATATATGTAATATTCGATTGTTCGGAGAGTTTTATTGCTTATTTATAATATAAATGTAATATAAAAGTATTGTCTTTGAATTTGTCCAGCAACCATATAGAAAGCAGTAGATTTTTTTTATCGGCCGCAAAAATTCGTGCCAATTTACAAATGCAAAAGCGCGCGTTGTCATTGAATTTCTTATATAAAGTCGACACGAACTTTTCAAACAATCCGATACACAATATATAGATAAAAATGATACAAAATTATGAAAAATTGTCTACGTTTTTGGACAAATTTCTATTATTATTTATATTTATAATATATTTTTTAATACAGTATTCCGGAATAAGCAGGCAATTCGATATATCAGCAATGAATAAAATCTGTGACGGATTTACTATTGGTACGACATTGGATGCCATTAATGAGGTATTGACGCGTAATAAGATCATTTTTAATTAAAAGACTTTTTGGTTTCCTTTTTTATTTAATTAGTTAATACGATTGAAAAAAGGATGTGAATATATATTGTATATATTATAAATATATATATGAGAGGCATTCCACGACAAGTGGATTGCCAGTTTGAAAAATTGTGATTCTTAAAGATCTTTTCATAGGGTAGAAAAAAAATGTTGAAAAATAAACATTTGTCAAACTTGACGTAGAATGCCCTATATATGTACGTATGTACATGTAATGTATTACAGGTTATGACGACGAAAAGAATGGTACAATTAAGAACACAGCCATTAACGCATGCAGAATTAATTAATGCTATTAGTACCAAGGATCCTGTTTATCGCGAAGAAGAAGACGCATTTTTATGTAAAAATATATTTTTTTTATCTCGAGATATATATTGAGCATATTTTATCATTTTTCTCTTGTTTCGTTTCATTAAATGTCATTAATTATAGCATGGTTCTCGAAAACACCAACTTGTCGGAGAAAACAAAGAGCTTTGGAGTTGGAACGACAAAGGGTCGAAGAAGCAAATGAAGCAATGAAAAAGAAAGGAAAAAATGGACGAAAAGAAAATGAATGAAAATAGAAAAAATATATAGGAATATATTGGGGCGGAGCGGGGAAGAGCCACGAAAGGCAGGACATCTGAATAATGTCGGATTTCAAGATCTATCGCGAAATATAGCTTTCAAGGACGCACCACATGGTTCCTTTTTTTTCATTCATCTTTTCTTCCTTTCTTTTCCTTCTTAAAATATTATTTGATATCGGTACTCAAACGCAATTCAATATTTTAATTGTACATTGGGAAAATGATAGTCACTTTAGTAATTTAATTTTTAATCTATAACAACACCATTTTTTATTACATAATATAAAAAAACTTTCATGTCATCAATGAACTTGACAAAATAAATAACTCCGATGATGATTTACGTAATCCTAATTGTAATCTATAATATAATGTATAATCTATAACCACCGAGTAATTATACTTATTTTGGATAAAATGAAGAATTAAAAGAAAAAGGAAAGAGAAATTATGAAGGAAATTTAAACATTGACAAAGAATTATTTTCTCTTCTCATGTATCTTTCACGCAATGATTAAGTGTTCACACCATAATTATTGTCTCAATGGTCAGATTTGATTACATGATCGATATTACGTATTTACATTCGTTACATTTGATTAAAAATAGAAGAAAAGCACTTTAAACCACGCATTTGACACGATGATTAACGATGGCCAGTAATCGTCCTATGATAACAAGAAGGAGAGAGGGAGAGAAAGAGGACTGATAAAAACGGAAGACTTACGTTAAATGGTTTCTTCCTAAAACGTTAAATGTGAGTTAAATTCTTTGACAATGAAACAAGTGAGTGGTCTTTATCGTTTGTTTCGCTATTATTTTCTAGTATTATCAAGTAATGAACGAAATTATATGTATACTTTTAACAAAAACAAAAGAGAGAAAGAAAAAAGACAAAAGTTATCTGAAAAGTAATTACGTCGTTGTTTTGAAAAAAAAATAAATGATATTTTTCTTTATCTAATATAACATTAGTTACAAATTTATTATAATTCCTTTTTCTAAGGTTTTTGTTTATTTATTATTTTTTTAATATTTGCTTCTAATTTTTTTCTCTCAAAAAAGATATTTCAGAGAATTATATATTTTTTTTTAATTAACAATAAAAAACTAATCGTTTTTTTCTTTTTTAGCTTTGACGTTACGTATAGGCACAATAAGGTTAAAGGAGACAAAAAATCACTATAAAATGTAAATATTTCAATCTTTTTAACATCAATACGCTTAAATATATGATATAATAATTTGAAAAATGTTTCACGAGAAATGCTATGATTTTATTGGAAAAAATTAAGATAAAAAAGATAATACGTAAAAAAAGTAAAGAAGAAATTTTGTCATTTAGCCAATTTGAAGATTTAAAAATTACGCGGGTATATTTTGAATCTTAATTTAAATCTAATTGTAGAAGCTAGGCTCGACTTTAGTTTGTACCATCATCATTCGACGAATACGGTATAGTTCGTGAGTCGTCTTTATGGAGTTAGGCAAGATGCTTTGGACGTAACACAAAGGTCTTGTTAAGAGCGAGGTTATGCCATTTCTTTCGTTATCCCTTCAAGTGGTAACGTTCATGGGAACTTGTATTTCCAATTTTTAACTAATGAAGACAATTTTCTTGCCATTTTACTATCTAATTAATATTTATATAAGAGAGAGAGAGAAATTTGAAGAAAAAAATCTTGTTTACAATGTGACGCTATGTGGCACGACTTTGATCTCTAATCGGATTATAAAAATCTACTAAGGGGTTATCTGTTTTAGGAAAAAAGAATTATAGAAATAAAAAGTAGAAAAATATATTATTTCTTTTTCTTATCACGCCAGATCAGCTTGGTATATATATATTTATGTATATTTATATGCAAATACATATATGCAATGATAAGAATATCTGATTCAGACGTGATCGAGAGGTGAAGGAAATAGTTGATACATTTTTAAGAAATTCAATATCCCTTCCGATGACCCCTCCAAGATTTTCATTCAATAAATTTCACATGAATGGAGCAATTGTTACGTAGATCAGGGAGGAGAAGGATTTTTCCAGAAAAATTCAAAGATAAATCGATGGATGACATATGTATTATTCTCTTATCTTTGTTTATTAAACTGTTAAAAAATTTCATACAATTTTCATTAGTTTAATATTAAATTGTCATATATTTATTAACCGATAAAAGATAAATTGTCATTCTGTCATTAGCATGAAATTACAGTGAAATGTTTAATAAGGTGTTTAACTTTTATAATTAGCTATATCATTTAAATCTCATAAATAATTAAAAACGTTTCGACGTTATACAACTAATACGTTAATTAAAAAATTAATCAATATTTATATATTATTTTGCCATTTAATGATAAATCGATAACGTGCATATGCTTGATCGAATGATATTTACATGGGTGAAATAGTTGTTTTATAATTTACATTGATTAGAAATTGTAATTATGAGCGGATTGTTCTAACTCTAATTAACCTTATTTCACATTAAAAAACGTCACATTAAATGAAATTAATAAATAATGTATTTATACATTTTTTCTTTTCTAATATCTTTCTTATTAATAATAAGAAATATCTTTTCATGATTCGTATCTCCGCTAATGTAAAACAATAGCGTCAAACGGCGACGCGAAATTTCAGATAACATTGTAAAATGATATCATTAACTTAGGTTACATTTTTATTTTCCTATTCAAATTTCTTATTAAAACTATAATAATTCACTTCTATATATTGCAAAAGAAGTAAAAATGATTCAAAAGAATGCTATTTTTCTTATCTAATCTAACAAAGATTATTGATTTTATACTAGAAAAACGAATCTAGAAGTAAGTAATAACAGAACAGAAGTAATAATAATTGACAATAGGATTACTTTGATAGTTTCTCATAAAATTACGGAAAGACTCGTTGTCTTTCTCTCTCTCTCTCTCTCTCTCTCGAAAGAAAGAAAGAAAATATTAAAATGTGTAAGAGGATGAAAATACGTAACAGAGATTAATAAGTTAAACACGTGATTATCAAACGATATTAAAGAGGATATAAAAAAAAAAAAGAATCGTTTATATTAAACGTTCATATTATAAAAAATATGTAAAAATTAAAAAGAATGAAAAACGTATTCATTTCGAGTAATTACTGAATTAATGAATATTAATATAAGACAAGTCCACTGAATGGTTGAAATTATTAAGATGAAATACATGAAAATGAATATTAATATTAAACTGATCAAACGCCTTTCATTCGTTTATTTATTATTTCTCTTTTTTACAGAAGAATCGTTAACAAACTTGAATGACTTACAATGTGAAAAATGAAAAAAAGGATTAAAAGGAAGAACGGTCGTCGGTCCTGTCGTCGGTCCTGTCGTCGGTCCTATTGCCGGCCTATTGCCGGTCCTGTTGCCGGTCCTGTCGTCGGCACGGTGACAAGGACGACATCGATGCGTCGCGCCGCAGCAGCAACAAAATAAATAATACGCATGCGCGACAGAAAGATGCGCTCTTATTGGCCGGTGCCACATGGTCTGATGTCAGACCACGGGGCTGGCCTAATTCAATAATAACGAGATGCTCATGAGCCGGACGCCAACCAGTCCTCTGCGACGAGCCGGTGGTAACACGTGTTTCTTAGTGCCGTCAAAGAGGAGGAACTTTTCCGCGTCGTCTTTTGTGTATTATCGTCGTCATAGCTTCATGCTATTTCGTGTGTGCTGCCTATATTCTAATCAAAATCTCAATTAATAAATATACGAATATAAGAGACAAGAGACTTGTTGAAAGAAAGAGATTGAACGATAGAAAAAGATAGACAGAGGGAGAGGGAGAGAAAGAGAGAGAGAGAGAGAGAGAGAGAGAGAAAGAGAAAGAGAAAGAGAAAGAGAAAGAGAAGGAAGAGGAGAAACGTAACAGAGAGAATATTACGTCTTACTTGTGTCAGGTAAGTTTTTCTATCTACACAACACATAAAAACTCTTCTTTATTTACTTTTAATATTTTTTATTGTATCTTATGAAATAATATCGTTTAGGTAAGTATAATATTTTGTTAAATTGTTGATATATCTCTGTAAGAAAGTTTCTTCATCGATTAGGAAAAAACAGTTATAGATATAGCGAATTCGCGCCTTATGAAAAATAGTTGCGCTAGAAAAGGGAAGACTGATCGATCGTCCTTACATTTTCTAACAAATATATCTATATATAGTTATTAAATTTCAGCAAAAACACGGTCTCATATATTTTTCTGTTTAATCTAGTTATTTAAACTGGCTTTTTCTTCCTTATTAATTATCTTACAATTTTTTTAATCCTTCTGACCTTTTGACAATAGATGTAAAGACAAAGAAGATAGTGAAGTTTCCCTAACATACATGTCCGCCATTGTTTTCTCTTAAGTTTTTATACATACAAGCTAGACGACTCTAACCTGTTATATAGTATGTATATAATTTGTTCCAATTCATTGCTTATTATATATATTCTTTATTATATATATCATATATCGTATAAATGAAATCGGGTATATATATGTATATACGTATATGTAAAAGTTATTATTCCTAAAGTTAGGAATTAAATATGCACTACTTTTCCTTTTCGTGGAGGGATACGACCAAGTGTTGGGTTACTCGATCGATACTGCTGCTATACTTGAGTTCATTTGACTTTGTTTTTCGAACATGTACACGCATGTGTTTTATCTATACATACATATTTATTCACCGATGAAAAATCATATATTTTATTTTATAAAAATATTTTTATATTTACATTGAGGAAAAATTGATAAATGTGATGAAAGTGTACAACTGTTAAAAATAGCTAATACAATCTATAAAGTTGACAAACTAGTAATAAACCGATTTGCTGATAAAGAAATAAGAAAAGAATGAGTGAGTGAGAGGGTGAGGGAGAGGGAGAGGGGTTGTCAATGATAGTAGTAAAACGAAACACTCGCTAGAGCGTAAATTACAAACTATGTAACGGTCGATGATACCTTCGTTCTTTTCAGTTTATGGTCATGTGCCCTTTCAGAATTTCTATTCATCAATTCACAGAGACACAGTATACGTATGTACGTGTAGGAATATATATATATATATATATATATATGTATGAGTTAGATTTCCCATGTACTATTGTTCTTTCGAATTCGACAGAATTTTATTATTTTGTTTTTTCTTTTGAAACATTCTCTCTATCTCTTTCCTTATTTTTTTTGTCTTCCAACTCTTTCTAAAATTATGATCACGTGATATACATATGAAAAAGTAAAGGATAATACGATAAGTCAAGCCTATAGAAGGTTAGAACTTAACGATACATGTTACTGATTGCGTTTTAAACTGCTGATACTTTCGAGTATCGTGCTTCATTCGCAGTGATGATCTCAGCGTCATGCCGGCCGCACAACATTTCATCCTCTAGTTTCGGAGATACTTGTACTTTTATCATTTTTCAAATTTTTAAGTGATGTTTCATTAACGAAGTGAAACCATTAAAATTGTTTTATTAACGTATATGTTTATTATTTAAAATAAAAAAATAAATGTTAAGATACAACGTTACTTTTGAGATATTGGTCATATTAGATTATTAATAGTATTTCCTGTTACATAAATACGAATTAGATAAATATTATCTACTCTCGTTTCTAATAAAATGACTGAACAAGTGTTAAAATCTCAATTAATTAAAAGGTCAGTTTACTGATCGATTGTAAGATGCGAGTGATTATGAAAGTAGCTTAATTGTAAATCAGTTTCTATTGGACATTATAGAAAAAATAATTTTTAAATAATTAAATTCTCAAGTATGAAAATATTGAAAAAAAATATATTGAAAAATATATTTATGACTTACATTTAAATAACTTGTACCTTCTCTTAAATCATAATGCATAAAAGAGATAACGATATCTACGTGATCGTATTACAAATATATATATTATATATTCAAGATTACAAAGAAGTAACCAATATCGTGTAACCTTCGTTAAAAAAAGAAAAAATGTTTAATCTCAAAGTCAATGAGGTAAGAGATTAAAGTTCATTTAAAGGATTCGCGCGTTTTCTTCCTATCCGTACGCATTTTCGAAGATTTTTCTTATGCGATTTTCTTGAACGCTTGTATACTCAATTAACACCAAATACGCGAATATGAATGTAACTCGCGCACACCATCATTTAAACAAGTTTTTAAATGAGTGTCAATAATAGCTGTTCAGAGGTCGAATGTTTTCCTTAAGTCTACGTCGCAGTTTTGTGATTTATTCTTTGATTTCGATTTAAATAAATTATTCTTAGGTTCAAGATTTGATTTCATAAATCGTTAAATCAACATGGTAAAAATATTAGAAATAGATAATTATTTAATTTTTCCCTTATCTTATTCATTTCGATAAGAAAAATGAGAATTTCTGTTGTTATATGCATTACTATATTCATAAATAATAGTTGTATTCAGTATGCAGTCGTTGGAAGTTTATAATATCGCAATGACGTGTCCGATTAACAAGTTGAGACGTGCGTTGTCTCTTGATTCTCAGGTATCACATTATCTATTTTGTTATCACATTGGCAGTGTAGTTAAAGATTCAACTGTATACTTAATTGTCCTTGAAGATGTACATTTCATAATCAAATTGATTATTTCCGAATAAGGATCAGAAATAAGGTGGTCGTCGATCATTTTTTACGAAGAAAAGAGATGGAAAAGATTAGTAATACTATTAAGTAATAACGAATACACGTTTCCGAAAATGAGATGTGCGAACTATCATGGATAACATTTCTTTTTACTAATTGTAAATAGCTTTTCCGTTTCCCCTTTTTTTCAATTTTAGAAAATATAATAGTATATATATTATATCAAATCAAATAATCAACATCTAATTGGATGTCGGTAACATTAACTTTCTTTCCACACGAATTATATGTTATAGGAAGGAACAAAATTCTCTAACGATTTTTAGTCTCTAATATTTTCCTATCGTTTGAATTAAAATATAAAAAAAATGAAAGACACAAGTATAACACCTCTGTAAATCTATTCAAAATACGACTTTATATGTTTTTGTAAAATATTAGATAACGTTAACATATTTTTTTCATAATTTCTCTTTTTAAAATAAACAAAAATTCGATGAATATATTTTACAAGCAAATCAATATAAATGTATTTTCATCGAGTTTCAAATTGAAGCATCTAGTAGGTCCTAAATCTAGCGGAGTTTCAATTGGTATGGAAACAAAAAATTATAATAGCAATTATAAAAAAAAAGCCTAATAGTTTTACATTTATTTATTTTTCTATTTTTACTATTTTAATTACAGTAGACCGACTATAGTGCGTTTATAATAACACGTTAATAACAACGTGTCAAGGATAATATCGAATATTATTGCGACAACTATTTTCGGATAACTATGTTCGGCACTGTATGTATGCACGATTATATGAAAACGAGGATTATCGTTACCGGTCATGTCAATGTGTGTGATTGCGTATGTGGTTAACCTTAACAATGATCTCAGATTAGACTAGCCTTCTTCGTTTTAAAGTGAAGCTACTTTTCTGCTAGATTATTGTAATATTCAAATAAAACGTGACAAAAAATATTGCTTTTTATTTTATATTGGCGGATTTTTTCTATTATTTACACACACATATATATATATATATATATTTCTTTTTCCTTTTCTTTTTCTTCCTTCTCTTGCTTTTTTTTGGTGGCATGAATAAAGTATGAATTAAATGAGAGGATATTAAAAACCAGGAAATGAAAGAAACTTTTAAGAGGATGATGCTGAAGAGAACAAAAAATATATGACGACGATAATAATAAAAATATTATTTAAAACAGAAACAATATAATGTGAAAATTTTGTATCATCATATTGCCTTTTTCTCAAAATTATATAAAATATTAAGTAAATGATATACGTTAAAGTTTGATGACTTTAAAAAAAATATTTCTGATAAAAAGCTTTATCTATGTAATTATGAAATTTTTGTATATTTTTTATTTCTGTTACATACTCGTATGTATACGCGCAAGCAAATAAGTATATTCATGGCTAATAGCTATAAGTTTTTAAGTAATTTCAAGATATTAATTATTTTTTTGTTTTCTTTTTTCTTTTGTTTTTTTTTTACATCTCTTGTCCAGCTTAAAGTTGTTTATAATTATATAAGTACTCGTAGTTTAACAAGCAGTTTTTCAATTGGAAAAATACTAAAATATTGATTAATATTGTAACCGTAGTTCTGTGTGCCGATAAGACGAACTTTTCATGACCCCAATGGCCATGAACTTGACTTCTCAAGTTAGTGCGTGCAACAACGATGACGCATTAACTATTTATCGATTTAATCCTGCTTTTTATAGTTTAAACAAATAGCATAAAAATCATCCTTTTTTTCTCTCTCTCTCTCTCTCTCTCTCAAATTAAATACCTATATTTCTTGTCAATTATTGTAATCATTTATTTATTTGAATTTTTAATGATAAAAGAAGAAGGAGATGAAAAAATGATTAATTAAAAATGACCAATTTGTATTTGACAATTTTTTCCAACATTTCAATTGACCTTTTTTTATATCGTTTGATTATTTATTTATATATAAAATTGTCCTAGTATAATATGTACTTAAAATTTGTAATCAAAATTAGAAAACATTCTTTGTTTTATAAGCTATGCATATCTATTTATCTTTTTTTCTTTTACAAACATTACGGATTGTTATTAATGGAAATTTGCAGAAATAATGTTCAGTATTTATATAGTTAAATATTTCCTAGGATACCAAGCATTGTCATGCGCATATTATATGTATACACATATTTCATTATTTCCTTGCATGCAACCATTCTGTATACATACATCAGCCTTTTTTGTATTTAATTATTGATTTTTATCGCATTTTGATTTTACTTTGAAAAAGTTAACAATTTTTAGCGACCGCATAATGCACTTTTTAATGTAGACCACATTCCCGAACTCTCAAATTTTTTTTTAACGAGGTCGGAACAACACCCATTTTGAGCCCAAAATCAAGCTAATTTAACTGGTTTATATAAATAATGGACTTTTTTTAAATAAAGGAAAAAAAAAACAAAAGAAAAATATAGACTTCAGTCTCAAAATGTAATGTTTATGATGAAAATTACGTTCGCGTAAAGTTAAGAGGAACGTCAATTGAAAAAAATGTGTCTATTGACTTATAAAAATTTGATTAATCTTCTAGCTAATATATTTATTTTCTTTTAATTTTTAGCCTGTTGTCCACTAGGCTAACACGTCCAATAAATTATCCAGAAACATTCCAAAAGTTCTCTGAACGTTGTTTACGAAGAAAGAAAATAAATTACAGAGATGCCTGCTCGATTCGAAGGTGTAAATAGCCCTATCGTACGAGAGCCAATCGTTTCGAATGGTGTTTCCCATAATCTTAATGAGGATATTGTCATAAGTGGTTTCTCAGGTAAATTTCAAATTATTTCTAAAAACGGATATTTTTTCATTTCGTATTTTTAATTAATGTAAATTTAATTTGTATAGGTCGTCTACCAGAATCGTCAAATATAGAAGAATTTAAAACAAAATTATTCGATGGAATCGATTTGGTCACAGACGACGAACGTCGTTGGCCTTCTGGTCTATACGGTTTACCATCTAGAAGTGGTAAACTTAAGAATCTTGAGCATTTCGATGCCACTTTTTTTGGTGTACATGCTAAGCAGGCTCACGTAATGGATCCACAACTTAGAATGCTCTTAGAAATAACCCATGAAGCTATTATCGACGCTGGCATCAATCCTGTTTCAATAAGGGGCACAAAAACTGGCGTATTCATTGGTGTTTCTTCTTCGGAATCTGATGAATTTTGGACTAAAAATCCAGAGACCGTCAATGGTATGTTATATACGTATCTTATTGTGGTATTTACCTCAATTTCATTTTTATTTACATATAATAATAATTCTTGACTTTTAGACAAAAATATTATTACAACTTTTTGTCATGATCAAAATTTCATATATATTTTTTTTCTTTAAAATAGGATATGGGCTGACTGGATGTTGTCGGGCAATGTTCCCCAACAGAATTTCATATACCTTCGATTTCCAAGGACCAAGTTATGCAGTAGATACAGCCTGTTCATCTTCGTTATACGCCATGCATCACGCAATATCTTCTATGAGATCTGGAGAATGTGATTCAGCTATAGTTGGTGGTTGTAATTTACTTTTGAAGCCAACTAGTTCGCTACAGTTTCACAGATTAAACATGTTATCTCAGGATGGTATGTGCAAGGCTTTTGACGCAGATGGAAAGGGTTATGTAAGGGCAGAGGCAGCTGTGGTTATATTTTTGCAAAAGTCGAAGGATGCTCGTAGAGTCTATGCCACTGTTGTTAATTCTAAAACAAATGTGGACGGCAATAAGATCCAAGGAATAACTTTTCCTAATGGAGATATGCAGAATAAGTTGATACGAGAGGTATATTCGGAATGTGGCATTAATCCAGCTGATGTTGCTTATGTCGAAGCTCATGGAACTGGTACGAAAGTTGGAGATCCACAAGAAGTTAACTCGATTGTAGATGTATTTTGTAAAAACAGAAAAGGACCCTTGCTTATTGGATCGGTTAAATCAAATATGGGTCACTCGGAACCAGCTAGCGGATTATGTTCGATCGCTAAAATTCTTATCGCTATGGAAAGTGGTATTATTCCACCTAACTTACATTTTAATAGTCCTAATACTGACATACCTGGATTGTTGGATGGAAGAATACAAGTGGTGGACAAACCATTGCCATGGAAAGGTGGCCTGGTAGGACTTAACTCATTTGGCTTTGGCGGAGCAAATGCACACATTGTTTTACGTAGTAATCCAAAGCCAAAATTGTCACCAGTGTTGGAAACTAAATTGCCTAAACTTGTAATTGCGTCTGCCCGTACCGAAGAGGCTGTTGACTTTATGTTGAATACGATTAAAGAATACGAACAGGATGATGAATTTATTTCATTAATCCACGATATACATGCTGATAATATTCCTGGACATTCTGTGCGTGGATTTGAAATATTAGGAAATTCTAATATTCGTGATGTGATTCAATATAATAATTCGGGTAAACGACCTGTGTGGTTTGTATTTTCTGGCATGGGTTCGCAATGGGCAGGTATGGGAAAAGAATTGTTTTCCATTGAAACCTTCCAACGTAGCATGCTACGTTGCGCTGAAGCATTGAAACCAGAAGGCATTGATCTGATAAATCTCATTCTACATGGAACAAACGAGACCTTTAAGAATGTGTTGAACTGTTTTGTATCAATTGCAGCTATTCAAGTAGCGCTTGTTGATTTATTAACGTTATTAGATATACAACCGGATGGTATCATTGGACATTCTGTTGGAGAATTAGGTTGTGCATATGCCGATGGTACTTTTACACCTGAACAAACAGTCTTAGCAGCATATTGGAGAGGCAAATCTATATTAGAATCCAATTTACCACCTGGAGGAATGGCTGCGGTTGGTCTCAGCTGGCAAGAAACGGCAAAACTTTGCCCACCTGACGTTTCACCAGTTTGTCACAATGCTCCCGATTCCGTTACAATCTCTGGTCCAGCCGATTCTGTTCTTAAATTTATAGATGAATTGAAAAATAAAGAAATCTTCGCCAAATTTGTTGATAGTTCTGGCTTTGCTTTCCATAGTAAATATATAGCATCGGCTGGACCAAAATTACGTGCAGTACTTGAGAAAATTATTCCAAATCCAAAACAACGTTCTGCCAGATGGATCTCGAGTTCTATACCTGAGAGTGCTTGGGGTGGTCCACTCGCACAACTTAGCTCAGCAGCATATCATGTAAACAATCTTTTATCGCCTGTATTATTTCAAGAAGCATTGGCTTATGTACCAGAAAATGCAATCGTTATTGAAATTGCACCTCACTGCTTGCTTCAAGCAATTCTGCGCAGATCATTGGCCCCAACTGTAACAAATATTGGTCTTCACAAAAGAGATTATGCAAATAATATAGACTTTTTTTTAAGCAATATAGGGAAATTATATATCGCTGGCGGTCAGCCCAAAATTTTCAAATTGTATCCACTTATTAACTATCCCGTTGGTCGTGGTACGCCAATGTTAAATTCCCTTATTAAATGGGATCACTCAACTGCATGGAGTGTAGCTAATTTTGCTAATACAGTTCGTTCTGGAGAGAGTATTGTTGAAATTGATTTATCCAAAGAAACAGATGCTTATATCAGCGGACATATGATTGATGGAAGAATTTTGTTTCCCGCAACTGGCTATTTAACTATTGTATGGAAAACATTTGCAAAACTTAACAATACTGATTATGAAAAAATGCCAGTGGTTTTTGAAAATGTACAGTTCCAACGTGCTACGATTATTCCAAAAGAAGGCTCAGTAAAATTCCTGATAAACATTTTTGACGGTAGCGGTGAGTTTGAGATTTGTGAAGGTGGATCGGTTACGGTTACTGGTAAAATTCGTCTACCAGAAAACATTGAAAAAGAACAACTGAACTTACCAGCTCCTACCACTCAAGATGAATCTGGTCTTATGGAATTAGATACTAAAGATATTTACAAAGATCTCGGACTACGTGGTTACGATTACAGTGGAATTTTCCAAGGTATCAAGATATCAGATAATCGAGGAATCAACGGACAACTTTCTTGGAATAACGATTGGATTTCATTTCTGGATACTATCCTTCAATTTTCTATACTTGGCAAAAATGTCAAAGAATTATATATTCCTACACGCATTCAACATATTTCTATTAATCCTATCGCTCATCTGAAATTGGTGAAAAAACTTCCAAAAGAAGGAGGAAGTCTTCCAGTTTATAACTACACAAATATATCTTGCGTCAAGTCGGGTGGCGTTGAAATGAGAGGTTTGAAAGCATTATTAGCACCAAGGAGACAACAAGTTCAAGCAGCGCCCAAACACGAAAGATATACTTTTATACCGTATGAAAATTATCAATACCTTTCTGAAGATCCTGACAAAGCAAAGTTACATATTCTAACGGTTTTACTTGGTATTGTTAATGAAAACATACTCAGTGTTAAGCTAAAAATAGCTGAAGTAGCTGGAGAAAGAGCAGCTGAAGCTTTATTGTTACCATTGGCATTACAAATTTTGCATGGCGAAGTTGGAATAATTAATGTGAGTTATTAAAATAATCGGTTTATTGAAACTGATATCAGAAGTCTTGCAGAGACGAGCCAAATTGTATAAATTAATATGTATATATATATATATATATATATTTTTTTTTTTTTCTTTCTCGTAGGTTAATTCACAACTGATAACCACTTCGCCAGATAATTATGCTGCATCTTTGGATCAATTGGACATAAAAATTGAAACTGTAGATATAAATAATGCACTTGCTGGACAGGATTTGCATCTTGTAATAGGAGCTGACGTACTTAGTAACAAATCTCTAACTGTCTTAGAAAACTTATCTAATTCGTTGAAAAATGGAGGTTTTATTATTCTGGAAGAGACTGGAAAATTTGATGCGAAATTATTAAAAGATACTGGATTAACGGTTGTTAGTACACAAGTTAACGCTGGAAAAATTTATGTGCTTTTGAAGAAGCTCGAACAGAAAGGTGAACCTATAATTATTCAAATTAATGAAAAGAATTTTTCTTGGTTGGAAAAAGTTAAAGCTGCATTACATAAATCTGAAACGGAAGGTCAAGAGGTTCTTTTGGTTAGTCAAGGAGAAGAATTACTTGGTAAGGTTTATATGTTTTATTTAATTATATTATATTATATTATAGAGTATATATTAGACATTAATTGTTATGTTTTGTTTTATAGGAATGATCGGTTTTATGAATTGTCTTCGTTTGGAGAGCGGTGGGAAAAACGCTCGTTACGTTTTCATTCAAGATAAAAATGCACCAAAATTTTCTTTAACTTCTAAATCTTACGCCGACCAATTGAATAAACAATTAGCGGCTAATGTATTGAAGGCAGGTCATTGGGGTAGTTATCGTCATTTACGTTTGGAGCAACAGAACGACGCATCGTCTTTGCAAGTTGAGCATGCTTACATTAATACTTTGGTTAGAGGTGATTTGACTAGTTTAAGATGGATCGAAAGCTCTTTGAGTTATTACCAACCTGAAAAATATCCAGACACAGAAATGTGTAGCGTTTATTATGCTCCATTGAATTTCAGGTTAGTCTCTGATCAAGACATTTCAATTATTCAATCATCTTATTTAATAATCATTAATCATATATTTTTTTTGTGTATAATAGAGACATCATGTTGGCTACTGGAAAGTTACCACCAGATGCATTACCAGGCGATATGGCTTCTCAAGACTGTATCTTGGGTCTTGAATTTTCTGGTAGAAATACCAAAGGACAAAGAGTCATGGGTATGGTAGCGTCTCGAGGATTAGCAACAACTGTCTTAGCAGATCCTGGATTTATGTGGGAAGTACCTGATAAGTGGACCTTAGAACAAGCAGCGACTATTCCAGTAGTCTATGCAACTAGTTACTATGCTCTTTTTGTACGTGGTAAATTACGACCAGGTGAAAGCATTTTGATTCATGCTGGTACTGGTGGAGTTGGTCAAGCAAGTATTGCAATAGCTTTACATGCTGGATGTAAAGTATTCACTACAGTAGGATCTCAAGAAAAACGAAATTTCTTAAAAAAGACATTCCCACAATTGACCGATCAAAATATTGGTAATTCAAGAGATACCAGTTTCGAACAGCTGATTCTAAATGAAACTAATGGTCGTGGAGTTGACGTTGTTTTGAATTCATTAGCGGAAGAAAAATTACAGGCTAGCTTGAGATGTCTTGCAAGGGATGGTCGATTCCTTGAGATTGGCAAATTTGATTTATCAAATAACAGTCTTCTAGGAATGTCTGTTTTCTTAAAGAACACCACGTTCCATGGTATACTATTGGATGCACTATTTGAAACTAATTGTCCAGAGAAAAGAGAGGTAGTAAAATTAGTTAGCGAAGGAATTAGGAGTGGAGCAGTAAGGCCGCTCCAATCAACAGTCTTTTCGGAACAGCAAATTGAACAAGGATTTAGATTTATGGCTACTGGTAAACATATTGGCAAGGTATTGTTAAAGATTCGCGATGAAGAAACACAGAAGGTCGTACAACCATTCTCAAAGACTGTAGCAGCCATTCCACGAACATACATGAATCCAGACAAATCGTATATACTTGTTGGTGGTCTTGGTGGATTTGGATTAGAACTTGCAAATTGGTTGATAACTCGAGGTGCCAAACATGTTGTTCTGACAACAAGATCAGGTATACGTACCGGATATCAAGCATTGTGTGTTAGACGTTGGCGTGAATACGGTGCAAATATTGTCATTTCTACAATCGATGTTACAACATTAACTGGTGCAGAGAAATTAATTAAAGAAAGTAATAAGATAGCTCCTGTTGGTGGCATATTTAATTTGGCTGTTGTCTTGAACGATGGTCTCATTGAAAATCTCAATGAAAACAATTTCAAAAATGTTGCATTACCTAAAATTGATGGCACAAAGAATTTAGATTTAGTCTCAAAGAAATATTGTCCTTCCTTGGATTACTTTGTTGCATTTTCATCGGTATCTTGTGGAAGAGGCAATTTAGGACAAACTAATTATGGTCTTGCTAATTCAGCAATGGAGAGAATAGTAGAACAAAGACAATCCAATGGTTTACCTGGCCTGGCTATTCAGTGGGGTGCCATTGGTGACGTTGGTTTAGTTATAGGTAAGATCATATCTCTTTAAAAAAAATTCAAATACATTTTTAATACGTAAGATATTAATGCACAATATTATTTTTTGTTTAACAGATAATATGGGAAATAATGAGACAGAAATAGGTGGTACTCTTCCACAACGTATAAGCAGTTGTCTCTCAACATTGGATGTATTCCTTCAACAATTCCATCCTGTTCTATCGTCTGTGGTTTTAGCAGAAAAACATAAATCTACTGATAGTTCGAGTCAAGTTACTCTCGTCCAAGCCGTTGGAAATATTCTAGGAATCAAAGATACAAGTAAAGTAAATCCAAGTAATACTTTGGCTGATTTAGGAATGGATTCATTGATGGGCACTGAAATAAAACAAACTCTTGAAAGGAATTACGATTTAGTCCTGTCAGCTCAAGAAATTCGTGGACTGACGTTCAATAAATTGTTAGAATTGTCATCCGATAATACCGCAGATACGAATGATGTTGCTGGAACTACAAATAGTAATACGACAGAAAATGTAACAGATGAATTACTATTCCAATTTTATGAAACTGAAATTGTACCTAAAGTATCTCTCGTAGAATTAGAGACTAAGAATTCAAAGGGTACACCATTGTTCTTGATTCATGCTATAGAAGGAATCATATCTCCTCTTAAAACTTTAGCTGCTCAATTAGATCGGCCTGTATGGGGACTTCAATGTACTCAAGATGCTCCGCTTAATTCCATATCCGAATTGGCTGAATTTTATATAAAGATCATGAAACAGGTACAGAAAAAGGGCCCATTCCATATAGGAGGCTATTCTTTTGGTGCCTGTATAGCTTTCGAAATGGGATTACAATTAGAAAAAGCTGGTGAAAATGTTGTTTTAACTCTTCTCGATGGTTCACCGGCTTTTATTACTTTGCATACGCAGAAAATTGGAAAACAAGGTAATCAGATAGATAAAGATGAATTATTTGATGGTTGTCGAAAAGCTTTGGCATTTTTCTTGAAACAATTTAGAAAGGATATTAATTATCTTCAGGTAATATATAATAAAATTACAAATTTTTAATGTTAATTAAAATATACTTATATATAAATATACTTAAAATATATATATATATATATTTATTTTATTTATAATATGAAATATAATATTTACAGGCATATAGTATCTTAAAAGACACAGAAACCGAAGAGCAGACATTAAATAAAATGTTAGAAGTAATTGGTAGTACGCCATTCAAACCAGAGGAATTAAAAATCGCTGGTATATTGTTTTACAAAAAATTAAGAGCCGCTAATCTTTATCAACCTAATGATAAATTTAAGGGTAATGTTACATTACTCAAAGCCAAAGACAATTTTGTAACATTGAATTATGATTATGATCTTTCAGAGGTAATTAATATTATATAAGTTTTATTATAATTTATTTATTTCTTTTTTTAAATATTAATTTTTGTATTTTTTTCTTCTACAGATTTGTAGGCAAAAAGTTAAAGTCGTAGAATTACCAGGTAATCATAGAGGTATTTTAGTTGGCGATGGTAGCATGAAAATAGCAAACGTTTTGCGAGTATAAAATTACTTTTAAAACGGAAAGGGAAAAATCATTTTTTTTTTTTTCAACCAATACCAAATTTGATACTTTATTTTATTGCATGTCTACGAAGTCGTTTAAAGAATATATTAAGGTTCTGTAAAGTATCACTAATAAGAGGAAAAAAGAAAGAAAGAAAGAAAGAAAGATAGATAGGTACATATTACTATAGAATTTAGTGATAATAATGACTCGTATACAAAGTTTTGAAAGTTCCTTTTGTACAAACATTTCTTCGTCGTAAAGAGAAACTGTCTATATATGTAGTATCGTTTATTGAAATATAAACTTTGGCTTTGGTGATTTGGATCACGATAATCTTTTGAAGTAAACGCATGTCTTTACAAAAGAACAACTATCAAAAAAAATAACGTGCAGAGCTTTAGTTTATATAAATATAAGCTATTAATAATTAATATAACTTAAATTAATTGTGTATAAAATAAAAAAGAAAAGATTAAAAAAAAAAAACAAAGGGCTACTTTAAATAAGTAAGTAGTTTATAATAATAAGTACGAAAATAATTCTAGAAATATGAGAAGAATGAGGTTATCGTCTAGCGTATATTTTTTGGAGAGGTCTCAAGTAATATAAAATCTTTTCTCTGGTTATTGGTGGACAAAATAACCATCGTTAAGTTTTATAGTCATATTGTTATTATATTTATTCTGTTATTATATAATTATAATTATAATTATAATTATGGTAATAATATTGATAATAATAATAATAATAATCATTTGTTGTTTCATTTATATCTTTAATTGTTTTTATTAATATCGGAATGTATGAAAGACATAAAAATAACACAAGTATCATAATTAAATTGGTTTTTTAGAGTATATAAGGTATTCACACGTAAAGTTTTTTTTAGTTAAATAAAAATTTATACAAAAAAAAAATAAATATATATATACACAGGATGGAAATATAAGAAAATTAACATAAATGCTTGTTGAAGAGCATTATGATAAATATGATATTTGTAAAATATATGCTAGAAATATATATATTTTTTTTAATGTCCATCTTTGTTTGCGTTAACATTTTCGTCTCTTACAGAGGATTCCCTTTCTTTTTGATCTTTTTGACTTTATCTTTTGACTTGCACATGTACTCACACAAATTCCATGGACGCCAGCACAAATGTAAATGAGATAACCGATGGTGTAAAAAAAGTTGCCTATCTTCAGGGATAATATTTTTTATAAATATTAATAGAACTTAATTGAAAAATTAATAATATTAATATAGTGATTATGTCAATCTTTTACTGCTATTATTTATTGTTTTTTTCTTTTTTTTTTTTTTTGTTATAATTATAATTGTTTATTTCAGTACATTTCCATTTATTATTATTTCATTTTAGAAACATTGAAACATTTAACATTACACTTTTTTCAATCTTGATAATAATTATGACAATTTGTTATATTTCCCTACTTACTATTATTATCTTAATTATTTGTGAAATAAATAATACTTTGTATGAGAAAGTAAAAAGTTAATTTACAAGGGCAGTTCGCCAACATCTAATCTCAAATTTTGTTGAAACTATACACATTTATAGGGACACATCTATTAGGATTATATATTGCACTCTAAAAAAAGTTGCAAGTGTCAACCCTTTCCAAGATATCGAATGAAGAAATTTTACTAACCATTATACTTATACCAAACGTAATTTACTTAGGTACACTTAGCATAGTCAATCAAAATTGTTCACGCTACGACAAAGTATTTTATCTTCACAAAGCGCTTCTGCCAAGAATATTCAATACTCAAATGGTTGAATTATAATATGAAATTATTTTACATTCATATAGAAATGAGATTTAATTTACTCTATTTCATTATATTACGATAACTTGGATCAGTAATAGCTGCATTCGAATCACAAGTGAAAGATACAGTCAATGCATATCGAGTACCGGATTGGACTTTTTCAACTGAGTGCAAATTTTCACTACCAGATGTGAACATTAATACTCTACCTAGGGGAGAGAAAATATGCTCTATTTAAATTTAAATATTGGATATTATTTTAATATTAAATATAACACAACTTACCCTTACGTGGCTCTACAGTGCTGTTAACATTGTTGTCGTTAATAAATATAAATCTACCTCCTTTGAAATCTTTATCATAATCATTTAAATATAGTAAAGAAGTGTAATGGAAGTGTTTATATGTTTCCTGTAAATAAAAATAAAATCTTAAAACACTTTATTCAAAGCATATATATATATAATTAAATCAGGTATAATTAAATCATATTTCTACCTTGTCAACATGTGGATGCCAATATTCGTCGTGTATAGTTTTAGCAGGCACATTAGTCATTTGCGAAAAGAAAGTTGGTTTGGTTAAATAAATTTGATCGACATCTACTCCAAAATAATGTGCTACAGAATGCTGAATCTTGGTTTTAACCACTCTAAAAATAAAGATAAATTTTTACAGAAAAAAAATCAAATATTAATCATAAATATAATTTAAAACTTTAGTAATGAAACTTTTCATACTTATAAATGGCAAAATCAACGGCATTAAATATTTTATCCTTTCCTTCCAGCTGATAGATGTTAATGAATTTAGATCCCTTACTCAATGCACCAGAGTGAAGATCTAAGATAGTTGCACCACCGTCAGAACCACCTAAACTCATACCGTTAATTGCAAGTTTTAGCAGGACATCGGTCTCTGCCGAAGTAACTAATTTATCTGTTACCATTCTTCCACACTTTTCTGGTAGACAACCAGAAAATTGATTTAATTCATTTTTAAATTCTTCCGAACACTCTACGTTTTGTGTTCGGGTTACCAGTATATCTTTCTGTTTTGCTAATTGTATTTCTTTACCGTTTCTACTATTATACCATACGATAAACAAAACTCCAACTATTAAGATGCAACGCGACCATACTCTTTGATATGGGAAGGATATAGAAGGTCCAAATTTTCTAAAAAATTAACAAAATACTTTTAATTGCGAAATAATATATTAATGGTAAATTTAAATAAATAATTTAGCAAAGTTAAGAAATAAAAATGTTGACATTACAATAAATTCATAATAATAACACTTACAATTAAATCGATATTTCTATTGAATGAAAAAATGTGGTTACGAATATTTGATACATACGATTTGACATCTTTATTTGTATCGGTATTTACACCTTCTTTCACATTATTTTGTGCTTGTGTTGATTTTTCTTTCTTAACGTCCTTTCTCCTTAACTTTTTATTTTCTTGTGACATATTTTAATTAATATGCTTTCTCAATGTTTATATTTACAGTAATAACGTCTAAAGTTCTTACTTGTGTAGTAACAGGTGGTACAGAGTGCGCCACATATGCATATCGTTGATAAGAAATAATGATAATAAATTGGGAATATTTTTAGAAACAATATTCTAATTATAATATTATACGATAAAAGAGAAAATATTAATTATTCATTAATTTACTAATAATAAATAATAAATGTACATATAATACTTATGTGTCGTTTGGGAAATAGAAAAAAAACAATAACCGGGTGCTGTTGATTCTAGAGAAGCGGTAAAAATACGTGAATACGTGACTTCTTTGATAGTATTGGATAGATGTGAGAGAGTATTTGTAAAAAGGAAAATAAATAAGACGCACGTATTTTCTAATATTATATTAATCGAAATGAAATTTTCATGAATATTTAATATAGATTTATTAGAAATATTTAATAGAATTTGAAAATGACTAGTATTGCGCGAGCGCAATAAAGAGATCTTGAGTTATTGGTTTGGCAGCATGTTGTTATGGAAATGAATAAAAGCATGGCTGACTGCAAGACAGTTTACGATTATCAGCCATCCAAGAAGGTGATGATTAAATACTTGACGATTTCTCATTGACATTAAATAATATTTTAGGTGAGTAATTACTCTCATACCTTTTATCGATAAGTTCATTATTTTCTTCTTCTTATTATTATTACTTTCATTTTATTTAAATAAATACAATAGATCGAGACAAGTATAAAAAGAATTATTTTATTTTTTTATTCTCTTAAGAAAAACCTTTCTTTTTTTCTTTTTCATAATCATTATAACCATTCATTTATGATTATAGTTAATTTTTACTAAGTTGTAATATTTATTAATGTGTTGTTGTTTGAAAATATTTATAATAATTTCAACTATCACTTGTCACTTGCTATATACTTATATATTTTTGTCTTTTTTAATAAACAGTATGAATGGAGCAGGTTGATATAATCCTCGTATAAAGAAACGAAAACTAGAGTATGGTAATAATAGTTGCTTAAAGTGACGATAGCTAGGAGAAACTTCTAATCGATATAGTAACTTATGGATATTTTTCATTTCTAAGAATTTTTAACATTTTTATGAAAAAAAATACAGATTAAAAAAAATAAAACAATTGATTGTGTAAATAGATTAAGCACAAGTAATAAGATTTTCTTTGCGTTATGCGTCCTACATACGTATATATATTTCTCATATTTTATCTCCCGCATTATATACAAGAGAGATAAGAAAAAGATTTTTCTTCTAAGTTGAAACTATTTGATGAACTTTCAATACACTAGCCAATCGCATGGAATTTATTTTTGACAAATTTCATTAGCATAATGTAACATATATCGTTTGACGGCAAATGTTATTAATTGTTTGCTCGGAAAGTAAGTAGGGAGAGAGAGAAATCCATATTCTCGCGTGTCTCGAGCTCAACTAAGAAAATGGTAATCTCAGGAAACGGCGCATACATGAAAAGTAACCCAGATTAGGTTCTCTGTACCTTCGTCTTACCGCAAAATACATTTTACTATAAAATCGACTTGATTATCGTCAGCTTGAGTTTCTTTTAAGAAAGTACAAAATCATCAGTTTTTGAGAAAAATAAGTTTGCATTCGACCGACACGATCTTATTGTTAGAAACTAAAAATCGTGTTTGATAAGAATAAGAGTTAAATCGATATTAGAGATATTCGCGCGCATTATACCGACAATACTTGGTATTTAACAAATTGTATTATACATTTTTCACGTAAAATCACCCTCTGCTCGGTTGTTACTGGAGTACCACCCCCGTGCCAGTTACAGGGTCGGGGCTTATTCTTGTGATCTCTATCGAACCTTTTATAAAAACAATGCAACTTTTTCTATCGTTACAACTTCAATCGACCTTATTCCCTTATTAAAATCGATGTAAGACGTTACTTTTTGTGAATCACTCAGGATGAGAGAAAAATTTGACTCCAACTTATGGATTACTATTGAAAAATTCTATTAGGTGAGATAAAGGTAGAATATAATCGTCCAATTATTATTTGATCTAAAAATACAATTTATAAGCTATAATATTTATATAATATATTTTTACTATTTATTTTCACTATTAGAATCATGATTTCTGGGTTACTTCCTTACAATTATTCTTCTTCTTGCATTAATTAGGAGAATTTAATGTTTAATTATTCGAAAAGTTTATTTCTTTTTTCTTAAATTTAGTAATTATGTTTGACGTCACGAATAAGTATAATTCAAAGAGGTCTAGTTCGAGTGAAAATAGCGAGGAAAGCTTTGACGTGTCATTCGTAAAGGTGTATCGCATACGAGTATGGCATTATATCGATTCAACCTTCAAGTATATATGATCGATCATAAAATAATATCATTGTGGTAAAGACAAGCGTAACTGGACGTCGATTATCTGAAATATAATAATTCGAGGACAAATCATTTCCTACGATAATTCATTTAGGTTTAGAATAATACGAAATAAAAGGAAATAAACATGTCAGGATTTCATTGACGGTAACTTTTATTATAATCATTTAGGGATTTGCACGAAGAGTAGAAAATAAAAGCAATAAAATAAAAATTTGGATAAGTTAATGATCTGTATAAAGTTCGCTTAGATTTCTCGGATCTTTACCGCATTGAATTGAAAAGAAAAATATTTCTAAGAGCCAATTGAAATACTACTAATTGACAATGAGTCAACACCTTATCATTGTGTATGATAATATTTAAGTAAATAATAATATTTGCTAAGATTGATTTGCTATGATGAAAATGAATTACAGTAATGTGAGAGATATGATCGTGTTCAGTGTCAGACGTACGGCCGTGCAGTTAGCCTGACAGTTGAAACTCCTGATTTCTAAGGTTAAGTTAAAGAGCTGGTGGAAAGGAGAATTGAACGAATGCGGAAGAAGATGAATCGGTATATAACATTGAATCAACTTGGTGACGGTACCTTTGGTTCCGTTGTTCTCGGTGAACGCATCGACACTGGTGAAAAGGTCGCCATAAAGAGAATGAAAAGGAAATACTATTCTTGGGAAGAAGCTATGAATCTTCGCGAGGTCAAGGTCAGGTTCTAAATACAATAAGACTATTGACTAATTTCTTTTTTTTTTATCTTTTTATTTTTTTTTGTCATCATTTTCGGGATAATTAATTGGAAAAATAATATTTAATATTTAATATTTAATATTATTATGCATCCTCCTATTATATATTTTGGTCTGAAAAATATTATTCAATTAATGATTGAATATTCTTCCGATTATGAACTATAAACTGATATAGAACTTTTTAACAACACCCTGTTATCTCTTTTCTCTACTCTAATCAAAATTTTATACGTGATTCCGTCTGCGAATTCGATTGACGATAATGAAACTATTTACAGTCCTTGAAGAAACTTAGCCACGCGAACGTTGTAAAGTTGAAGGAAGTTATTAGAGAAAATGACGTCCTATACTTTGTCTTCGAGTATATGAAGGAGAATCTATATCAATTAATGAAGGATAGGTATCATTTGATTTTTCATTTATAAATGTTACACTCGCAGATAGGCAATCGTCTATACTTCATTTAATAATTATGGCATATTAGAGATTTTTGGAGAATCTCTTAATGTTTGCATGTAGAGACGGAGTAAATCTATCGATTCATACTTTGACGTATAAAGTGTAGTCTATCTCCAGACGTAACACATTGTTGACATTTCATATAAATCAAAATAATTCATTTTTGTGAAGAAACTCTCTTGACCTCTTTGCTTTTATTAGGGACAAGCTTTTCCCAGAACCGGTTATCAGAAACATGGTGTATCAGGTATTGCAAGGACTCGCTTTTATGCACAAACACGGTTTTTTCCATCGTGACATGAAGCCGGAAAATTTATTATGCATGGGACCGGAACTAGTCAAGATAGCTGACTTTGGATTAGCCCGGGAAATACGGTCGAGGCCACCCTATACCGACTATGTGTCGACCAGATGGTAATTAATGAATAATTTCAGATAGCCATCATTCTAATTGCAATACAGAACGAATTGATTTTTTGTCTTATTTTCAACTAAAATTAATAATAACTTTTCATTTGTTTTATTTTCCTATTCATTTGACGTATTGCGACATCAAAGTTTTCTAATAATTATAATCAATCTATTCCGTTAAATTAGATAAGAATAAGATTTCTTTGCAAAGCGGGCTTTTTAATGATTATATTTCATTGAAATGAATAAGGTATAGAGCGCCAGAAGTGTTACTGCATTCCACAAATTACAACAGCCCGATAGACATTTGGGCTGTCGGATGTATCATGGCTGAGCTTTACACATTCAGACCACTATTTCCTGGTAAAAGTGAGATAGACGAGATCTTTAAAATATGTTCAGTTATCGGTACACCCGACAAAGACGACTGGCCAGAAGGTTTTCAATTAGCAACAGCGATGAATTTCAAATTTCCAAATTTCACTAAAACTTCATTAACTATATTGATACCTAATGCTAGTCAAGAAGCTGTGATACTGATGGAAGACATGTTACAATGGAATCCTATAAAGAGGCCAACGGCGCAACAATCCTTGAGGTAAAGTATAGTATCGGAGATAAAGTTTCTTCGTATTTGAATGGACATTTGGAATGAGGAGAGGAAGAAACTTTTAGGAAGAAACTTTTCCAATAGTATTCCTTTAATAAAATCTCTTTAGATATCCATATTTCCAAGTTGGTATTCCACGCGTGGTTAGCAGTCAAAAAATCGGTGTAGCGTCGCAGAGAGAATTGATAATGAACAAAGTCAATCTTCCACCGCCTATTACAAAACAATACAATTATCCGCAGCATGAAGTTATCAATAATAACGTAGTCAAATCTAGGTAAAATACGTTGGAAAATAATAATTAAATAAATACAATGTATTAGTTAGAAAAGCCTATATTTCAGAATGCAAGAGAAGAATATACAACCGCAGCAACAACCGGTATTACCATTGCTGAATCATAATAATCGTAAACGTGAAAACCATTCGTCTAAATGGGACGAAGATGATTTCGCAGATCTTTTAGGGTGTGTTGCACGAATAACATAATCAGACCTAATCAAGACGTCGCTCAGTTATCTAATACTAGTCATTGTCCGATCGTCAGAAGCAAGATAGTTCCAGAGAGCATGGAAACTAAGCTACTACCTGATCGAGTTTACAAAGAAAATCGTGCCAATTGGAATGCCAACTATGCCGAACCGGACAATTTCAAGCAGACCAATGCAAATTGGTCATTGCCTGTTTGGAGCGAGACGATGCAATTAAAGAATTCTAATCAACAGTCACAATCGGCTACGAAAAACGCTAGGAAGGTCTCAGCTAAACAACATTATCTCAGTGTGGCTCGGTACGTCGCTGGTCAGACCACCAATTTGTCCTCCAGGTATCGAAACTTTCGAAATATTATCGCGACCATTTTTTTTATACATTTTTTATTGATCCTCGTTAGTTTTGTCTTTTATCTTGGTAATCCGATCGAATTACTACTAAATGTTTTACCTGTTTTTCTAATATCTTTTAATTATGATCAAACTTTTCTTCCTTTACAATGGTTACGCAAGTCTTTGTGGAATATTAATTACACAGAATCGTACAATTCCGAAGCTAGTAGTCGATCGTACATTATTCATTTAAAAGATACACTGATTCCACTTTTTTATGTCAAATCTTTATCCAAATCTTTATCAAAATCTTATAAAACTTCCATAGAATCTACTATAAATTTAACTATAATTTATACAAAGCTTACTCGTCTTATTTATAAACTAATTGTCTTCATTTTTTATCCGTTCCTCGTGTTGAAATATTTTTTTAACATTTTTTTCCATGTCGCTGAAAACGGTCGAGTATTTCTATTCAATTCTTTATATCCAATTCTTCGCTCGTTTTATTTCATTAAAGAATTTTGTCTAAGATATTATCATGAATTTTTCGATAAAATTAACTATTTATTTTGGGATTTTTTTAATTATTCGGATGTTACATGGTTTATATTGTTTTTTATTGGGATTTGTGCGTGTTTTTTTCATTTATTTAAATATTTTCAAGTAAATATTACAAATTTAAGAAAAGAAAAGATAAGAAAAGAAATTGTTGTAATTACAAATATTTAAATATACGCATTGATAATTCTACAAAATAATTCCATCATTTTTTTTTTCCTTTCTTATATTTGTTATTCAAAATATATATTATACATAATATATTAAAAAATATTAATCTCTCTCATTAATTAGATAATTATTAATACATAAATATAAAAATGAAAGCAAATTAAATGTCTGTCATAAACCTGTTAATCATAAATACCATTTTATGAATAATAGAGTTCATATATATAATATTTAGATTCTATTAATCTTAAACTGTACACCATCTCATGTAAATTTAAATGTTCCTTCAATAAAACAATTCCTTACCCATATTCTCCATCTTTTCAATTGTCCAATAATTTCACTTTTATGTATATTTATATCATTTTACTTTTATTTGTTTTTTATTTATTTCTATTATTGAAGAAACGGAGACACCGATTCTCATCAATCAAGAGTGACGATGAATGGCACGATCGGTCCACCAAGTTCAGAAAAATATGAACAATTCAATGACTCTTTTTGGGGACCCAGAGAGAACGTCGAAAATCAAACGAGACAACATTATCTTCCAAGAAATCGTTACATAGCCGAGCAAAACTCAAGAATGCCTTATCCCAGTGTTTATGGTACGCAAAATATCAGTGAGTATAAGTAATACAAAATATTCCAATTTAAATATAAATAGTAAAATACTCATGATTTCTCTATGCTTTACAACAATTAGAATTTCTATTGTTTTTTTTGAAGTTATTTTTATTTTTTTTATTTTAACGGGCTAAATATTAAAACAAATAAATAAAACTTGTAATTGAAATTTGTAATTATCTTATTTTATGCTTTAGAACCTCCAAATAAATCAGCCTTACAATCGAATCTCTTTGGAAGTGTTTTGAATGTTCGAGGAAGTGGTGGTCTCCATGGTAAAACTGATTGGGCTGCTAAATATCTTAAATGACCATCACGTTACAATTCATCCTGAAATGGAAGATTACGTTTTTACCGATATTTGCCTTAATCTGTGATAGAATGATTCTAATCGTTCCAATAACGGTAGTAGCATCTTGCAGGATCGTTCGTTTTAGAAACTAGATATCTTAGATTTGTAGCATTAAATTCATCAAGTGCTGCTATTATTGTTTTTTTTTTTTTTATTTTTTTTTTTAACTTAAACAAATTTTTTTTTTGTCGCCAACGGTAAGAAGAAAATGAAAAATAAATTAGTGAATCATTTTGCGACTCTTCATTAATAATATAACATTAGAAAAATGTTTTAGAAAGCAATGGATGAATCGTGCGCGATCTTTTATTGTTTCATGAATATAATGAAAGCTGGGAAAGTCGGCAATCATAAAATATCATATTTAAATATAATAATATAGAGGAATGTCAGAGCCAAAAAAAATGGTTAACGCGTAGTATTCGAATAATTAATGTTATATAACAATTATTTAAGATGTAATATTATATGCATACACAAATATATATATGTATATATACATATGTATATATATATTTATTACTTGTACATAGTAATATTATCGCGACATTGAGTAATATCTCTATAAACGATTGGACATAATTGTCCTTTTAAATTTATATTAACCCTTAAACACACACACAGTATAAACGATTTATATCAACCCTTTTTTGATTGATTGATTGATTGATTTATTTAATTGATCTAATCGCAGAGTAATCTACTCGGTGTCGCATTTGATACAATAAAATATACGAAAGTAAAAAAATTATAATAAAGGTAATGGTATAATATAAAAAAAAAAAATAACATGGATTTTTTCTATTACTTATTAAGTATAGTTTTAAAAGAAAACATAATGATTTGTTATTATATTATTTATCACTTGCGTAAATTGTTCTCTTTAATTATTCTTATTCCTATTCTTCTTCTTCTTTTTCTTCTTCTTCTTCTTCTTCTTCTTATTATTATTATGACCTCTTTATTTAATCCTTTTCATATTCGTACTTATATTAATTAGTACAATTCGTATCAAGATTGGGGTTCTATTTGTGTAAAGAACAGTATACATTATTTTTTATAGTCTATACACAGAGTACATAATTCTTCGTTCCATATATAAGTCTACTTTTTAACGTAGCAATGAATTATTTGTATTATTTTAATACGAATTCAACTAGTTTCGCAAAAAAAAAACAATTTTTCTTTTTCTTTTTTATTATATTTTTTGTCTTCTCTTTGTTTTTGCATCTACTAAATGCAAATTTAAGGTAAACGATCGATGATTTAAATACTAGTAACATTGTGTGAATTTTTTGTTTATTTTTTTCTTTGCTTCCTTATGTTACGCGTATATATACAATAGAATGAACAATATGTTTGATATTAAATTTAAATACGATATTTATCATTTTTACGTATCAGTTGTATGCACGTATGTTTGTTACACATCTTTATATATTATAATTTTATGACAAATATGATCGATTAATATGATTAATTTTAGAACAAAGAAAAAATGAAAATATCGTTTAATCGTTTAACAAAAATTTTGTTGCATTTTCTTTTGTAGCTTATTTTTTTTTTCAATTGCTCCGATAAACAAAATGGTCTTGTATTAATTAAATTTAAAAAATTAATAAAAATAGGTTAAAATATATTTACTGACTTAAGAAAGTCATCACGAGCTTAAGATATTAGTGCAAGTCAAAAAATTTCTAATTCTTCTTTATTTTTTATCATAATAGACTATTTCTATGCAGAGTACGTAAAAGATATAGATATTTATGTATGACTAATATTTTCTTTAATAGACGATATGTTTTTTTGTTGTAAATATGATTCGTGTGTACATTTAACCATTGATAAAATATGTTTAATATGATTGACAGTGCTTTACATTAGATTGGATTAGCTAAATTTTATCGAAATAATGTCTTCTTATAATTTTTTAGAAATGACAACATTTCTTTCTCTCAATTTCACAGATTAAAACAGTAGTTCTCAAAATGTATTTATTCTTGGATCCCATGTGAAGCCAAGTTACCTTAAGATTTTTCTCATTAAAAAGTTAAAAATGTTTTTAAATAAATGATTGGCGTTAAAATAAATAAAACTTATCGTCGATTTCGAAATGAAATTAAAAATGAAACGATAAACAGTTTGTAATACATCTCGAGGTACTTTGGGAACCACTGTATTAAACAATAGAGAGAGAGAGGGAAAATGATACTACTCGTTCAAAAAGAGAGAGAGAGAGAGAGAGAGAGAAGAGAGAGGCAGAAGACTTTTTTACGATACAAAGACATTTAAGCATATGCTTCATTATACCCATTCACAAAATTCATTTGTCTTTCATTTTTGTTTTTTAAGTGGTCATTTTGGTCAAACATTTTGGTAAATCGATTTTCTTTTTATTTTTGTATATAAAAGAAATGTTAAAAATATATGTTCATAACTTCAGGGATGGTTCAATACATTAAAATTAGAAGAAAAGTTAATATTCCGATACGAAATTGGAAAAAAACATTTAGGCGAGTCACTGAAACTTTTCCACATTTGAGGTAGTTTGTATAAATGCATTTGTTTTTTTTATTAGTTTAAAGTGTAAATAGTAAAATAAGGAACATAATAATTGCAGACAAATATTCACGAAATAAAGCTTATTTTAGCGCCACTTGACCAGAAAGACACCTTAAATGTTAATTTCATCATTCGTTTGGTTTATTTGTATTTTTTCCTTATGTTTTAGATATAACAACATTTGATTGAATCCTTCACATACTTTCTTCGATATGTCTTTACATACGTAAATAATGATCGAGCAAAAATTTATTGATGAAAATTAATCATATCTTTTTCTTCTACTTTGTTTTTGTTGTTTTTTTTTTTTCTTCACACAATATGAACAACTTGAAAGTTTTACATACGTTGTTATTTATGAGAGAGAGAGAGAGAGAGAGAGAGAGACAACTATCGTTCACATAAAGACATATAACAACTTCGTACATTTTACACATATACCTTGCGCAATAACTTTATCAAGTATATACAATGGAATCCATTTATTATGATCACTTTGGTACTCGTAATTTTTTGATAAGAATAATCGACTCACAAAATTGAACGAATAATAAAAAATTTTCGTTATTAAATCATAATTATTATAAACAACAATGACATTTGTACAAATAACATTTATCACAAACTGTACGCATTAATAAAATAATTACATTTTTATGTTATTTTAACTTATAAATGATTATTTTTGAAAGAAATATAAAATTTATTAATTGTAGTCGGGGTCCTTTGTTTTTGCGTTTATATTAGTTGAATATAATTCTTATATAAAATCATAATGTTTTTAAATTATACTATTTACGTGGATTTTATGAATTTTTCGTGAAAAAAGAAAAAAAGTTATTAATCATCGAATAAGAATTAGATAAAAAATTCTTATCGTTTATTCTCAAGTGTAATCATCACAATTGATACTAATATCCGTAGGGTGATTACTATAGGCAATTTATTTGTAACTTGTAATTTTATGTTGAGCTTTTATAGAATCAACTAATAATGATAACAATAAGCGATTTATAACATTATCCGTGATTATAATAAACGGATACAACTGTATTATAATTACACACTTTTATTAATTAATTAATTAATTTATTTGTAAGCATCTATCTAACAGTCCACGAATTGACGTTAGAGCTGCCAGGAACGTTAACATTTCATTCTATTTATTTCAAATTTTGTCGATTTATCTTTTTATTTCCATTCGTGGTTCCTGACAACTCCAGCAATGAAGTTTGATCAATTTCAAACAATAATTTGTTAATTTAGGGAGAGAAAACCTAATCAACGATACACTTTCAAAATGGAAAACTCATTTTTGTCTTATCTTCTTTTTTCTCCTAATTATTTCGATGATATGCTTTTTTTTTTTTCTTTAATGCGATCTAACACGAAGAGATTTTCCTTTTCCTTTTCCTTTTCCTTTTCCTTTTTCTCTTTCTTCTCTTTCTTCTTTTTTTTAATTATTATTATTATTATTATTATTATTATTATTATAATATAATAATTAAATGGAATTGGAAACTCGACAAGTTATTAGCGCTTTATTGATACGCTAAAGTTCAATGTCCCCATAGCGTTAAACTAAAATGTAAAATATAAATGCATACATTGCCTACTGTCAGGAGTTTACAAATTTCATACCTTGAATGCCGCCAATATATTGCACATTTTGGTGAAGTTAATAATTTATTTCAACATTTCTTTCTATCGTTTTTATATTTTTTATCTTAACAGTGGAATATATGTAAATTATTTTTCCATTACTATTATTAAGTTTGTTGTAAATTGCTATCATAAATAATTTTAATACTATGTATTTTAAAATTATTTCTAAGCTAGAGTAAATTGAAAAGAATTTCATTATAATAAAATAATTTATTTAAAGAGTTACTTTGTCCGTTAATGTTCTTTTATTCCACTTTTAAAATAAAAATCTTTCAATTATATTATAAATAAAGGTACATTCTGAACCTTAGTCTATACTTTTAAACGATAATTATCATCTATATTAACAATATTTCATTTTTATTAACAAATATTTATCTACTAAATAACAATTAACAATAAAATTAATAACTACTATTTTTTAATCGATCTTATTGGAAAAGCTTTAAATTAAATTCAGATGGCATTCAACGTGTTAACAAAGTATTAACAAATTCAGATTAATTATGGCTTAAACTATATGATTTATTTTTTCAAAAGAAAAGCAAATTTTTATTGGAAAAAAAAATTTCTCCACGAATCACACTTTTCGTCTCATCGACAATCTCCGACTTAATTTCTCTGGACTAATTTGTTAAAATATTCTTCAATATTTATTTAGATTAAACCCCTGTCTTTTAATAGACGCAAACAATATTCTATAAACTTATGGTGGTAATGACACGTCTCACAAAGAATTTGATTTTTTGACACTTTGCGTGTGCGCGCGTTCAATCTGGTGTTAGATTAAAAAGAAAAAAATCAAATAAATAATTATTATCATTAATTTTTGGTGTTCTTATTCAATAAAACACGAGGTTAAAAAGAAATGATTGAAAAGTTAAAGAAACTGCGATCGTGTAGAGATTTTTGGTCTTTTCTTATTTCTCGTTCATATCTATTTTGCATATTTAGAAAAAAATCTCTTTCGTTTTATGCGATTATCGTCAAACGAATAGGATAAATATTAAACATTTGTCCTTTTCTCTTGCCTACTTTTGAAAAAAATAATGACTAAATAGCACCAGATTCAATACGGGTAGACAACATAAGCGTTTTAGTGTTGCGAAATTGCATTACTGACCGAGCTCGTAATATTGGCAAAAGTTTTCGGCGAGATCGTCGTTGAAAAGTCCGTGAAAATTGTGCTATTAGCTAAAATAGTACTTGTCAAGACAGTCGTGAGAATAGAATGAGTTTGTAATTTCGATATCGTTGTTGATTTCTCTATGGTAGGTACAGTGGAAGACATGACGTTTGTTATAATATTTAAGGTCGTGTTAGTTAATGGCGTCGTCGATGGTTTCCATGGTTTAGGGCATAAATATTTTGTTTGGAATGGAGGACCGAAGCAAGCATCCATTAAATATGCTACCAACGAGCCGATCGTTAAGCCCGTTATATAAGACAATGTCATTATATTCCCTGTTATATGCATACAAACAAAAACAAGTCATTATTTATGTAAAGAAATACACTTTCTTTAACTTTTTTAAAGGCAACACTTTATGCAACATTTTCTGACAGAATATAAAATTAAATAAAATTCATTTATTCTCGTTGCTGTTTAATAATGGATAGCATTTATTAAATAGTTCAGTTTCATATGTGTAGTATATTTGTAAAATAAACAAAATACAAATAATCTTAACTTCATATGGCTCTAATTTTTTGAATATGTTAATGAAAAAATTGTAGTTACTTCTTACCTGCAAGCTCGCGATGTTCCTCTGGTACTTTACTAGGTGCCTGAATCATTGGTATACTTCCAACTATACCATTTGTTAAACCAAGCAGCCAGGAGAATACTAATGGATAACATTCGTCTGATAAAATAGGAGCGCTTCTGGGTATAGCGCATAACAAAAATAAAGGAATTAGTATTATCCTTGCACTCGAGAAGTAGAGCAGGTGAGTACGTTTCCATTGGTATGGTATTGTTGCTAATAACTGTTGACAATTTCATTATTATTATCGATAAAATATTTAAATGAAATGATGTTCGAATATTTCTACGAGCAACATCAGTATTTTATTATTAATATTATTGTCCATTTCTTTTCTAACCAACCTAACATTTAATGATTAATAGTTATTAATTATACAATAGAATATCTTTGAATAACTATATATATAAACTTGAATGTTTTCATTCTTTTTTGATTTATTTATTACCTTGCCAAAGAGATCAGAAACGTTGAAAGCTGTCATCAAAATAACTGGCATCCATGATTCAAATTTACAAGATACAATTTCTGACACTATTCCTGGATATAAACAAAGAGTTACGAAATATGCAACTCCGATGCTAGCCATGTATGGAAAGATAAGTTTAGAGACTTCGTATCTCGCTAATAATCCTCCTGAAAATAATTCAAACAAATTATTGGTTTTATCGATTGAAAAAAAGAAAAGCAAAAAAAATATTGTAATTTTTAATGTCAAAATGTGTTTTATCATTTAAAAAATCTGATAAAATGGAACGTCGCATCGATTTTTATAATAATTAAAACAAATATCATGTTTTATAACATGTTTAATGTTATGAGAAGAATAATAACTTTAATAACAAACATACTTTTAATACCAGACCAAGGTTTGCTATTTTGATTAGCATAAGATCCTCTCATTACCACAACGTCTTCAACTTTGTAAGTCGGCCCAGCACTTCCTGGTGGATTTCCAGAAGGTGCACTAGGCTCATAAACGGGATTACTAAAAGAGAATGCTGAGTATTGTCCGGTAGCTAAATAGATAACAATTATTCTTATTATAAAATTACTCTGTATAATTATTTTATTTTTTCATTTTGTCAACATATATACGTACATTAAAATCAATTACATAATTAACGAATATTCAAGCGAAAGCTTCTTTTATTTATTTCATTATCTTCCAATAAAATAAATAAAGAATGATTAATATCAGGTAAACAAGAAAGATTGTGTCGTTTTATTGATTTATATATTAAATTATTAGCCTCCATTGCGATTAAAGCGGCACCAACTTTTTTGGTTATTTGATATTGTAATATATATTGTATTCTTTATCAAGTAATTAAGAAGATATTAAGAAATTAAGAAAGTTTGTCCCGATTCTAATCGATAGATATAAAATGAACCTTTTTCCTTATTTAATAAATCCTTTAAAATATATGAAAAAAGTTACTCTTTTAAAATAGATTACTAAAAAATGATACTTTATTATTTATAATATTGATGTTAATTAAAAAACAGTAAATCACCATTAAGATCTGTACTTGCACTTGCAGAATCAGTTCCCAACGGACTAGTTTGTATCTTCAATATTCCATATTGACCTTTAGTTGGGTCACCCACCTGATCAAGCGGATCCATCTGTCGAATGAAATCTTTTAATCTCTCAATCCCATTGATATTGCCAATGTTAAAATCACTCGGTTACCAGGCCAACGTCCTCCGTTGGTTCCAACGTAATGCGATTTCTCTCTTGGCATAATGTTATGTAGAATTGTACAAAATCTGTCTTTCGTACCACTTGATGTAACACGAAACACATTAGTATCGTCAAATTGGACAATACGAAAAACATCGACGTATTACCACGCTCATCTTTCAACAACGATTTCGTCATAATTCGATTGATCGATACCCAAAATCCAGCAACACCTATGTACATTTAAGTTCATAACATCTTTTTTTCCAAATTTTCTCTAATGAAAAATATTAATATATAGTATATAGGATGTCTCAACTAAATGGGATCCCCTAAATATCTTCATTTTACAATCGTATTAAAAAACTTGAAAGGAAAAAAACTGCACCATCTCAGGGGATGATGTAATGTAATATAGCTGAAAGAAACTTTATTTTTTACGAGATTTGAAATTCAACTTTGATGAATGCAACACAGAGACATTTTGTGGCTAACATTATTGGGAGAAGGCTCGATGCAAAACTATGAAGAAAAATTTATCTCGACTTTGCATAGAAATACGAAGAAACTTTCTCTTCGACTCAATACAATTTACTTACTCTCTCCAGTCATAACAGCTTGAGTATACCGACTAGGAAGCATTGAGGTATATCCATAAAAGCTTGATTGTTGAACTGTAAATTATCAAAAGATCTTCAATAATAAGAAATAAAGAAATTTCTTTGAATAATAACAGCAAAATATACCTGTACATCCAAGCGAGACAATAGCAACAGCTATTAAATTGATATTGTAAGAAGTGTCAGGACCAAATAATTCCCACCAAATTTCGCATATAACCACAAAATTTAATGTAACGAACGAGACCAAGTAGCCTAATGGAATAATTAAGATCAAAATAACGATCATAATTTGAAGAAAAATTTAATACTCTAATGTGTTTTTGTTTCTTACCAAAGGTAATTCGCATGTTCAAGGACAACGTTTCAACTAAAATATTATTAGCAAATACTGCAAAAAAGGCCATTGTTATATAAACAACTGACATGTCGAATATTACTGTTGTACCGGGGTATCTTGTTTGAAAGTAATCCACAGCGATTATAAAGCTGCAAGCATAACAAATTAGACGATATTGCGGTATAATACGTTACGATACTTTTTATAAACATTACGAAAGTTGATGGCATACTTATAATAATAAATTTCAAATAAAATTATTAAAAATAATAAATAATAAATGTAATTAAACAAGTTAAATATTATAAAAATAATATAATGGCTAAGCTTGTAAAAAATTGATAAATAGATGCATTATAAGATAAGAAAGGTAACGTAATAATTCACTCTCGAATAGACTATTTAATTCAGTATCTTTCATTGATTCTGCAAGGTGATTCAATCTACTCATCGGTGTATATTTCCTATAAAGATCAGACAATGAGACACTATTCATTATTCGAAGATCTTTGACTTATGGCATGAATATTTAGACGATCAATCTACACGATAAATAAATATTATAATTAGAATAAGTGATTAGTATGGTAATAAATACCTGTTGTATGGTAATAAAAAGCCTATGCCACCAAGTATCAAGGCCATATAGATGAAATTGCATTTGTCGACCGGCGGTGAAAGATGCGTGAATCCATTAGAGAATTTAAACTCGTTCATCCCTCTTGCTTTTCCTAATTGCACATATCCACGACTGAGATTTTCGTCCATTTCGTATATTTTTCTTTGCACTTGGGATTATTCAAATCGATGGGTTTCAAATGGTTAAAATTAAAACAATCGAGAGAATTGATTTAAGGGGTTTTTTCTTTTTTTTTTTTCTTTTCAGTTATCCATGATAAGGATTGGACACTTGTAATTGATTTCAGGATTAGGAATATAAAGAGAGACAGATAAACAGGAGAGGAAAAGAAGCAGAAGAAGAAACTGCACTATGTACACACTTTTCACTGATCGGTTAAATAGCCCTTTATTAACGCGTTATTTATTTCTTCTCAAACACTTTGTGCAGACGTGTGCATCATGCCGGAATATCAAAAGCGCATGCTTAGAAATTCGTCTCATTGATTTCTGCGCGCGCAAATGTTTTATCTTTTTTATAACTCTATTCTTATTGTTAATTGCAAATATAAACTTTCTTTTTTTATCGGTAAAAAGTATCTATTTATCTACTAAAATTATTTATCTATACTTAAACATTTTGTATTTTTCGTTTATCCTATTTTATTTATTATAACAGACATATTATTAATCAAGGGGACAATTATAGAGGAATATATGGACAAGTAAATGAATAAAACTTTATATAATTTTGTTATTTCTTTAACAATGTTCGTTATTTAATTTTTCCTTTTTATTTTTAATAGAGACTAACTGATTTAATATTGCCTATCGTTAGGAGCTAAGAATTCGTTACCGACAATTAATATTATCGACGGTAGATAAAATATATTGAAGTGTTAGTAACGATATACGATTAATTAATAAATATAATTTACCAATGATATTTTTAAACTAAACAATGAAATAAATTAATTATATTCATGTATTTTGATAGCTCTTAAAGAAAGTCATGAACAATGCAGAATTTAGTAATTGCTGTTTACTATCAGGAGTGTATATTTGAATAATGTATATGCTTGTGTGGATTTATGGAATACCATTGAGCCATCTGGTGTTAAAGAAGAAAGTAATTATCGTTAAAATGTCGCCATTTATTAGTAAAGGCAAAACGAGAAACATCAATCTGATTAGAATTGATGTAAGAATGTATTGAAAGTAAATATTTGTTTAAGTATCATTATTATTTGAAATGCCTACATCGTGTAGCGTATATGGTTGTAGTAATAGATTTTCTAAAGAGAAAAAAATTCAATTTTTTACGTAAGTACATTTTATCGCAATTGTCAATAAATAAATAATATTTATTCCACGTATTGCATACCTATATAATATAATTTTAATGCTATCGAACTAACTTTATTTGGATCAGTATCATTAACATTTCTTTCATATCATACATATAAGCATATACATATAAGCATATATATATATATACATACATATATATTTTGTTTTTGTAGTTTTCCATTCAAGAATGAGCATAGACTGGAAGCATGGATAACAGCAGTTCGCAGAAAAGATTGGAAGCCTTCTAAGGCAAGTAGAATTTGTAGCGCACATTTCAAGCCACAAGATTTCTTGCATCGTCCTGGTACAGCTTTATATCCATATATAAGACGATTAAAGCACGACGCTGTCCCGTCTGTATTTTCAAACTATCCTGAAGGTTTGAAATTGAACAAATCGAAATTAAGAAAAGAAAAATTCCCAACGTCTGTTATAAATGAACCAGAGTGTTCTAACGAACCTGGGAAAAGTTTTCAAGATCCACTAGTATATTCTAATGAATTAGACGAACTAACATTAGAAGTAGAAAACAACGAAGAACAAATGGAAGACAATTATTCGTATTCGAAGAAAGATTTATTAATCGACGAGTTGGAAAATAAAATTTTGTTATTAAAGCAACAAATGAATAGGAAAGATAAAAAGATAGAACGTATGAAAGCGTTGATATTATTTTTACAAAGAAGAAGATTCGATAATTCTCGTTGGAAATTTCTAAGATATAATAAAATGTACATTCTTAGTCAAGAAAGTCGCTTAAAGTCTGGGACGTTGCACAGATAAATAAATATTATGTTAAATCATGAATTTATTTGATCAATATCGCATAATCTTGAATTCATTGCTATTAACCACATGGATATGTTTTGGATAAGAACTCGGATAAAATGTAAATTTCTTCTATTCTTACAATTCTTATTAATTTGTACAATACGTCGTGAAAGGATGTTAGAGAGAAATGTTTACACGCCATCTGCTTGTCAGCGGCGCCACTAATGCGGCGCCACTTCTCTGCTATACGTGGCTCAATTGTGGAAGAGGTTACTCTATTGTCGTCATCAATTTCTGTAGTACATTAAATACTAAACTATTTAGATTTCTTTCTTCCATTTGCAATTATTAGATCCAACAACTATTTTTATTATTAATTATTAATAATTATTGGATTTATATTGAATGAATGTTTTTCTCTCTGAAATACAACTGAAAAGTACAAATTACTCTTTGTGGCGCCACCGAATTGCTTTGTCAAAGTGTTTAGTGGTCCAGTGTGGCGCGGTAATGTTACTCCTAAAGAACACAACATGGAAGATATTAATAATATAAACACTGAAGAATTTATTTCGGAAATTGAAGCGCGTCCAGCCATTTGGGAATTATCTAGCGACGATTATACCAATAAAGTTACTAAGAAGAACGCTTGGGAAGAAGTTATTACTAAATTTTGTCCCGAATTTGAAAGAACATCTAGCCCAGAGAGAAATAATATTGGTAAATTTATCTAACCTTTCTCTATACTTGTCATTGTTTTTTCATCGTCTAACTTACTTTGAATCATTTATCCTTTCTCCACGAGTAATATTTAACAAGACAAAAGTTAACGTTTTCTTCGCGTTATGGTGTTTTAAATCATTATTATCTTTTGCAGCTTTACGTTTTCAGAGAAAGTGGAAAAGTTTGCGAGACTGTTATTCTAGAGAATTATTAAAAATGAAAAAGGAGAAGGGAACTCTAGCCAATCGAAGGCGGTATAGGTATTATAATCAATTGAGCTTTTTGCAAACTGTTGTAAAACCGATATCAGTAATAGAAAATGTAGAAAATATGACAATGTCCGTGAAGAAAGAACCGGAGAAGCAAAGAGAGACAGAAGCTTCTCTTAAATCACGTTCTCGCAATAAGAAAAATATATCATCGGATATGAAACTGTTGGAAGAGAATATGAAACAGTTGGAGGAGGATAAACTTTTTGTTAGTGTAGCTGAAAAATTAATAAGAGAACGTTGTCAAGAGACTATGGAAAAAGACGAAGACACTTTATTTTTGTTGTCGTTAGTATCTGAATTAAAAAAGATTCCAGATGATATCAAGTTCGATGTTAAATGTGAATTATTAAATGTATTTAAGAAAGCTAGATTAAGTCTAGGCTTTTCCCCTTCTGCATCTACACCCTCGACTTGTTTGATTTCTTCATTAAATTCTCCATTAACTAATCAATGTCAATTAATGCAAGGCTTCAAACAAAATAATCAATCCAATGCAAATAGATCCACTACTCATACACAAACTGCTACCTATTCGTATCCACAAACTCAAAGTCCGTTATCATCTTCTGTACACACACCTTCTCCAACGTCTTCACAACTATCACATTCTTCCCAAAATTCTTACATCGACTTTACCGAAACTATGTAGTTTAATGCAAATATACCCCAGGTGTATGTATAATTATATTTTATATTTTATAATTGGAGCATATAATTTTTAATTTAAGAGAGAAATAAACTTTTTCTTCTAAATTAAGGCTAATTTTGACTCTTGAAAAATCTGATAGATCTACAGGTATGTGTATACTTTTTCTTTTTTTTTTTTTTCAACAAATCGTATTTTTTTAATATAACAATTTGCCAGATTTTTGTAAATATCCGAAGATTGGAAAAAGAAACAAGTGTATCGTTATTTTTTAATAAACTTCATATAATATGTAAAATTAGAAGTAGAAAATTCTTATTAGCTAATCGTCGTGATAACCACCTTCCGCGGTCAAATCGTGTGAGACTTTATCGACAGGTATGAACAAAATGTGAATTACAAGCGTGCTAGGGAAATTCGTATATTCAAGCAAATATTCTAATTGCAAGGTAATGGTTAAACAAGTTAATTCGCACTTTACTTACTATACGGATATCATAAGAGAAAGTTACAAGCATTAGAAATAAAATTATTATATATATATATACTATATACATAATATATGGATAAAAGAGAAGCGTTCGAATATTCAAATGCGAATCGTCAAAATTGTTACATAATTCGATCGATATACATAAAAGTTCGTATCGAAATACATGAAATTTCAAGCCGATAATTTACATATCAATCATTCGGAATAACCTATGGAAAAAAAATTCAAAATTTTGTATTAATACGCACAAAATGATGAAATATATTCAACAATAATATTTATCATAAGAATCATGGCTCCCAAATGAAGGTTTTTCTATTAACAAAACTAATGCGTTTAAAGAGCACAAAAGTGCACTAAAGAAAAAAATAAAGAAGAGAAACAAATCAGGAAAAGTCAAAATGAACGCATTTTCTGAAAATCCATTTTTTTTCTTCGTTGATAACGCTAATCCAATATTTCCTATGGATGTTCATCAAGATGCGGGAAAGATAATAGAATTATCGGATACTGGATGCGATGCTATATCTCCGTCATCTTCCATTGGACCAAAAAACGATGCAAATCAGTCATATCTGAAGAAAACTCTTTGTCTTGATGATATTTCTTTTCGAAAGGGATTCGAAGAGAAACAAGAAACAAATAGAGTTTGTATTAATATTAAAATAAAATAAAATAACAATGACAAATAATAGATAAAATAGATAAAATGAATAGAAATTGAATAATAGAGAAAAATAACTACATTTATATTTTTATTAATTTACTAAAATAAAATATCATTTTTTTCGTAATTAATGAAAATAAAAAGAAAATGTATCTTTTTTTTTGTTTTTTTTCATCTATTAAATTTATCTTACTGCGATTATTTTCTTTTTCAATTAAAACAGGAAGAATTGAGGAAAAAAAAGAACAGCAAAAGTAAGGTATTACCCAAAGATAAAACGCTTCTAGGAAAAGAAAAAAGAAAAGAATTGACAAAAGAAAGATCGAAAATGATAAATACAGAAGTTAATGGAAAAATTGATCAACGAAATAATGCTGATTTAGAAAATATTCTATTAAGGGAAGAAAGGAATTTTGCAAATGATTCAACATTGATCGATTTAACTTTTTTTAATGATGAAAATTATTCAACAAATAAAGAACCGAATTTCAAGAAGAAGAAAGAAGAAAATGAAATGCGAAGAAAAATGAGTGATTCGTACAAAAATTGGAATGAATCTAAATCAACTGCAAGATTATCTCGAACGCCTAATTCGAATGTCCTAGAAAAAGAAAATAAGGAAAAACGAATTTCCTCGGCATCTCGTCGTTCGTCACAAAAGCAAAAGGAAAATATGTCTACAATTGTTTCCGATGACGTCACAGATAAGGCAAAGATAAAGACCAGTCTTGAAGACAAGTCGACAGATTCTAACTGCGGAGAAATAAGGAAAACGATCGACCGTGGAGTAGACAAAGATACGTTCGGTATTTTTGCCAAAAATATGCAAAATAATAATAATAATAATAATGATAATAAAGGAAAAAGTAGGAAAGAAGAAAATGTCGAAAGGTCGAAACAACATTTCAATCGGCAGTTTTTTAATCGTCAAATGGATAAAAAAACTGCGTCAGAGATGAGAGCGATTCCAAAAAGTGCCGACTTTGATAAATCGAAACATCGTGCTAATATGCAAAAACGTTATGCTAATAAAAGTTGGATTAAATTCAATAGGAATAATTCGATGATACCGAAAAGTGAAGAAAAGGAAAGTTTTTCCGATAAAGAAGATTTTCATAAAGGAAATAATGATTATTTGAGATCACGGGTTATTTCCAATAGCGCTGGTTCATCTTCTCGACGAGTAGAAGAAATTCAAAAGGAAAAAATGAAATTGGAAAAGAAAATAGACATGGCGTCATCTTTCGATGACAATTCCGATACTTGGAATAAATCGAAAAATAATCTCAATGAAAGATCGAGGAATACAAATCGAATTTCGGAAAATTCTTTACCAAGATCGGTCCGAGAAGAAGGAAATAATGATAAAGTAGGTATAAAAAAAGAAGATTTAGAACAAATTGGAGCTATTTTTCTTGCCTCGAGTTTGAGAAAATCCGGGAAATTGGTGAATTCAAAAACTACCGATAACGACGATCACAATTCGAAAAACAATAAATCTGCTCAATTAGAAAAAAGTAAGATGGAAAAAGGACAGCTCGATCGAATGTTATTTTCCTCTAAAATTTGTCCAATGATATCGAATTTATCCAAATTACCGAGTAAAACTGAAAAACCGATAAAATCTAAAATACCGATCGCAATTTTTCGAATAAAAAAAGAATTGGAAGATAATTTGGGTAGTTTCAAATTACAAGATGGCAATAGACCGAGATCGAAATCGATCGTTACAGAAACAGATAAATCGAAAGAAAAGAAAATTGACGAATCAACATCAACTGCTATCATTTTGGTTGACAAATCGGATTGCACTAGAGATGAAGATAATGAGAAAGACGATTGTCGAGTAGGAACGAGGAGATTGAATTCGTTGAGTAAAAAAGTCGAAGAATCTCGTAAAAGGAAACTGGACGTTCAATTGAAAGTTCTAAAGATGGCAAATGATGTCAAAGAGAAGAGAAGACAACAATTCGAGAAATGTGCTTTACGTGAGCCATTGAAAAAATTCATAAACGAATCTCAGGAAGTAGTCGATATAGCAGTTACGATACTCGAAAAAGATTCCAAAGGGGAGAAAAAATCTTCTAATGCTGATCGCAGACTTGAAAACGAAGTTTATTCAAAACCTTATTCTTTGAGAAGTGGCATGTATTCCAAATATTTGCCTAATTATTTTCCATCCAAACGTTACCGAACTTAATATTCTTTTTCTAGTGTCTCGCCCCTAGATTTTAGTTAAAAAAATAGCGAAGAAATATAACGTATGAAAGTAATAAATCAATTGAGTTATAATATTTTTATAGACCATGAAAACCATGAAAACCATTAAAAAAGATATGAAAAAGTACTATTGTAAATAAATAAACATTATTTTATGATAAAAATACTTTGAATTTTATATTTGGTTAAAAATACAAAAATTAAACCAACGTAGAATCATTATGACCTTAGACCTGAAACAGATATGTTCATTAATTAAACATTTTAAGAAAAGATATATACAGTTTATAATATATAAATATTTTGTTAAATAATTAAATAAAAAAGAAAACATTTTTTAAAGAACGAGCGCGATGTAGACCCATTTCGTGTAGAATTTTTATCTTTATTTACAAATTTGTTATAATCGTTAATGTACTCGGTAACAAAATTGTATTGCACATATAGAGAATAATTATCGTTTAGCGCTAAGGCGAAAAAATTAATTAGCAATAATTTCTTATTGTTTTATTCCTTTAGTTTTCTTTCTTTTTTCTTTTCTTTTTCTTTTATGTTTTTTTTTTAATATGTGATAAACAAATCATTACTTTTAAAATTGGATAAAATGTATTATCTTTTTTTTTCTTTTTTGCGTCGTTATTGTATTATACTCGCAATCAGTCAGTAAAACGTACACGTAAATAGCGTTCTTGATATTTCTTTTTCTTTAAGTCTTAAGCATAATCTTAACACATTGCGTACGGCACTCTGCTCGTTCAACGCACTTTCAGAGCCCGGACATTTTCGAGCGCTTAAAAAAAACTTTGTATCTATTGCACAATGCATATATGCACTCTTTCGGAATTTCGACTTACATTTATTTCGCTAATCATTTGTCATAAGAATATGCAAGGCTTTGTCGTCCTAGTAACGTAATAAGAAAAAAGCAATTATTTTTCATTTCTAAAATCGTCGATACTAAAAACTTAAAAACGAGATATTTCGTTACCCGCACGCAATGTATTAAGGATTAACCACTTAGTAAAGAACGAGTCATTCTTCAACGTAAAAAATAATTATTTAGAGCGGGTAAAGTTTAAGTAGATTTTTTTACCGGATTTTTTTTTACATAGAAATTCGTTAGATTAGAATACATATAATTTCTTCGAGAGATAAGCCGAACATCTTTTCGAACTTTCTAGTCAATCACATTTTTCAAGCTTGCTGGAAAAACTTGATAATTCACATAAAATATTATAGAAACAATTTGAATATAACAATACGTATCACTACCATTGGGAGTAATCGATTAATTTGTTTATATTTCATATTCTCTCTCTCTCCATCTTTCTTTCTTATTATTTATTCATAACGAGCACAAAAGTGACGCGAATATTTATCGATTGCGATAAATATAACTATTAATTTGATTAATCATAGATATATATCATTTTTCAAAAACAAAAAAACTTGCAAATATTTACTTTATCTACAAAAGTGACTATGTGGTTCGTTTATGCTCGGCTGGTTTTTCAAGATTTTTTGTTTAATAATAAAATGAAATTTTCGATTAGATTATCTCGACAAGTTCGATCTATTTCCTATAAAATTATATATTTAAATAAACGTTTGCAAGAGAGAAAGTATCACACGAGAAATGGAAAAGTTGTGGATACTTAAATAATCAAATATTATACGAATTTTATACGAATTAGTCAGATTTTAGATTTTTTACATAATTCATCAGAATTAACATAAACGCAAACGCAGAGTATTTTTTTTTATACTATCCCATTAATTTAATGATAACGATACTTGTTCATTAATTAAAGTCAAGTTTTTTCTTTGCCTATTCGTTATTATAACGATAATTCTAAGGGGGAAAGGGGGTTTATATATGTGCGCACAAGTGTATGTGTGTTTATTTTCGTGTGTGCTGTTACTATTTTCATTCAGAAGAAAATAATTTCATCTTATCTCATGAGTTTTCGTTATATTGATTTTAAAAAGTATATAATAGTATATATGCAACGGTGTGTGTGTGTGTGTGTGTGTGTATATGTATGTGTAGTAAGTAATTTAATTAAGTACATCTGGATTGAGAAACTTAACGCTAGAAATACAAGTTAGAAGAGTTCGCGTTACTGACTTTTATAAACAATATTAAGGATCAATTTTGCATCTAATATATATAAAAAAAGAACAATTGAAAATTATCGTACATGATTTATCGACAAAATTTAAATTTCTTCTCTTTTTTCTTTATTTTTTCCACGATTATCTTGCTGATTATTTTTCATTAATTATTTATACATTTTATTTTAATCAAGAATGAGGCTGCATAAACGTTTATGCGTACGTGTAATGTACGTGCATGTATTTAAATGCATATGAATATCGTTCGGAAATAGATTACAAGATGATGTAAAATTTCATTTATTTATGGATCGGATAATTTGTTTTTTAAAATAAAAATATAGATTTTCGATTAATATATATAAAATTATAGTCACACGATTTCAAGCCTTTATATAATCGATGTAGTTTATGTAACGTTTCAAAAGTAGCAATGACGTAACGAATGATTATTATAAAGCGAATATGATCTTTCTAAATATAACATCGGCTTGTCGATTATTATAACATGCCCCATTCTCGATATACTAGCACTTTTTTATTTTTTGTAATATTTCGTAGGCCTCTGACACCGATTTCATTCCATATCAGTTTTACGATTAGGCGTACGCGTCTATGCTTGTGTGGTAATTCCTAGTGTACAACGATTTTATTTATTTATTTATTCATTCATTGATTTTATTTTCGTCTTCTTTTCCTTTTTAATTTTATTTCTTTTTTTTTTGGGTTTGTTTCGTAAGTAAAAACGGCATTCGCTGACCGTTTTTTACAATAAGTTACAATACTTTCTGCTTTGGCGTCTTTTCTTATTTTTTTTATTTAATTAATTAATTCATTAATAATTTAATTAAATTATTAATTCTTTATCTCTCTCTCTCTCTCTCTCTCTCTCTCTTCCTCTTTTTATTTCTATATCTTTCACTCGCGTTTCTTTTTTTTCTTTTTTGTTATTTATTAATAATGATTTATTTAATGGTAATTTTATTTATTTGCAATGATGCCTCGTCGGTCCTGTGTTTTTTTTTGTATTTCGACGAGGAGCAATACAGGCCAAACATTATGTATTTAATATTTTGTTCTTTTATTTTAATAATTTATAATATGTCATACGTGTATAAGAAACATTTAAATTGAACAACGTCGATAACACGTTTGCACGTCTCTCTGTGTAATAACGTTTTAATGCGAGTCCCGTGTAATTATGTATGTATATAAAATTGTGTCGTTTATATATCCCCTGTTTTGCTGCTGCTTCTGTGTGTGTATTTTTCGGACCGCATAAAAAAAATGAACGAGAGTTGAAATTTTCAACAGCATTTTACTAGATTCCAACGTGTTGCATAAACTATATAAAAATAAGCGCTCGAAGTTGGGAGAAACGAAATTATTTTTGGACGGTACGACGAAGAAGCATACAATATATATATACATATGTGTGTGTGTGTGTACGTTATAAATGTATGTATATATTTAACGAAACATTAGCACATTACCAAAGAAAATTTCTCATCTGTTTCGCGCAAATTCAAAACGCTCGTAACACTTTGCTCCATATTTTTTAACATCGATTAACGGAAGCTGACATGAGAATATCTTTCCTTTTTTCTCTATCTTGTTCTCTTCCATACACATTCGTTCCTATCTTTTATAGACAACACACGGAGGAACAAAACGTTTCATTGCGAAAACGCATATATCTTTGTATTGTGCTCTTATCTACTGTCATTTATTTTCTTCTTTTTTATTCTTTAATTTTCTTCTCTCAACGACACGTTTCAACGTATGAAATGATCTTTTAATTTTTTCTTTTTCCATTTTTTATTAATTATATACTTCATTCTCTAAACCATGTGACTATTAGTTTTAATCATTTATAATCGAAAGACACGTAGGGGTGTGTGTGTATGTGTGTCTTGTGTACACGTAAGTCTTTTCCTTCTCGTATCGTTAATATTCATACTCCAAATTTCGTAGAGATCTGGAAAAATTAAAAATTTTCAATTACAATTAAAATAATGATTAGAAAATAATTGGTAATTTCATAATTGACTTCTGAGTATATTTATAAATTAAATGAATATTATGTATTATATATTTAACCCGAAAAATATATTCAAAGGTTATATAAGAAATTATTAAAGATAAATTATAGAAAATAAATGATAAAGATTATAGTGTTATGTATATTTTGTTGCATTGTTCGACTAATTATATCTAATTTCGTACATATATTGAACGAGGTACTGGGGAGTGACGGTTACTTGAGCCGCTGTGTTACATTTGCCAAGGCAACAGCAAACGCTTGCAATGCACTGAATGGATATTGGAAATCCAACGTATAGGCGTTTCCATCTATTCGACCAAACTGCATTACCTGCATAATAAAATACAATAATGAAGAAAATGTATAAAAATATTGATAAGTAATATAGTAAAAACGGAAATTATTATATATTTCAATACGTGCCTGTTTACCGCGGAATTCAATTTGGAAATTTTTCGCACTTTCTTGGGTGACTCTACCACCAAAATCAAGCTGGTACACTTGACTAGCTTCGTTCCACATCGGTGCTTTATTGTGCATCACAAGTTCTCGTCTGGTTGCCTCTTGTTTATGACCATTATGACCTCCACTCTTCTGTTTTAACTAAAATAATGTAGAGATATATGTGGAGATATATGTGCATGTGTGTTTTTGTGTGTTTTTCTACATCGAGATATTTGCTTTCTTTTTTTATACAATATTATATTCCATTTTATGTTTAAAATTATTTGGAATATTAATTTTGCTAACTTTTTGACGAAGTTGTGCTTTCTGAAACGTTTCCAAGTCCCGATAACTCGAGGACGAGTCGTCCTGTATGAGTCCTTCCTCGTCAGAACTTTCACCACGATTTTTTCGTATTCGCCTACTCAACAAAGGACTCGAAAGAAGTCTCCTTCTGATCGGTGAAGCTGAAGCTGGTCTTTTTCCTTTTTTCGAAGGTGCTGGACTGCTCGGTGAACTTCTTGGCAGTCTATTTATTTATTCAGCCAGTCGATTTATTAATGTGTTTTAGATGTAGAGAAATAATTTAGAATTAATAGTCAATTGATTTACCTTGGAGATGGACGAGGAGAAGGTGGTGGTAAAGAATGACTCTCATCGAAATCTCTAAGTCTTGCTGCTAAACCATCTAATGATGACGCCAATGAACCACTCGGACTAGAACCCCTGAAAAATCATTTTGAAAGATTAGTATATGTGTGTTGCTGTATAATCAACACTCGTATTAAAAAGAAAGAAACAATGAATAATTAGTTTAGTCACCTAACAGGAGACGCGCAAGTTTCTAATCGACTCGGTTTCTTAACGAAAGCCTCATCGTCATCATCACCATGAAGTATCTTCTTTTGACATTCAATGACAGTATCGTTGGTAATCTCACCTAAAGCTACAACATTAGAATCACTACACTTTTCTTCAGTTACAAGCTCCGAATAATTAACAACGTTCGTTGCTTCCTCCAGGTGCTCAGGTAATTTAGGAGGAGTGGATATCAATTCGTTACTAGGAAATATATCACTGGAGTCCAAGCTCTTCGATTTACCATAATTACGAAGTCTCGGTGGTTTAGTACTCTGTTGTCCAATGTCATGCTGAGTTCGATTTTTTTTCCTTCTTTTAGTTTTTCTTGAAACCAATACTAGTCTCTTGTTAGGTGCTTCCTTTCTCAACATATTCAAGGCAACATCGCAAGGTACCAACTGTGCATCGACCAAATCCAAATATCCAACGCTACAACTTCTTACTATAGAATCGTTAGAACAAAGTGGTCCGATGCTAACTACCGTTGATGTCCTATGTACTCCACGAAATTCTTCTATTTCAATCTCGGCTCTGCTCTCTTCGTCGATAAAACGAAGTTCGTCTGTCTTTCCACTCGATTGATTGTTAGAAACATTGATTTTTCCAAAAGTACCCTGAGATTTGTTGTTTTCCTTCTGTTGTTCCAACGTAAACGGCGAATATGAGCTTGATTGTTCGTGATCAGAATGATCGGACAACTGATAGGAACACGTAGACGGAAGTAATAAACTGGACGAACCGTTCGAATCATTATTATTTCTTGGAAACGAATTTAAATTACTTTGGGTAGGACTAATGCTCAAATTCGTCCCATTGTTCTGATTATTTCTGGCATGTAAGAAACCGTGGCAGCTTTGATGCACGTTGTTCGAGTTATTGGAATTTAGGACGTTACTCGAACATGACGTTACGATGTTCAATCCACTTATGTAAATCATTTGCGATTGAGAACAATTATTACCGGAATCTAAATTATTTAACATGGAATTTTGTGAACTTGATGCTTCGCCTAAGGGTACTTGGCCATTATGCATGGACGTGGGAATGATGTTCGACGAGCCAGAATTTAGGCTCGTTTTATCTTCCTGAGATATCTGATTGAACTTATTATTTTCAAGTTCCTTTTTCGTAACCATACCATTATTCTGTTGATCGGCCAACGCCGTTTTAACTCTTTGAATATTACTCGAGTAATCTGTACCACTGTTCGACGTAGCTATCAATGTTTGCGTTGGTGCAACTGCATTTTTAGGCGATTGCAAAGCCGGAACGTCGCAACATCTTGGTGGATTATGTCTTGGTGGTGTACGATAGGTATTCGTTGGTGCACTTCGTATATTCTCGTACAAATTCGTCATCTCTTGAAGATCGACATAAGGAAACTCGTTTTCATAACTTTCAACGCGTGCTAATGAGGCAGGTAAGGCTTCTGTGGTTAAAAATTGATTCGAGATCTGAGATTTTGGACGATTTGAATTCAGTCGTGCGTTACGCGGCGTCATCGGAGCTATCGGTGGTGGCTGGGTCTCCGATGTTGTTCTAGAAGTTCCTTGTAGATTCTGAAATGTTTCTTCCTCATCCTCGGAAAAAAGATTTGGATTAAAACTTGGATCTGGACCTGTACGCGAGAAGTTTCATTTGAAATTTAGGGATAGTATTAAAGAGGAAGAAAAATAAAAGAAGAAAACGAAATCATTACCTGCCGGTAAATCATCTCTCAATTCCGTGATCACTAATGTCATTTGCCTTGGTTGCAAATGTAACAACGATGTTCGATAAGTAACTTGACCTAAGTTAGCTGGTACAGAATCAGCTAATCCGTGGAATTTAAATTTCGTGCCCCAGATATTCGAGGTAACTTCGACCAGTCTTGCATGCTAAAAACAAATAGATTTGGTTAAATAAAATCGCCATGACGCTCTTAAGTCGTTCCTTTATGAACCTAGAATATTCTTTATAGATACCTTGCGTCACGCGATATGTTATATTGATCGAGTTACTAAGTACGTAATTAAACCGCTAATCTTAATCCAAAGAAATTTTATTTTCTTACCTCGGGCAGAGTGTCGACGTAAGTTAGATCGTCACTTTCCTCGATGCCTTTTTCTTCTCTCTTTCTTCTATTTTTTCGACGATTTCTTGGTGAACTACACAAATCAGCAGTATCCCTTTCCGTATCTGAGCCATCACTGAACGAAGGACATTGTGAAACATCGTCGAATAATTGCAAAGTATCTTGACTCTGAGGATCGAATATTACAAATTCTGGTCTAATTTTGCTAGTCCTTCGGCCTTTCAATAATGGCACAAGACCACCTAGATATTCTAAATATAATGTATAACAAGGTATAGGTTCTATGGCATGTCTAAGCATTGTACAATGTAATCTTCCACTTCCAGGTGGTGGCCTTGATACAAAACGTCTTAATTCTCTTGGCTCTGGTACTGGACACCTAAAATAATAAAACTATTTAACGATCAAACATATTTATTTTTTTATAAATTATTCCTATTAAAAGTAACGGAAAGAGATTCTCCTTTTCTATTATAAAAAATTAAAAATTAAAAACACTCTTAATAATCGACAATATGAATAACGATTAATATGAATATATTTTTGGGAATATTTCAAATACGCGAAAATACTTTCCGGTACCTCCCATATTATATTTACAGTTACGTTTACCGTATTGTACTGGCAAACAATGCAGCTACCGATGCTCTTAATCTCGGTGGCAAAGGAAGTTGTTGGACACTGGACTCTCTTGTGAGGGCAGCTCTCACTGCTAATCTAGATAGCAACTGCAACGAACCGACCCTCCTGTGACGTAGAAATTTCATTTAGAGTTTAAATACTACTCTCTTAATGACTATCCATTCTTATAAGAGATTTATTTAACGATATTAAAACGTTTTCTCCTACGTTTTTCTTTTTTTCCTTTTATTACATTTATGAAAATATCTCATGTGTATTTAAAATATTACACAAAATTTCACATAAAACGTTTAAACGGGGGACTTCACTAATGAATGTTATTTTTCCATCTCAAAAAATAATATAAATGTATTAAGAAAATCATCGTACATTTTGTTAAATTATTTTTTCAAATTGATTTTCCCGAGTCAAGGTTATTAATTATCTCACAGATAATGGATAACAAATAATGAAATGAAAAAATAAAAAATAAGAAAAGCACATACATAAATCGTATTATATATCACCTGGACACCCATGCCGCATGTACTCTTGCACCAGTTGCTACGAATAGTCTTCTATCGTTATGACCCCAGGTTAACGCCGATACAGGGCACTGAAGATAACGAAACTCGTAAATCAATGTCAGTACGATAAGAATTCGTTTTATTTATCGCGTGTAGATACAAGGGAGCTCACCTGCGTGTATGGAATCGCCGTTGTGTAAACGAGGGTACCGTTAACCGAATAGAATTTTAACAGGTTCGTATATTCTTGCAAATTATTTTGAACTAGAGAATCCGATTCTTTAGTTCCTGCTATTGCTAAGAGCTTTCTCGAATTACTCCATTCTGCGTGTAAAGGTGTTTTTAAATTGGTAAATATAGTGATTGGTGATACGTCGTCGAAGGAACGTAACATTACTATGTTACCGTCAGCGAGGCAAACAGCTAATACGTAATTACGTTCGTCTGTAAAGATTATATTAAAATACAGAAATGAATTAAGCTTAATATGATAAGCGTCTCTTAACAAGTATTTATCTATCTTTTTAATGCACTATTTTTTTGGGGGGTGAAAAGTAGTAAAAATCACATTTGTATATTAAATATAAAAAGAAGAAGTTATTAAAATTGGTTCTATATCTTATATATTGGAAATTATACAATCGTTTGACTTTTTAAAAATTCAAATAATGCAGATATTTTTAGCGTAATTACCTCTTCTTGATCTATCACTAGTAAAATCTTCGTCACCTTCCTCCATCGTAAATTTTTCAGCGCTCCAAGCCATTGATGTTACACCTGCTCCTAATTGTACCTCCGATACCATTGCACCGTGCACATCCATCACTATCAATTGTCCAGCCGTTGTTCCAAAATAAACCTATCATCATCGTCGATGATGAAAAATATTTCTCCCGATAAACTCGTACGTTAACAAAGTGACTATTATTATTTATTCAAAGTGCGATCGATCAAACGACTTCTATTCCAATGCAAAACGTTCAATTCTGTTTTTTTCTTTTTTCTTTTTAAATTAGCACAATTAAAACGAATTGATAAATTTTAGATTATAATTTGCCTACAAACCACATGCATAATTGTCGTACAAAATGATTCTTGCCTGTTGGTCATCCGGTGTCCAAATTCCGCAAGTTATTGTTGCTTTACCATTCAGCATAGACGACCAATATCTTTGTCCACCAACACTGCCAACTAGTACAAAACCATCCTAAACAAAATTTCCAAAATATACAAAATCAATAAAATCTAATAATTATTATGATTTTATTATTTCCTTAGGAAAGACAAAAGTATCTCTCTCCGATTAATTTTATTCGTTTTTGAAAATATTCTCTGATTACATTTGAAATAGGATATCCAATTCATTTAATATTTCAATATATTGGATGTCAAGTTAACTCGTCGATATTACAATATTATATTAAATATTTTAATCACTTTAATCACAGTATTAATAAAAAAAAATTTATTAAAAACGTTTGAATGATATTAATGAAAAGTTTTTAGACATTAATGAATCTGATGTTGAACGATTCTACGAGTTTTCTTTCGAAACAAATGAAATTAATGGTCAATGTGTAATATATATTATATTAAGTATGTATGGGTATACCCGATAACATATAAGAGCCATACGACCGTCGTGAGACCAAGAGAAATGTGTTACTGGGGTGTTTCTATCGTTTATTAATTCTATACTCCATCTTCCTTCATATTTTATCCAAACGAAGATTACGCCTGAACTGTCACACGATGCTAATTTCTGATAGGGCTCGTTCCATTTCACGAATATTACCTGTAACCAAAACAAACATATATATATATATATATTTTTATACATTTGAACGAAATGTGAAAAAGTATATAAATGCATTTGAGAATAGAATTTTCTTATTATTAATCGATTTTCCATTTAGTTGATGATTTTCTTTCTCTCTCTCTCTCTCCTCTTATTTCTTTTCCCTTTTAATAATTTTCTTTCGATGCGATTCGATAAAGAGATAAAGTATACCAACGTCATACTACTTTCTAGCAAGAATTTTTCTTTCTATTTTTTTCTTTTTTTTCTCATCATCGTGCTTCGTTGAAAGCAGCAGTCAAACCTAGTTGAATGATCAAAGCTCTGCTTTTTATCTCGAGATGCCATTAGAGGGATTTGTATTTTCGAGTGCTGGCCTGTTTCCATAGCGAAACTGTGTTGCAAAGATAAAAGAGTATCTGTCATTTTCATAGAAACTTGTACAAATTTCTATTTTTCTTTTACATTATTTTTATTTCAACTAAAGCGGAGAGAGAGAGAGAGAGAAAGAAAGTATAAGTTTGAAATAAGATTCCCGAAGAAAGAGACGACGAGGCTATACTCTAGCACGACAACGTATATACCTAGCTATAATAATAATAATATACAACAATAAAAATATTATATATAATATTTATAATATTAATAATAATAATAACTTTGATAAAGAACACAGGGAAAATTAAATAAAAGGAGGAGAAACTATGCGTCGTACGTTATTAAAACAAAATTCGTAAAGATTTTGTTCTTTGAAATAATACGAAAAAGGTTCGTTGATTTCTATTTGTAAAGATCTCTAGAAATTCTATGGGAAATGTGTAGTCAACGGGGTGTAGATATATACGGTGGATTAATCGCACTCTGAGTGAACGTCGAATCGATGCCGGAGCATCCACTTGTCTAGTGAAAGAAGTCAACGACCGGGTATACGTGATGGAGGGATGCAAAAAATTATCGAGAATAATCAGCTACGCGGTGACAGGTGTGTGCGTGGAACGTTATTTATTGCGAAATATTTTCCTTTATTTTTTTTTCTTATTCTTTTAAATTAATTATCAGCAATTTCAAATACGTCTTTTGTGACGGTAAAAGGTAGCAGGCAGCAGGTGATAGGAACGAGATCGTGCTAGATATATGGGGTTCTACCTCGAAAATTGTGAAAACATGATGGGACGCTAGAAAGACTGACGATAAAAAGGAAAAAGAGAAAGAAACAGAGAAGAGGGTAGAGTTTGCGGAATAGAATGAGGTGGTGGAAGAGGAGGGTGGTGATCGATAAAATGGTTGCCTCGAATTCTCTGGTGGTATGGAAGCCATATATGTTAGAATACGAGATTGTGGTCCGAGTACTTCTCCAAGAAATATATAGTACTCCCGAAGATGATGTGAATTCCATGCTCGGCAAAACATCGGCTACCTCCCTAGTCGAGATTTACAAGAATTTCCAACTCGAACATGAAGAATTTCGTATTGAGATCTTATCCCCTTTTTATTTTTCATGGGTAGATTGATAGATGGATGATAAGGAAAGATGAATTTTTATGGGGAGAGATTAAATATCTTTTCAATCCGTTTGTTCACTCTAATATTTAACAGTTTTTTCCCAACTAATCAAATTCTATGAAATTCATGTTAATGTGTGTGTGTGTACATGCTTCATATACTTATATATTTGCATATTACATATATTTATATGTAGAGAATAGATTGAAAATTCATGCAAATTTTAATCCTTGAAAATGTGTAATGTGTGTTAAACTGTATTATATATATATATTCACATAAAATATTTTCACATACAATATACGCAACATCGTATTCGTTTCGTTGGATTTGAATAGAGGAGAATAATAGCGTTTCTCATGGCCAACTGAATCTACATTAGAATCTTTCTGGTGAACGCTAGAAAAGCATCTTTTTCTATAGCTGAGAGGTCCAGAAAGGAAAGGAAAGGAAGCTAACTAAACAAGACAAGATCTAGGAAGACTTTCGAGAAATAAATTATGGTGTGAGTTATGGTTAAAATGATTCTGACTGAAAGATATCTTATAATGCGAATAAAATAGATTTGAAAAGGGTCTCGTTTCGATATAATTCTTTAAGAATTCGTATTTCTGTCTGTGAACGAGGAGGTCATTGGCTTTTCTTTATTTTGTGTCTCTCTCCCTTTCTCTCGTTTTAAACTTTCCTTGATAAGAAAAAGATAGAGATATACTTTTATCTGCTAGCATCGTATATTTTCTACTCAACGAACAAACGAACGAACGAACGAATAAACGAGAAAAACGTAAATGAAAAGAATAGGAAATGAAAAAAAAAGAAGAAGAAAAACGAAGGAACCCTACACTCGACTTCCCACGTTTCCCTTTTGTCCTGAATGCGTAGCTCAACGTAACGCCACGATTTGCTCACTTTTACTCGATATGAAATTCTGTTTCCATTCGTATTCGCGAAGGACTAGGTAGAAGAGTAGATTCGTACTTTTTATCTATATTTTATCATATCTTTTCCTCGAAAAATGAGTAATGCCTGACCCTAGTGAATCTTTTAGTAGACTATTGTATGCTACCTTTAGGTGTATATATTCGTTTCTAATTTTCGTTTAAATCTTACGAGTCTCTCTTTTTTTCCCTCACGTGTATATACTCACACAATGATGTACATTTTCTACGCAAACTCAACACACACACACACACACACACACATATATATATGTATATGTACGTACAACAGATACGTTCTCACAAAGTTTTCATAATACTTCATCTTTTTCTCTCGCTCACCACGAAAGACAATTTTTCTTTATCTTCCTATCTATACCAAGGGACCCTTTGAACCAACGTTCTTCATTTAGCTAATTGGCAGCACATGATGGCTATGCTTTCTCTCTCTCTCTCTTATCTTTCGAAGGAAGATAAATGCATTTCCTTTTTCTCATTCTCCCGTCCATTTATTTCTCTTTGTATATTTTCTCCCTTCTTTCTCTTTTCTTTGTTTATTACGCTTTTTTTTTTTAAATATTACATTCTTCCAAAGCCCAACGAGGAGAGGAAAAATCTTAGGGTGTCGTAAAGGGTACAATGCAATGCGGCAAAACGCTGCAGCGAATCTTGGAACGATTCTCTTTCTCGTCGAGTCACACGTTAAATCAATGACTGGAAACGAACGAGGTCTTTTTCAATGTCAAGGCCAACCACCCTCTCATCCTTATTTCTCTTTTACTTCTTTACCGAATATTGGCTCGATTTTTGTATTTATGACACATTCTAATATTGTATTTCTTCTTTTGTACTTCTTTTTTTTGTTTTTTTTTTTGGTTCCATGAGAGTGTTAATGTATTTGGACCTTTTTCTTTTTATCGGTTATGTTTTCTCCGATGATATTTCTAATGTCGAGTTTCGTTGAATCATTTCATCACTCACTCACACACACACACACACACACACACATGGTTTCTAAAATATTTAATGGAAATTGTAAATTATTTCGGTTGATCCACTTTCTGTTTAGGAACAATCCACGTGGTTTCTCACCCCCCAAAGGGATTAGGACTTTCCCAGTTTGACCCTTGCATCAACGTTTTCACTGTCCCACTTAGAATCTCTTGCTGATGTTACTTATACCAAACCCAAGAAGCTAATGATGTCAACGTGGAGGGAATTTCTCAGCTAAAACCAGTTCGTTCCTACTTGGCGGCGGTTGCTTCGGACACCTCTAACCAGCTACCTGTATTTGCTTGTTAACTTTTTTCTTCGTTTTAATTTCTATTTTTCTTTGCCTTATCCTCGGAGATGCGTATATGTAAGTAACACGAGAGTCGACGGAAGGAAAAAAGAAAAACAAAACAAAAGGGAATATATTTTATGTTGCGGTTTCAAGACAACTTCGATCGAGATAGTCGATTTTCTTACGTAACGCGTTATCGTTAAAAAAAAAAAAATACGATTAACATAACAAAACAAAACGTTTTCTTATCTTTACCTTGAGAGTAAGTGTTTTTTTAATTTTAACTAGGATATATTTTTACCTTTGAGAAGGTAAAAAAATAAGAATAGAAAAGAAAAAGAAAAGAAATATAAGGTAAAGAGAATAATTCCGAATAGGTCATATCGAAAAGTGGAACAAGTCTCGACCTCACTTTATTTCAGTGGAAGAGAAGCTTGTATTTTTTATTCGGCTTTTATTGTAAGACTTAACACCTACTTGTCGATATATAAATCATTCCGATATTATTATGGACGTTTTAAATAAAGAGAGATAGAAAGATCCTTCCAGCGTGACATTCTTTTTAAAAGCTTCGATTTTAAAATCACTACACGATAAAAAAAAAGAAATTCCCAGTTGGTAAATCCTACTTTAGGGGAGGAGGGATTCAGTCATCGATATTTATTATTATTTCATTTCTTAATTCTCAATATATGTTATGTGGATAAAAGAAAATAATAAATGAATGCTATATTAATAAAATGAGAATCGATCTATTGTAAATGCGTATTTGTCTCTTTAGGAATATTTAGCCTCCAGAGAATATTAAAAAAAAAAATAAAATAAAATAAAAGACGTTAGGGGTTCTTTGTATAGAGAAGAAAAGACAAAAGGAAATCGGAAATGAGGCGCGGGGAGGGGTGTGGGTGGTGGTGGTGGTGGTGGTTATGCTAAAGGAACTCTAGGAAACTCTTGGTATACTACTCGCGATTATCGATTTGTTCCTACGAAGCACGTACAGTTGGTACGGCCTAGAACAAGAATAACTGAAAATGCACGATAAGTAAGTGGGTATCTACGCGTATCTAAGCAGTTGGGTTTAGAGCTTTGGAAAAAGGTGACAGGTTGGAAGAATAATGTTCTTTTGCAAATTTCATTCCTCTATATATGGTTTCGTTTAATGTTCCAAGGATAAATACGATCAATTCGTTATTCAGTACCTATTCTTCTTGACTAATCTATTTGCTGTCTGATCGCGTTACATCCCATTCCTTGTTTCGCAGCAAACATTTATTTTTCCAATGAAGAGAGAGAGAGAGAGAGAGAAAGAGTGAGCTGCTTCTTGTGGTCGATAATCGACACGCCCACTTCGTACCAAAGCTTTACCAAATATTTTTTGATTAGACCCCTCTCGTCGCCCTGCCTTATTTCGTTACTTTGAGATAATATGTGTATTTATGATTATCGAATATTTTAAGCATAGTGTTGTTGTATTTTTCAACGATAATTTTATGGGTTATTTATTTTTTTACTTTTTATTATTTCGTTTTTTTTTCGTTACGATATCAAACCTGGAACCATACTTGAACCAGGTTTTCCAACACATATAAACTCGATTGAAATGAAAACTTTGGATATCCCGGCAATTTGACTATTTTGTTACGTGTATACCCTGATTCTTGAGTTTGCATCCAAGAGTATTTAAAAAGTTTTTCCTAGTTTAAAAAAATTTGTCCTCCTCAGTTAATGTCTATCTTATTTGTTACTTTTTTTTTTACCAAAGATATAAAATTCCAACGAGATGAGCCTTTTGCACGAGCTCGAGGGAGTAAAAAACGAATCTTGGATAAAATCGATCGTTCGATATGCATCAACACTCTGAATTTGTTTCAACGCGGAGTTCAACGTACCGTTCTATGGGAATCGTGACGTTTGATCGAGAACTTTGATAATTGGCAGTGCTTTCAAATCGAGCTATGTGCCACCAACCAGTCCATACGGCTAAACCGATAACGTCTCGTCGCTTTGATGTCTTCGTAAAATAAAAATAAAAAGAAATGAAGAAAAATAAAAATACGAGGTAAACAACGACGTGAAGTAAAATATATAAGTATAAGGAGATTACGAAGAAAAAAAAACCTCTACTTATTCGTTATTTCTTATCCAACCTTGCGTTATCGTATTTCAATGACTCCTTCTACGTTTATGTTAAAAACGTATTTACGTCAAACGACAATTAATTCGATTTTTTTTTATTTTTACAACTAACGTTCTTTTTTTTGCGTTGCCGTTCAAATGCAAAAGTCTCTTATTTTTGGTACTTGAAATTTCTTGAACAATTTTTGTCTAGGCAACATTTAAGGGTAACTTCACAGTACGAAGGGGATCATTTACTTGCGTTTCGCTGAATCAACGAAATTCCAGGAGTTAAGTGATTTCTAAAGAGAAAAGTGATATCTCGAAGATGCATTGGGGTGTGGGGAGAATAAGGAGGCCCCAAAAAAGAAAAGAAAAAGAAAGAAGGAAAAATGAGAAGAAGAGAAAAAGAGTAGAGAAGAGAAGGGTTGAAAGGTGCTTTAGCACGATCGAACGAGTCACGGTTTCGAAGATAAGAGTTGAGAGTCACTGTCTTAAAACAGCACTGCGTGCCAGATCGATACCCACGCCGGCTACCCTTAAACTCTCTCAAATGCAGACCGATGTGAACGCAGAAACATGTTTTTTCCCCTCTCTCTCTCTAACTTCCCATTAACAAAAGTAAATTATCATAAGTAATGTAAATAACAAACATTAAGTTATTAAACTTATTACCTATAGCAATAATAATTAGTATTTCCTTCTTTAAAAACGCGAATAAACTCAAAAAACAATTGGAAGATGATAATAATAATAATAAGAAGAAGAAGAAGAAGAAGAAAACAAAAAAGAAGCAGCAACTGAAAGAGAGAAACTACTTTGGAAATGAATTTACACGAGTGAATGTGTTTTGAGAGCTTATGCCAAAATTAAAAAAAAGAAATATATAATATATATACTTATGTATAAATTTAGGAAGAAGAAGAATCTTCTTGAACAATTAATTGGAAAAAAATGAAAAAATATAAATCAAGCAGATCGTCCTCGTCTATTTACTATTACAAATTAATACTCTTTCTCTCTTTCTTGTTCATTTTTGCTCTCATTAACACTAGCTGATGCTGGTAGTTCATCGTTGAAAGAGTCGAAATTACTGACAGTTCGTGCACGAAAACAACAACAACGACGCGCAATGCTTTCTGAGGGAGTTGCATCGTGAGATGAGGGCAGACGCCTCGTTTGTTTCGTCACAATATGTGAGCTTGCGAGAAGGCTCTTATTTACAGCACAGCCCTCTCGAACCTTTAAAACGGGGGTGTCAGGCTCGTGAACAGAAGAGCCAGGTCGTGGTGAGGGTGTGCAAGGTGAGCAAGCTTTTTCGCTATCTCTCATTTTCTTTCTCTCTCTCTCTCTCTCTCTCCCTTTTTCACCCTCTTTCGCCGTATATTTCTATCTCTGTCAAACTTATATACATAGACGAGCGAACGCATAGAAAAAGAAAAGAAAAAAAGGGGGTGGCATGAAATGTGGAGTAATAACGAGCAAGAGACGAAGACGAGAAAATATCTCGCTGGAAGCTCGGAGATTTTAAGCTGCTGTTATTAATATCGAAGAAGTCGTCGCACTATAAGCAGTCTTATAGACGCTTTTATCTTTCTTTCTCTCTTCTTCTTCCTCCTTTTATAATTTTTTTTCTCTTTTTTATTTTGCATGACATAAAATCGATTAAAGTTTTAAGTCCGAATAAATCTAATTGTAAGGTCATTGAAAAATCTTGTTCTTTTAAGTAGAAATACAAAATATTGTTTGAATTATGATGATACATTTTTCTTCTGAGATTGATTTTATTCCATATGAGGATTAATGTAAAAAAAAAGAAAAGAATATATAACGATGAAAATATGTGAATGATTCATCAGAAATGATCTAATCTAGATTGGTGTTTTTTCTAATTCAGACGAAATGTTTCTTTTAACGTTTGGGGAAATGTGATTGAAAGGTCTGAACTTTATCAACTCATCCCCAAATACTTGATTTCTTCCTTGATCGAACACTTACGTGGAAGAAGAAAACCACATGACTTGTATGAAACTGATAGGACGTTGAGCTTTCTCGCATAACTATTTGATCAAGTTCGTTCAACCCTCTTTAACGTATATACGTATATGTATATATATATAGCTAGGTATATACTAAGAAAAATGCCATTTCAGGATGTTTAATCGAACGTTCAAATCATGATTTACACTCAATTTACGTTGTCAATGCGTATTGCTTTACGAATTGGAAGAAAAAGTTAGTTTCTTTTAATATCATTCTTTCGTTAATTCTGCTCCATTTACATTTATACATAATGATTTAGATTCAAATAAATAGATTGTACAAAATACAAAAAGTGAAATGAGAAAAATAAGAAAAAGTTTATTTTATTATGCGAAAAAAAAAGAAAAAAAAAGAAAAATAATTTAGTTACAAATTAATAAGTAAAATTGTAAAAGATCTTTTTTTTTAATAAATATAACAATTAACGTATAAGTTTCAAATATTCAATTCAATAACTCACTTCGCTACGATGACCACGTAGGTTGTAGTTTGCTCGTAACGGAAGTTCCGCAGCTCTGGTACGACAATGCGAAGTAGTAAATGTCACACCGACCAGACCACGAGCATTCCCGGTAGCTAACCAACCTTCCTGATAGTAATTTGTACGGTCAAGCTTCCATCCCTCGTCCTGAAACAGGAATAACAAAAAAAAACAATTAATACTTTTAATAGAATTAAAAAGAAACAACAACAAAAACGATAAAGTCATTATAAATAAATTACAAATTGTGTATTTTCTCCTTACTGTTACAAATTTGTTGAATATAATTTATATGATTTTATGATTATAATAAAATATTATTTGAAATATTGTATGTATGAAATACACAATAATAGGAGGAGGAAGGGTTGATGCGATAATGTATATGCTCGTTAATGAACATACGTATTAGGAAGTAATTAGAAATACAGGAAATGTTCGATCCTTTCATCCAATTACGGTTCTAACCTTTCATCGAAATTTACTTTCTTCGTATATGTGAAACGTTTCTATATACATATATACATAGGTGAACAATGAGAGAGTCTATTGTAAATGAACAATCAACGGCGATGGAATTGAAAACTGATCGAATGAAATATGAATTTCTATTACCTTTTTTTGATTCTGTATTTTCCTTTCACTCGACAACGACATAATCGTCACGCGTTTTTGTATTTAAAAGAAAAAAGGGGGAAGGGAAGTAGAAAAGAAAAGAAAGGAACATTGAGAAAGTATGAGAGAAGTGTATCCGTTATCTGATATCCCTTTAATGGGTAGAAAAAGACGGATAGATTGGTAGTTGGATAGAAAGAGAGAGAGAGAGAACTAAACGAAAATCGTCTGGGTCATGACTGCTGTTTGAAGAATATTCGATTACGAGAAGCCCGACGTATTCGCTCACGGCGATATGGTGAGTTAGGGTGCTAGTCCGTTGCCAAGGAGAAAGATGAAATTCTCGACGGAAATGAAGCCGAGCGTAGGTTCGTGTTGCAACGAAAAACGAGATAGGAGTGAAAGAGAGGAAGAGAGAGAGGGCTCTGAACATTTAGTAGGCGTTTCGGTGAAGAAATTTCATTGAGAAAAGCACCCATTCTCGTGTACATATATAATTGGCCAATTAACTTTAGAAGAAGAAAAAGAAAAAGGTCTCCTCTTCGTTTCATTTCCTTCCTCTTTTCGTAAATTCAATAATATAAATTGTATAGGCTAACTTTTTATTTATTTACGTTATTTTTTTGGTTATTTGTTTTTCTTTTGCTCTCGGTCTTGAAAGTACAAGAAAAAATACATTCTTGAAAGTGTAGAGAAATAGTCCTCTGTTCCTTGAACGATATACTCGAGGATCTGAAATCGCCCTTGTAAATTACCCCTAACTGAAAAGAGAGAGACAGCGAAGTTTCTCTCATGCGGTAAGTAGTAAACTCGAAGAACAAAGGCTTCTGGTATGGCTTAACCAGTAGAACAATGGACGCGTTTGACTCGTCCAAAGAAATAGCCGCGGAGAAGCGAAATTTTCCTAAGCCGATCTTTTCGTTCTTCTTGTTGAGCTTGAAAAGTGTTCGATAAATCGTGTCTCCGTGAAAGAGTTTATTTTCTCTCTCTCTCTCTCCTTATCTTCTTGTTATTATCGAACGAGGGAGGGATCCTTCTTTTAAATTATTCAACGATACCGTTTTAATGCCAGTCGAATAATTTGCATGTCTCTAAGAAAGAAAAAAAAATAGAAAAAACAATGAATATACTTAGGAGTATTAGATAATTAAAAAAAACAAACATGAAATTTAAACAAACAGAAAAAAGAAGAGAAATATAAATTATTATTGGTAACTTTCTTACTTTCTTAGCTTTTAATATATAAATCTCGCGTATTAAACTTTAAAGTTTTAAAAAATTAACTTATATTAGTCTATCGTTCGAGTTCCTTCATTAAAAATTTCCGCTAGCTATGAAAAGACATATACACGTACATATATATATATATATAGCACGGTTTTCGTTAGTTATGTAATAATAGTAGCAGTAATAATAGTAGTGGTAGAAGAAGAAGAAGTTGATTAGTGACGTAGATTTTGCGGATAGCGTGAGTTCATGAAAGATTATCCAAAGGAACTTGTGGAAAAGGAACGAAGAGAAGAGTCTTTGGAGTTTCTCACGAGACGACACGATCGTTAAAAGCAAAGCTTTTCTAATTTTCGATGGGAAGCACCTCCTACCATGCAAACTCGCGTGTCTAAGCATCTACATACTATTACCAATGCAACATGCCTACCTACGAATAAGGGATTTAATGTTGGAAGATGCGAGAACGATGAAATAAATGCTTCAGAACTATGAAATGAATGCTTGAGACGCTTTGACCCTTTCTTTTTTCTTTTTATTCTTTCCTCCATTCTTTCTTTCATTTAACTTGGGGGTTGGTTGAAGAGCAACCTACAATAGAAACCGATTCAAGTACATATATATATTGAAAATTAAAAAAGAAACGTCTAATTTGATTAAAATCCATTTCTATAACTATGTTATTTCCAATTATTTGCGATTTTTTGTTTAAATCTTTTTCTTCCTATTCTATACAAAATTTCTCTATTATTTTTTTATTCGTTTCATTTAAAATTTATGGTCACGGTATTAAAGAGCTTAGAATACTTTTAATCGAAGATATATTTATATACACACGGCTGTATGAAAATAAATGTGGTCAATTAAATTTCTCGGGCTAGTTTAATTATCACCTATCTCGAGCTATTTAAAAGAAGGATGGACACTGGAGAAGAAAGTTTCCTCTCATTTCTCTCTTTCCGATTTAATTTCTAACTCAAATTAAGCAAAAAACAAAAAAAGAGGGAGAAGATGTGTTATTTAAATTATATTTAATTATAGTTCGTTTAAAAGAGAAAGAGAGACATTTTTATTCGAGGATGAAAAATAAGTAGAAAAATTAATGAAAAAGCAAAAAGAAAAGAAACGAAAAGAAAAACGATTAATTGGGAAAAATATTTGGATAGTAAAATGACGACGCGACTTGCAATCATTTAGACAAAGACAATATATACTCGAAATAAGAGAGATGAAAAACTCGTCGATCACATGCTTGCGATAGGACGTTTCCTCATCGAGAAAGGCAGGTGCTTCTTCGAAGTGGTACTATTCGATTTAACCGAGAACAATGGGTCTGGCATCTCGAGCGAAACGGGTCTCAATAATGACGATATCGATTTGAACACGATCCACCTTGCGAGTTTATAACTCATTGTCAGATTGTATATAATGTTATCATTTATGCTATTATTTGTCGAATTTTTCTTATCATCATTTTTTCCCCTTTACATTATCTTTTCTTATTTTTTTGTCACAATTATCGCACGTAAAACAAAATTCCTATTTCATTACGAACAAGTATATATTTGTAATATACACCAACATACATCGTTATTATTTTTATCTTTCGTTACCACTTTCGTTTTCCTTCTCGTTCTTCATCTTCTTCTTCTTTTTTTATTTCATTTAATTTTCTTCTTCCTTTTCTTATTTCAACATTGAAAATAGAGAAGAAGAACTTTTCCATAGGATAAGAAAACGATTTCTATAACTATGAACGATTAACTAAAACGTTTTGCACGATGAATTTTCATTCATGGAAAAATATTCAATTGAAAACAATCAAACTTCGTGCTAAATCGTAATGTTATTTTTCCTTCAACTCGAATGCATGTAGGGGAACGATACAATTTTGTCATCGCGGTGTGACTCTTTATGGCTTTTTATAAATGTATAGAAAATTTATGGATCCGTTTAATAACTTTTCCAAGTTTCTTGATGAAAGTTACAGTTTAAAACATAGCATGATAATGGCGACTTTCAAGAAAATATAATAACTTGTTTTTATACGATTAAAAACTGTCTACTCACATTCGACAGTTTTAATTGATTTTTGTATAAGTCAAATTTGAAGTCGTAATATTCCGACGATTTCATTCGTCAAGATAAATCTAACAATAAATGAAAACTTTGTATAATAAGTAAACTTTTCGACGAGTTATTAAGGAGAATAATTAAAAGCTATAATCCATCATCTTTCTTGGTTTTTACAGATCATAATATTAACATTTTATTTGAAGTAGTGGTAAATAGTAATAGTATGTACTTGAAGGGAGAATTTAATCAGAAGCATTTTATCCACTCTACAATTTCGACACGATAATATCGAGTCATTTAAAATAATTAATAATTGCTAGTTGTTAGATAATTAAAAATTCAAACAAACACATCGATATGAGAGATTTTTATGAGAAAGTGTGTTAAAGATATGTATCGTAAGTATCTAAATATATCTACCTATATATGGCCACGTGCTTAAGTGCGAAAACTCTTGTGAATGGGAACACGAGCGTGGCCAAAAACTCGACAGAGAAAAGGAGAAAGAGAGAGGGGAAAAATAGAGAGAGAGAGAGAGAGAGAGAGAGAGAGAGAGAGATTGCATCACACTGAAAGTGTGAGAGAGAGAGAACAAGATTAATTGAACGTCATTGGCTTTAGACGTGGTCCCTTTGTAAGCCCTTTTCCTGACTCTCTCAGAGTTTTAGGATACTAGATGTGTCGTCGATCTCGCCTCTATTCTCTTTGAACATCATTTTAAGGTTAATTCCCATATCCTTTTTGACGATTCTTTCATCTAACTTGTTAGTTACATATAAAAAAAACCCTTTTCATCTCTATTTTTGTCTCTTTGCAGAATACCAAGAAAAAAGAAATTTACGTTTGAAAAGAAAAAAAATAATTAATGATAGGGACTATCGGTAGATAAATTTTCTTCTATATTCTTTGTTCAATTAGAAAAATAAATAAATAAATAATTAGGTTTGAAAAGAAAAAGAAAAAAGACTAAAGCTAAAATTCAGCATAAGTAAAAAAGGAATGGAGAAAATTTAATGAAAAAGAAATATTACGAATATCTAATGTTAGAGTTTGCAGGATATGGGCATATTGTTGGGAACGTATGTAGCATGAAATGAGAGCCACTTGAGACACCAGGCACGATCTTAGATCTTGAAAAAGTGGAAGTAGCAGGCTGTGCGAATATAACACTCTTGGTGGTTCCTCCCTTTACGAAACTTCCCTTCTCGTTCCCTCGTGTTGCATCATCGTCGTGTGCCTATGAAGAGAAGAGGGTGAATCCTACCTCGCATTCTATAACCTCCTTACACCTACTCCTCTCCCCCTTCTTGCCCTGTCCTTTAAGAGAAGACTTTGCTTTCCCTCTCCCAGTGGATTCCAATCTTCCTTGGACTCGCTTTGATGTGGCTTGCCGATTCTCCCAGGGATTATTAACAGACCTACAGCTGAACGAATCATCCCTCGGAGACTTAAGAACAAATTTCTCTCTCTCTCTCTCTCTCTTTCTCTCTTTTCCTTCCTTTATTCTTCACGTCTAATCACTCAGATTCTTTGAGGAAATATTTACGAAATACATGGGTATAGTAATACAGTAGTCAAATGGTAGAAGTTTTCTCTATTCCTTTTTGGCCCGTCTTCTGTGTTAATCTAATTTAAAATTTCATCTTCGTACATAATTGAAAGAAGAAGAAGAAGAAGAAGAAGAAGAAGAAGAAGAAGAAGAAGAAGAAGAAGAAGAAGAAGAAGAAGAAGATAATAAACTTACGCGCGTGCTCACTTTTTCTGTCAGTTCCTATTAATATAAGTTAAATGAAGAATTCTCTTTATATTTATGGAATATTTTTTAATGCATATTTATATTTATTTCAATCGGTATTATTTTTAAATGATACCTATCGCGAAAAATGAACGATCGACGTGCATCGATGTTTTGATAGATGTAAATAATTAAACGTTAATTTATTTGTTTGTTTTTTTTACGTTATTACGTATTGATAATTTATTACAAATACTGACCAAAACTGAGATATCAATCTACGAGTGAAAAAAAATGTTTGACGAATTTTTGTTTAATACAAACGAAACAAATAGCGAAAGGATTTTCTTACGAATGATTAAATAGACTGGACTGATGACATAACGAGAAGTTAGGTATCGTTGATGCTGTCGTAGATGAAATCCATAAGCGCGAGGGTGGATCGGATATTAATTTTGTGCTGCGTTTGACACGAATGCAAGACGAAAATGACAGTTGAATCGGTTAGCACGGAATACGACAAACTGATTTCACGCTCCACATCTGTTAACCAGCGTATACGCATCAACGATTCCTCGAGCTGATCCATTCAACTTCAACATCATTTTCCTATTACTAATACTATTAATACTACTAGCACCATTATAAATACTAACAAGTCGCATTTTCTTTTTTTTTATTCTTCTCCCTTTCTCTTCTTTTTTCAATTAGCTCTCTCCTATTTCTCTCCTTCGCGCGGTCGAACATTTTTATTTATTCTCCTTGCGTGATAACGATTCGATCGAGTGACATTACCCTTGAGTTGGCGTTCCAACTTGGCTGCTTACACCCGCTGCAACCTCGTTTTCTTTTTCTTTTCGACTGACCTGGGTCAGCCAAGATATATCTCAACCAACAACTTGACATTTAGATCTTTGAAATATTTTCAGAGTTATTAAGTGATTGAATTTATTTATCGAAAGAAATAATGCAGATAATGTAGATAATTGTAGGTAGGATCCCTTGGCTGCTAAGCTTTTCTTTCCCCATATGCGTTCATTTAATAATGTACGTATGATCTAACAAAATTCAAGGTTAAAGGATTTATCATACTTAAAAAAAGAAGAAGTTCTACTTGTGCTTTTCTAAGCTTCAACGTGATTACGTCTTCATCCATGGATAAGCGACCAGATGTGTTTACCGTTTGGTGGTTCATTAGAGTAGACAATTTCTAAAAATTGCATCACTTCCTATGATTCCATAAGTCAGAGCTTTTAAATCGCTTTTTACGTGGCTATACGAAAATAACTGATGATGTATAAAAAAAAAATATGTAGGTTTCGGACCGAGTAATGAAATTATTCGATCGACGTTGGTGAAAATATTCTAAAGATAATTAACAATGTCTTTAATAATTATGAAAACAAAAAAAAGAAGATAGAAAAAGGTGAACAGAATATATAGACGTGTAAAAAATGGGTAACGCGTAATGAAACTTTGCCCAGTAGGATTTTAAAAATTATATAGTTTAAAAGAAAAAAAAAGGTTGTATGCAAACGAAGCTATGCTAGCGTCATTAGTGGAGTAAGTCTTTTCAACGTCAATGTATTTGTGTGTGTGTGTGTGTGTACTATTACGGTTACTTCGTATGCTTTCTTTATATTAATAAAACACCAAGAAAATGAAAAATGTTGAAAGCTCTTAAACAAGTTTATACTAATGGGATAAAAACTAATTAATTTGTTTTTTGTTCAATGCTATAAAAGAATATAGGAAAAAATATATATACTATTAAACTGTTAAATTATTACACGTGCTTATTGAACGTTTTTCGAAGATTCGATAAATCAATTTAATAAAGATATATGTGTGTGTATCTTTTATAAAAGTAACATCATCGATATTCCTTTGGATAGAAAATTCATTCAGGGATTCTAATCGAAAGAATAAAGACTATATGCTTTATAAATTCTTTATCGAAACTTTCTAACCTACTTAGAAGAATGCCCGTTTAGCTTTACGTTTTATTGGCGTTCCAGCTTTATACCCACTTGACTCTCGCGCGCGCGCACGCACACACACATATAAAAATACATATACATAAAAAAGTATATATATACATTCCTTAAAAGAAATTCAATCAATTTCTCGTAAATAAGAAAATATTATAGCAAAAAAAATAATTATTTTAATAAAAATCATACATACCTCAGGTGACTCGTCCGGTACTTTGCCCATCCAACTGAGAGATAAAATATTACAGTCGCACTTGGCGTTATTGTTTTTCTCGAAATGAAGATGCATGATAGAGTCGTTTAGGTTCCTCTCTTGTTAAGTCGGTCAAACGATACTAACATCAAAAATGATCCTAGACTTTGACCACCTTGATCCAACAGCGATGGACACGCTAGTCCAATGAAAAATCGACCTTCCTCCTCTCATGACCGCTCAAGGATCCGCGATCGATAATCTCGCGTAGTCACCCAGGAAACGGGCCAACTCTAATGTCCTTTTAATCTTTTTCAAATTCCTCTCTATATATTTTTTTTATTTATATTTTATATACATACATACGTACATATGTATGTATATATATATATATATGCGGAATGAAAATTCTTATCAATCGATTAAACCAAAATGAGGATTATTAAAAGACTGCACACATTTTTGTTTATTCTTGAATAAATAGTATTGTCAAAGAAATATGGAACAAATTATTATTTTTTTTTCTTTTTTAAAAGAATACAATTGTTCCTCTTCCTCGTTTTCTTCTTCCTTTTGTTATCTTCTCTGTCCTCTGCAATTATTATTCACGAAAATTTAAACTCCTTCGTAGTTGCAGTTTCGCCTGCCGCCATTTTGCCGGTTGAAACCTCCGCCTTTCCGTTTTACCTCCTTTCTATATATCTATCTATCACATTTTCCTCTCTCTTCCTCCCTATTTCTCACCCTCTCTCTCTCTTTTATACTCTCGGTAAATATCAGAGCCGATTTTTAAGCGCGCGAATTCGTTCTCTCACTAACCCTCTCTCTATTTCTCTGGTGTTTCTCTCTTTCGAAACAGGAAAACAAAGATAGAAGAATATAGGAAGAAATAGATAGAGTACAGATAAAAGTTTCAAGTAAACGAGATTTTATATATATATATAACAGATGTGATCTTGACAATTTTATATCGCGAGCTTTTAATGCCAAGATTTCGACGCGAGAGTACACGTCCGACTGAGAAAGCTCCGAGCTTTAAACGCACGAGACTTCGAACCCACCACCACCACCACCACTACCACCATTGCTATCACCACCTCCACCACCACCATCCACCACCACCATCCACCATCTCCTCCACTAGCAAACTGATATAAGTATTACTAATACATATCAATAAAGGCTAGTATGTCGACTACTACGACTACGATGGCTACGACGTGTCGTGTCGTGTTCCACTGCCGTGTATTGATTGCCACCAGGGCGAAACGTTGCTAGTCTCTTCCTCTCTACCAATACTAAATTTCCAGCTTTGAGATACTCCTGACTGAACTGATCTCAAAGCTCTCCTGACGCCACTTCTGATATATACTATAAATATATATATATACATTCCACATATATACTCGTGTACATAAGTTAACAACTTGGAAAAAAAATAGAAATTAACGCAATTTTTATATTTATACGGTTCTATCAATGAAATTCTTGGTAAAAATAACTTTTAAACACTAATATATATTTTTATACACGCTCTCACGTATTACACGTATACACATATATCGGCCGAGCATATAATTATGTTAGAAATGTTTTCAACGCGTTTACATATTGTTTTTTTTTTTATTTTTCTTTATAATCGACAATTTGTACTTTACATTACTTGTTCCTGCTTCTATCCCCCCCACCCCGGCCGCCATAAATGGAATTTGCGATAAAAATAATTTTAAAGCCTAATCTTGAAATATTTCTATATATATGGAATGTGTGCCGAAGATTTTTCTTTTTAAAGCTTGTTTTTATGTCTTCCACGTGTACGTGTGTTTTACTACGAGAAGAGGAAGAATGGCTATTAATATACTTTTAAGATGTCCCGTAGGAGATTATGATCGATTTTGATCAACAAAGATCGGTGGTAATGTTTCATGTATCCTTGAACTGACTAAACTTTTCTATTTGTTAAAACTTCAATGTATTCGATGTATTATATAACATTTATTTTTTCTTTTTCATTTTTTATTTTTTTTTAATTTTTCATACGATATAAAACATATGCGAATAATATGAGGTATATCATAGAAAATAAATATTATGAATTAAATAAAAAGTTAATTCGTGTTTTGTGTGTGTGTGTGTGTGTGTATGTGTGCGTGGTTACGACGCTGGAGAGATTTAAATCACGTGATACGAGTAAATATTTATAATTGACAGATGATCTTGGCGCGAATTTCTTGATTACTTTACTCACGTGTAGTACTACTTATAAAAGTTCATTGATAAGCTCCAACAGATGTCAGCAGCATCCTTCCATTGAATTATTTTCATTGATATCCGAGAGATGTCCATACTCGAAATCTATCGTGTAGTATTGCACGCGGTAAATTTTCGTAGCGTGTAACATGCCATTATATTATTTGCTGGTATCGAATAAGTTTACTTGATAAAATTACAATTTGATACAATTAATTATTTGCAAAATTACACACGATGGATTATCAAGAAGAGCAACGAAACGAAATCGAGGCTTTGGAGTCGATTTATTGTGGAGAGTTGGAAGGTATGGTGATATTATGGTTGTTTTCTTCTTATTTTTTTTAATTTTATTTTTTTCTTCTTTTCATCATAACCTATAATTTTATATTTCTTCTTATATTTTGTAGTCTCGAAATATAATTCGATCATATTTTATGTTAGATTTGTCACGAGAAAAATTCTATTGTCTATTGTTGAAATAATAAAATTTAGAGAGATATTGATTTTTTGATTTAAAATGTTTATTTTCTTTAGTCTTAAGTACAGAGCCATTCTATTCGTTCGCTATACCAATTAAAACAGAAGAGTATGAAGCAGAAACAAACAATGGTCTAAGTTGTCGATTAGAATTTACTTATACGTCAGAATATCCAGACAAAGCTCTTGTCGTTTCAATACAAGATCCTGAGAATTTCGAGGAAGGTAGTGGGGAGGAATTGACAGAACACTTGATCGAACAAATAAATGAAAATTTAGGAATGGTTATGGTCTTTACGTTGGTCAGTGCGGCACAAGAATGGATGAATGTACAATGGGATAAAATAAAATTGCATAGGGAAGAGTGTGCCGCTTTAAAGCTTAAAGAGGAGGAAGAAGCTGAAAGAGTAAGCAAAGAAATATATGAAATTATTATTAGAATTCGTACGCATTATGTAAAAGGTGTATCTTGTGATATCTTCACTTCCATTTATATTTAATCGATATCTTGTAGAATAAGTGGTTGGTCTATGCAAATGTTTTAGTAACTAGGCATAATAATTTGTCAGTATTTTAACAAATTATATTTTATTATAAAATCTCATCGTTTACTTCGATAGAAAAGATTTGAAGGAACCAGAGTTACTGTAGAAACCTTCCTAAGCTGGAAGGAAAAGTTTGACGAAGAAATGGGGTACACTAAGAGAAGAGAAATGGCAGATCGAGAAGGAAAGAAATTAACAGGAAGAGAATTATTTATGACAGATAAGACTTTAGATCAATCTGACCTCAAATTCTTAGACAATGGTACAAATCTTTTTCTTTTTAGTTTATTATTAATTGAATTCTAAATATTTTTACGATAAAATATTTTTATTAAAATATCAGGAGACGCAGTGAAGGTAGATGAAAGCTTATTTCAAAATCTGGATGATCTCGATTTGGATGAGGACGACGAGGATGATCCTGATTATGAACAAAATAACTCTGACAATGAGAGTGCCTAAAAAAAATCCTATACTAATTAATTGTATATTTCGTGAATTTTATTATATTCTAAAATGATCATCGATAAATTCATAAGGTATAATACTTGCTAAATCTGTCGAACTTAAAATTTTAATGTTTAAGATCAGTTTTAAGTATCGATATTTAGTGGGTTTTGAAAACAAACATCTTATACGCTTCAAACGTACCACTGAGGTGTAACTTTTTTAAAAAAGAAAGGAAATGAAATAATACATTTCCTCCAAATGATTGGTGCTGCGTTCCCATGATTATATATATATATATATATATACAAAAATATAAATATTTAAAGGTTACTGTCAGTTGAATGATTGTAACTAATGATCGATGCGATAAGAGACAAAATCAGAGATGGTTGGTCGAATACAATTGAAATCATTTTTATAAGTATGTAAATAGAAATTTTCATTTCACATAAAAAGGCTTTTTTATTTACTAAATACTCGTTTATTTTCTTATTTTTCACTGGCTCTAGTTTCTTCTTTTTAAATCTCTTATATTTAAAAGGTAGGTAGGGTAATATAATCAGACATATCGATATTATTTAACATTCAACATTTATTTTTAGCGTTGAAACAATATAACTTACGATCTTAATGAGTAAGGTTTTCTTCTCTTTTACAATTATATTTCTTCTTCTTCGTATAATTTGAGACAAGAAACATTCAAATACGCTATACGAAAAATTTAATAGAAACAAGGTAAATATGTATATATCTTTTTTAACTTTCAAAAATTGGCAGTAATTAAAGTCTATTCGATGCTTAATCGATTTATTTCTATATTTTATTTTATTTTATTTTTTTATTTTTTTTTTCACATACAACGTAGGAACCCTTTGACAAAATGTCTAGCTTATGAATTTTAAATATTGACATTTTTCTTTGCATTTTGTTTATTTTGTTGTTTTTTATTGGAATAAAAAGATGCATGCTGAAAATAGTGTAGAAAAAATACCGTTTACATTATTTTATAAATTACAACGATCCTCCTGAGGTTTATATCGATATCGAAAAATAATAAAAAATAAAACAAAAAAGAAATACAAGTGATACAACTAACGCGACATTGTGCAGTTACATATTTTCATGAGAAGACAATATACCTAATATTTTTTTTTTCTCTTTTATTCGACGAACATTGAACAATCAATCTCTAAATGTTTTCAATAACTATCTTTTAATTTTGGACAGTACCTTGATTTGAAAAAATCAAGTCTGAATTACATTTCTTCCAGTTATTTCGACCGAACGAAATCAAATGTTAGTAAAGAATTTGTACGAAAATTCATTTGATTTAATTTAAAGAAAAAACAAATATTTTATCTAAAGTAATAATTAAAATAAATAAGTACGACATATGTTGTGTTACATAAATACATACGACAAAAGCATATAATCGTTTGATTAAAAGTTTGCATTCATTTGTGGGAATTTTTCCTTTTTTCTCTCTTTTACAAACTTTTTTCTTTTTCTTTTAATTATTATAATTTAAATACTGTTCGGTCTGATCATCCTCAACCCTTAACTAATCTTAACAACAACCGTATTGATAATTATGGAATCTTAATTATACCCCTGTAATACTTTTTATTACTATACATAATCACATTGAATTATTTGATCCATGTCTTCATAATAACAATAATAATATGAATAGCAATAATAAAAATAATTAATAACAGATTCGCGTTAAGGGCTAAGAGAACGATCGTACTTTTTCAGTCATTAAAATAAATTTGGAAACGAGCGTGATGTGTGTTGTGTGTGTGTGTGTGTGTGTGTGTGTGTATTTGTATATTTTTGTTTTATTCACAGGCGCTGCCTTGTTAAATACTCGCCAACACGTCATAATCTGTTGGGAGAAGAACAGGGTTAATCATAATTAAAATAACACTATAAAACAATTTGTTTCTCCTAAATTTTCATTTTTGTTTTGTTTTGTTTTTTTCTTCTTTTTTTTAAACGTCTAGCCAAACGATAATTATTATTCTTTATATATGTACATGCAAAAAAAGATATATGCACGTACGAAGTTTTCCATAATTGATTTTTGAAATCATTTATTTTATATTCTTCATAAATAATTCGTTTAGAAATATTTTATATATAACTTTTTCATCGTTTGGCTAAATGTTGAAAATTTTCAAAATTGTAGGAAGCCCTGACAAACGTTTTTACATTTATATAACACCATAAATCTTTGGTAATTAAAAAACAAAAATAACTTATTTACCACCCTATTATGAGATAGTTAATTAATTAGTGTTCGAGTAACAATTATAATACAAGCATAATTTACTTATTAATTGTATCATTTTTATAAAAGTTTTATATTACACACATCATAGAACACATGCGACATACGAGACGACAATTCCTATTGTTTAATATTTAAGCTTATACGAGAGAAGAAAGTAATGTTTTATTAATATCAAAAAGAGGATTCACTCTTGAGTTTGATCAAATAAAAATAGAATTTTTTGTTTGGGAAAAGAAAAGATATTTCAAGAAAAGAAACATATTAAAAATAACAATAGCTTATTACATATACCGGTTTGATTCTAATATTGCAACGAAAACTATAAACAATTTTTCTGGAAAATTATAGTCAACTTTCCAAATTGTCAAAATAAAATATTTTCTTACATAAGCTTTTTCTTTTTTATTTTTAATTTGTAAGAATTTTTCCACTCTAATGAAATTATTTCTTTATATTATAATATACATAAATAAATAAATAATAATAATAATAATAATAATAATAATAATAATAATAAATAAAAGACGAGGGTTAAATAAAATTGACTGATTGTGAAAGACAGAATCGTACGTATAGGAAACCCAAGAAAAGTATAGAAATAAAAATACAGTTATTTCACCAAATATTGGCAAATAAAAAACCCAAAAATGCAACAGCGCAAAAGCGAGCACTTAGAATTAATTGTTATCACTTATCTTTTAAAATCCAGGATCCTTGTTGGATCAGGAGAATCGATTTTTTTTTTTTATTTAAGGATGGAAGGATTGTTATTTTTTGAACAGGATTAAATATATATATATATATATATATATATATATATATATATATATATATAAATTTCTTATTAAAACAGTAAACATTTCGATTAACGTTAACATCAATCGAACGATTTCAAATTTAAAAATGATAATGAACTTTTTCAAATGAAAGGTAAAGTACGAAGAATATAAATACACACACACGAGTTAGATAAATAACAATTTCCAATGTGGCAATTTTATTTTCTATAAAATAAAAAATCTCTAAGAAAAATAATTTATTTCTTTAATCTAAAATTATTTTGTCTTTTTTTTTTTTTAACTAAAATTAATCGATACAAAATCGAATCATAAAATGTAATTCTAGTATGTAGAAACATGTAACGGTGATTTGTATACTTTTTTGAATTATTTTTAATAGTTGAAAATGAAAAAGAAAAATAAAAAAACATGTTCATTAACATTTTTGATCTTAATTTTTTTTCCATTAATTTTTTTAATACTGTCAATAAGATGAAGGAGGGCATAAGGGATGTTACAACGCAAAACGACACCCGTTATATGATTTTGTTAATATTAATTCCATAAATATGGAATATTAATATTTCTCTCTCTCCCTCTCTCTCTCTCTCATTCACCCACTCACTTATTCATGCAAGTTACATCAATGTAAAAAGCATATACACACACATTTGCCATTTAATCACATGATAGTGAACGATTCTTATATTTAAAACATTTTTACACAAACAAATAATGCACTCTTTTCTATAAAAAGAAAAGAAAAGAAAAGAAAAAAAATACAAAACAAAAATAAAGAAAGAAAAATTAATAAATATAAATATAAATATAGATATGTATATATATGTATATGTGTATATATATATACACATATCTTTCTCTCTGTGTTTTTCTTTCTTTCACCATAACACAGTGATAGATTTTCTACCAGAAATCTTAAAGTGTTTCTTTTTTTTTGTTTTTTTTTATTTTTCTTTTTTTCTATAATACCCTTCAAATATCCCCACCATCCGGTGAAATCCGCTACAGATGTTTTAAATCGTGGCGGATTTCTACAGTATCTCTGAAAAAGATTAATTAAAGCTTCAACTGGCTTGCTTGAAAGTTACCATAAATGAGTTTATAAATTTCTTCTAGTGAAAATGATTTTATTGTTAGTGATCTGGGAGATGAGATGAAAACAGAAAATGGAATTTTTATAAATAATACATATTGTTTTTTTTTACGATAAATAATAATATGATTTAACTATAAGCGGATAAAATAATGCCAATTGTTATAAGTTAAATTAGATATAAGTAATACTAGTATAGCGGTGAGTAAAAGTATCAGTAAAAGTTTAAATAAAACAAAACAAAAAAAATTAAACGAAAAACAACAACGAATCTTTTGTTAAAAATAATTTGCAAATTCAATACTTTATTTTAGCACGATAGCATAATAGCTCAGTCAATCTAGCCTGATTTTGGATTCAAAATAAATGTTGTTCCCACCTGAAAGGAAAAAATTTTAAAAGGAAATGTAGTCTACATTAAGAGGTGCATACTGCATTTGCTGAAAAGTGCATTATGAAAAAAAGAAATCGGGTTTTAACGAAAATCTTTGCTTATATCACGGGAACTAATAGTTTTGGGAACTAATAATATATTTACATATATATAAGTATTATCATTTTATCCTTCAAATGCTTTCATTAATTACGGGTAAAACAGAGAAAAAAATAAGTGTCTGACATGAAACAAGGAACTATATTTTTAATGGAAACAAATTTATATACGTTTAAAAAGTCGAGACGCGTTTGTATATTAGAAAACAAAAGAAAATACTCGAATGTTTGAAAAAAAATCAAAAGAATAGAGCAGTAACTTGCCGAGATGTAATTGATTACGCATCATTGTGAAATAAATCCACCACTTGATCATATTTTAAAATTCTTTCAGTTCTATGGATAAATTATGTGTGAATTACGAACGCGTACATATAGTGTCCGGTTAAAAAATTCTACAACATTACGAATACCTATTAAATTTTTTATCGAAAATTATTAATATATTTTAAATACTAAACCTACTACGTGCGGACAAATTTTAAAAAAGATTCAAAATTTTGGTCAACTTACAATAGATGAACTTTTTCCTTGTATCCAAAGCTGCATATCCATATCCATAAATGCAGGTATCCATATATGTATATATCACTTTTTAGCACTACACACACTCGCTCACATATGCACCTCACTTGCATAAGAAAGAATACACGCACACGCGACGCGAAATAAATGTCACTTTATTTATATCCTTGTTATTCCTTCCGACGCTCGAAGAAGACTAACGATTATAATCGAAAAGTAATTACGAATACAATCGACAATTACCGAACATACACGAAGGTCAATTATAAATCTTAACGATGAAATGACAACGTTCGGTTGTCAACACCGGCCGAAGAGTGACGGAGACTAACGAACGTAAACAAAGGATTTCACGCTCAATTAAACCGGTAATTAAGGAATGTTTTTCTATGTATTTCATATTTAACGAATTTCCTAGAAGTCACCGTGAAATATAAACAGTACCGACGTTGAGCTCATTTGACTCGGACATATACCTTCGCCTATCTTTCTTTCAATACATTCAATACGTATGGGATTATTACTGCTGACCTACTGACCTTGCTGACCTACTTTTGGATCGTTGACCTACTTTTCTTACCAGTGACCTACTTTTGACCAGATGTTTTTCTATTTCTAAAGATATAGATTTCTATTTTATTTCTTCATATATAGATAATTGATAAATAGATATATGTATTATAAAATATCGATTATATTTCATTAAAACTATTAAAAAATAATTGATCGATGAATCTGAAATTAGTGATAAGCTTAATTACGAAAAAAAATACATATTAAAAATTACAGACATTGGCAACGTGTTTGATCAATCGCACAGCAAAATGTAACAATCTGATATCGTTCCTGATTTTTTTTACACATTGTAGGAGACTCAAAGAACAATATGTATATTTCATTTTTTGAAAATATTAATTAATACGGCCAGGGGAATTTTTTAAAGCTGGTTTCTCTAATTTTTTAACGTTTATATCTCGCGGTGAATTCTAGGAAATTCGTTATATATGAAATACACATAGAAAAACATTCCTTAACTACCGGCTTAGTTGAACGTTCAATCTTTTGTTTTTACGTTCGTCTCTCTCCGTCACTCCTCGGCCGGTGTCGACAACTGAACGTTGTCACTTCTATTCTATTTTAAATTTCGCCGTTAAATTTCTTATTGATCTTCGTGTATGTTCGGTATATATCGATTATATTCGTAACGACTTTTCGTAATAATCGTTAGTCTTCTTCGATTGTCGGAAGGTGTAACAAGGATATAAGTAAAATGACATTTATTTCGCGTCGCGTGTGAGTGTATTCTTTCTTATGCAAGTGAGGTGCATATGTAAGCGAGTGTGTGTAGTGCTAAAAAGTGATATATACATATATGGATACCTGCATTTATGGATATGGATTACGCAGCATTGGATGTAAGGACAAAGTACATCTATTGTAAGTTGAGCTAACCATAATTTTTAACCTTTTTAACGCTTGACCACGGTGTAGTAGGGTTTAGTGTTAAACATATTACATGAATAATTTTGGAAAGAAAGAAAATTCATTGTATGATACGCGTTGATAATACACACGAATAGCTCTTGTTGCATCCGTAGAACTGAAAATGATTTTAAAATACAATCAAGTATCGGATTTATTTCACAATGATGCGTAATCAATTACATCTCGGCTAGTTACTGCTTTATTCTTTTGATTTATTTTTCAAACACTCCAGTATTTTCTTTTGTTTTCTAATATACAAACGCGTCTCGACCTTTTAAACGTATATAAATTTGTTTCCATTAAAAATATAGTTCCTTGTTTCATATCAGACATCTATTTCTTTCTCTGTTTTACCAGTAATTAATGAAAGCATTTGAAGGATAAAATGATAATACTTATATATATATAAATATATTATTAGTTCCCAAAACTATTAGTTCCCGTGATATAAGCAAAGATTTTCGTTAAAACCCGATTTCTTTTTTTCATAATGCACTTTTCAGCAAATGCATTATGCACCTCTTAATGTAGACTACATTTCCTTTTAAAATTTTTGGCTGTTAGGTGGGAGGAACATCTTGTCAAAATGCTAATTTGACTGGACTATAATAAGCTTACGAAGCTTTCTTTCAAAAGCTAACTATTACTTTTCTTTTCTTTTCCCTATCTTATCTTGCATTCCTTAAAAGAAGTATTCACCCCTCATTATCTTATCGATTAAAAATATTCCCCATTTAAATAAAAAACATATTCGTTATCGAAATAATTTCTATGAAAAAGAAAAAAAAATATTCAGAGTTATCTGGAAAGATAAGAAACGAGAAGAAAAGAAAAGGAAATAAAAACAAAAAGAAAGTAAAAGTAAAAAAGTAAAAAGAATAGAAAATGCATCGAAACGTTAATAAGCTATTTAAATAAATAACGTGCACGTTATACGTTCAAGCTAGATAACTAGTTAATTAATTAATCAATCCTAACAATCTAAAACTACATTCTTTCTCTATCGTTTTTAATTAATCCTACCAAATATCACACACAGCAGGGAGACTTCACACGCGGGAAGACTTTTATTACGTTTGAATTATTTCTAATATCGATGATTATATATAGAATTAATCATTTTATCGAATCTACAGGCTTAAAAACAGAAATAAATTCTAAATCTTATTTTATCTGTATATTGAATTATATATACTAAATATATACGAATGTTTGGATACGTGCTATCGAAGGATTATTATTAGACTAATATAAAACTTAAAAATGTGTTGTTTTAACATTACTTACTTGTCTGGTAAGACACGAGGTTCGGCATAATCACTTGGCCAATCGTATAGATTTGGCAATGGGCTATCATAGTTGGCATCATACATCTTACTGACAATAAACTGTCGTTTATCCTTTGGCTCGGGATATTCGCTTGCTAAACCACCTGTTGAAAAAAAAAAATAGATCAATGAACGATCCATTATTGATAAACGTTATTGAATTTTTCACACAAACACACACAAAATAGATATCACATTATTCGCTCATTTGTTGTAAACTTTCCAAAGTATTAGATGGAATTGATTAATCGTCACTTACTTTTGGCATAAGCGTAATTGGCTATTTTAACGGCAATATCGATCGAACACTCTCGAATAGTGCTCAAGGGTGGATATAAACTACCCATTTCAAGATCTTCATCAGTAACATGATCGGCTATAGATTGAGCAGAAATAAGGAATAAATCTTCGGTGATGTGATGTACACCAGTTGCTATTACACCTAATGCGATTCCAGGAAAAATGTAGGCGTTGTTACCCTGGCCTGGTTTGTAAATTTTTCCGTTATGCTTAACTTCGCCAAAGGGTGAACCAGAGGAGAATATACACCTACCCTAAAAGGGGGGAAAAAATGAAAATGAAAATGAAAATGAAAATGAAAAAAAACAACAAGTTATTAGATGTTGTTCGAAAAACCGATTGAAATTATAAAACTTACATCGGTGAATTCATAAGCTTGTTGTGCTGTACACTCAGCTTTACTTGTTGGATTACTCAAAGCAAAGATCAACGGTCTTTCATTGTTTTTCGCCATTTCTTTGAGAACTTCTGGGGTGAATGCACCAGCCGCTGCCGAGGCTCCTATTTGAACGATTAGACTTTAGAAAGAAATCATCGCGTGTCTAAGGGCAAATGGTTACTTACCAATCAACACTGTTGGTTTAACATCGCGAACAACGTCTATCAATGATTTCATTACTTTGTAATCCTTGGCGTACCAAATTTTATGACCCTCTAGATTACCTTCTGGTCGATTTTTGACCAACAAACCATCAATGTCCATCATCCAAATATTATTTCGAGCTTCGGCTTCTGTACAACCGTCAGCTTCCATCGCTTTCACGCATAAATCAGCTATTCCTATAGCTGCCTGTTGTTGAAATTTCATGAAAATTAGAAACTTCACATGGATGATATTTGAATAAATAATAATAACAATGATGTACACTAACAACTTATAGAACTATCTTGATTATTTATTTTAAATAATACATTTCTTCGTACCTCACCAGCACCAAGAAATACGAATTTGTTATTAGACATTTTTCTTTTCGTAATTCTTTTTGATGCAAGTATACCTGCAACTGCTACAGCTGCTGTTCCTTGAATGTCATCGTTAAAAGTGCAATATTTGTCTCGATATTTGTCCAGGAAACGGAAAGCATTGTGATTTCCAAAATCTTCAAACTGAACAATTTTTAAATGTAGATTAGATCAAATATATAAATTAGGTAATTTGTATTATATTTAGGTAAAACATGAATTACTTGTATAAGAACGTTTTGTCCATATTTTCTAACGCAAGCAGCCATAAATTCGTCGATCAATTCATCATATTCAGCACCTTGACTTCTTGGTTTGTTTAAACCAATGTAATGAGGATCGTCACGAAGTTGTTCGTTATTGGTACCTACGTCTATAGTAATTGGCAAACATTGATGCGGCTTTATACCTGCTAAAGCAGTATAAAGAGCCAATTTTCCAACTGGAATTCCCATACCGCAGGCTCCCAAATCACCCAAACCTAAGATTCTTTCGCCATCGGTAACACAAATTGCACGAACTGCTTGTTCAGGCCTGATCAAATTTGATGAAAAATTTCATTATAAATATCAAAATGATACTTTTCTATCTCTTTAATAAAATCATAGATTTCATTTGATTTCATTTGAATTTTAGCAATGCATACAAACCAATTGTTGAGAATCTCGTAGATGTGACCTTTGTCGTATATGGTGATGAATAATCCACGTGGTCGACGATATATGACACCAAATTTTTGACACGCTAATCCCACTGTTGGAGTATAAACGATGGGCATCATTTGTTCAATGTTTTCACTTAATAATCGAAAAAATAATCTTTCGTTTCTTTCCTGTTTTAAAGGTAACAAATGAATTTATTTCAATATTTTTCTTTCTTTTATAAATAATAGAATATATATATATAATACTTATATTTACGTGATATTAAATTTATGAATGAATAATTAATTTCAATCATACCTGTAATTCGACGAGGTAGAGATAACGATTTAAATCTTCGGTATATTTCATAACCGAGGCCTTGCATAATGCCAATTGTTCCTCTTGAGTTTTAAATCGCGGTGGTTGGAGACCATGAATTCCCAAGGATATTCTCTCCTTCAGAGTAAAAGCCAGACCCTGTTTAATGACATTTACAATGTAATTAAATTTATAACTTGGGAGAGTAATCTCTACAGATCTCCTAAACCATTGCTTCCTAAACCACACACATTTGTGTGGCTTGAATAAACTCATGTTAACTTCCTCAAAGTAAACCTCAATAATTCTTATCTTAAGTAGTAGTCTTTTAAAATATCTTTTTAAAAATTAACTTCAAGTTTTATGCGACTAGACTTTTTACTTCGATTTTTATCTAATGTAAATAATGGTTTTATTTTAATAAAAATATAAATAATAAAATAATTTGGGATATATTAGATTTGTATAAAATTTCAATGAAATATTTTAGGTATTTAAAAAAATAGAATAATTATCTTGCCAATTATATTGTTATTTGTTGTTTATCGAATTTAAGATTACTACAAACACGATAAAATTGTTGGTGCGTGTAATATATATTTCAATAATTTGTAATTTTATTTTTGACTCTATACACCACACACCTTATTGAGACGAGGATCTCTGAGATGTCCGATACCTTTGACCATGTTTATGGGAACAACATCTCCAGAAACTTCGTGAATATCCCTTTGTCTGGTATCCTTTACTGCAGGATGTGAAGGTGGTAACGCTCGTACCCATGATCCTCCACAATTTCTGCTACAAGCCGATCTAATTTAAATAAAAAAGATAATTCACGTTAGCAAGCATCAATGACTAATCATGATTAATTTCATTCAATACACGCTGACTATAATACAATGGTTGGGTTGATAGTAATTTACTCAAGGAGTGCCATACTTTTATTATTACTCGCGTAATAAGCTGATAAAAATTGTAGCGTGGGAAGGAAGCGTTATGTTTCTTTTTTTTTTTCTTCTTTTCTCTTAATCACGTCAAAAATATCCTGTTAACGTTCGACGCAACCATTTGGTCTGATGATTCATATAACTCGCGTTCATAAAAAAAGAAAAAGATAGAAATGAAATGGTCAGCAGGAAATATAATTGCGACGATGACGAATTACGCGGAATTGGAGGAAATTCACGTGCGATCAATTGTACGTTTAAAGCTCTAACAATATTTTTTCTCGTAGGAAAAGAATATATTAACGTGTTTACATGTGCAGTAGTGGAATAGTATAGTAGCCTTTTTGGCATCACGCCTAGGACAGAAAATTCGTAACCGGGTGGGTGATCATCGTGAATTGAAATCACGATCGTTAGAATTATCATTAACGAGAAATATCAACTTTTAAACATTTAACGTGAAATATTTTTTAGTTAAATGCAATACTATACTATCTTTATTATCAATAAAATTTAGAATTCATTAACATAACAAATGAATGTTCGAACGACGATGCATGATGAATTTGTTTCTGAAAAATCTTCAACTTTAACTCGAAAAATCATAATGTTTGAATTAAAGTTTATACATGTGTGACTCGTCAATTTTCCATCCATCTATCATCGTGTCGATCTTGAAGTTTATATTTCGAGTCGTTGCCAATTTCTCCGGTCATTCGCATCCGAGAAAATAAATTCATCGTAAAGTGAGAAAAAGAATCTAAATTGTTTACAATAATAGCAGGTGTGTTATATATACTGACATGTAATTCGTTAATACTAGCTTGGATAATAAAAATAAACGCAGTATTTTCATTTTTCTTTTATACATATATACATTTTACATGTTTTATCATTCATCGATAGAAACGGTGCCAAACAACTTGTTTACACAAGTACAATATCATATGTTGCATTTAAAACGTCCTTTGCCGTTGCATCTATTTTAAATGATATTAAACGCGAATGATTATGAAAAGTTAAAATTTATCGAATAAATTGTCTCAAATGTTACACATTTGACATTTGCAATAGAATTCTAGATTCTCTGTTACGGAATAGAGTCAATCGATAACATATGTTGGTATTTTATCATTTCTATCGATAGATTGGACGATAACGTTATACGTAAACTTGACAACCTAACTTCACCTAATAAATTAACGGGGATATACCGAGTTGTATAATATATCAAACGTATATGGTAACGAGCAATGGCAATGCCAAAGGTTTTGACTTTTCAATCGATTAAAGTATTGATTCACGCGTTTTATGGCATTCTAAAAATAACATTCCAATACAAATGGTATAATTTTGTATATTTCAAAAGGATAGAAAGAGAGAGTACATATAATCGTTAAAGTATTCTTTCTACACGAGATTAGAGTTTTTTATTATTATTATTATTATTGCTTCTCATGGAGTACCATAAAATTTGTGATAAAAAAAGAAAACAAGCGAGGAAAAATTTGAATACCGATTTAAAAAAAAAAAGAAATAAAAATATTTTTAGATTTTTTTTATAACATCCAATATATAATAGCAAATGTATTCTACACGAGATTAGAATTGTCTACTATTATTATTTCCTGCGTGGCGTATGGCCAGATTTTACGGGACAAACTTATGTCAAAAATGCTTACATAACTAATCTTTTTCTAATGCGACGTCGCGAAAAATCTATTTAGGTAGGAAAAACAAATGTATATCGTAAAAAAATGAAAGGTTTCTTCTTCGTTCCAAGTATTAAATCATTTTCGTTATTATTTTTTTTAGGTATGATTATTATGTCACGCACAAACTCACACGTGTTATGTATAATCTCGTTTCGAGGCGTTCGTATTACGAAACTCGACGTCACCCTTCCTTACCACGAACAACCTTGCTCATTACGGTTTCCTCATTGCCATTAAATGATCATAGTTACTATCATAATACTCTTCAATTTTTATCTCGCTTCAATTCTTACGATTTAATCTTGAAATGAAATATTATGTCATTGCATTAAACGTTCTTTTTTTTCTTCTTTGTCTTTTTCTTTTTCTCTTTCTTTTCATTTCTATTTCTATTCGTCATTTTCAAATCGTTTAACTAAACTTATATGTGTAGAAGAAACGTAATTGAGATTGACATAAGGTATGCATTGAGATTCTAATCTCCGATATAGTCTTATATAATATCTAATCGATAATGATATCGAGTTTGTTAATAGAATTTTATCGAATAGCATTGTAACGATCTTCGAATCGATTAGAATTCGTGCAATATATATTATATTTCTTAAACGATCAGTATGTGCGTTATAGGATAAAAAAAAAGATGAAAAATTATCATACAAGTTTGATACAATACGTTGAATTGTTAAACTTACAGATTGAAACGTCCTTCGATTAATTTTCTCCTACGTATAATCCCGTTCATCGCGTGAACGAATATGACAAATCTTTTGTAATATTAATTTTAATTATTTGAAACAGTGACAAAAATCGAGATAGAAAAATAATAATTTATAGTTGAATTTATATTTGGGAACCATTCGGTTGGAACGTTTCGAATGGAATGACGGTGTGGTTGAAGCATATTATTAATTTAAAAAAAAAAGAATAAGAAAACCGTATCATTAATTGCACTCACTAACTATAGATACCTACACGTTGTGTTTCTTATTGTTTCAATAATACCTTTGTCTTGATTCGTTACAAGACTAACAATTGTTTAAGAATTTGCCTTGGATAAATATAGAAAATGATTGTTCCATCCTACGTATGTGTATATTGGACATTAAAATATATATTAAAAATACAAAATGGAGAAATAAAAGGTCATTCTCTCTATTAGGTTTTTTTTTCCATTTGTGTTAAGCGAAACTGTAATATTCTTTAAAATACGATATTTCACGAAATTTCGTTTTACTTTATTCCGCTAGCAGAAATAAAGTACGACAATTTGTATCTCTTCGCTGATAAAAAAAGGATGGAGGACATATAAATTTATAAATCCGACAGATGATGAAGCCTTTCATTGATTCGTTTTTCCCGTGAAAATGTTCTTTCAGAGAATATTTTACTACCAACATAATCAAACAGATGTAAATTTATCCACGATCAATAAACTTCTTTCTCGAGTATCATTTTGAAAAAGTTTCGAACATCTGTTCGTCTATCATTTCGATGAATCGATTATTTTCCTTGAATATTTCTATGAATTTTGAAGTACGCGTTAAAACATAGAGAAAAAAAATCTTTTATCTTTTTTAGTCATTTTTCCTTATTTCCTCACACGATAAAAATAAGAAAATGTAATGAAAATTCGACTCTAATAAGAAAGGGGAGGATGGAGGAGGAGGAGGATAGATGTTAAAGTATCGTTAGACACTGCAAAGTTCTATCTACTTTAAAGCTGGCAGTAGAAGTAGGTAAAACCGATGCAAAAATTTCTATATAGGTCGATTATATTTGCCATTAGCTCGTTCATGCAACGAGCACATGAATAATACAACGTTAAAATAATTTATAAAGATAAGGAGTTTACGATAGCTAAAGATAAGGAACAATTTAATCAATACGAGGAATTGTAAGAGTTTCATTTCAATTGTTATAAGAAAGCATTTCTTTGTGTAAACAAAACTATATATAGATTATTATAATATATATTTCATAAGATCCGTAACACAACATTTGTACGATAACGTTGAAATTTTCAAAATTGACCTCAAAATTATCGACTCTCTTCGAAACGTATGGCAAACCTTTTCGTCTGTGAGTCATTTTCAGCATGATTCTATCTTCATCATCGAACAATTCGTTTAGCTGTGTGTGTGTATTTGTATTATCGGTCGGACAGGCGAGAAAAATGTCAAAGAGATGAAAGTTTCAAGGTGTTTGACCTTTTAAAAATTCACGTAAAACTCGGGGAATGCAGGCTAGACAATTGCAATAAAATAAAATTATTATTATCGTGCAGAGTAGGTGTATTCGCAAAAAAGAAAAAGATAAACATAACTCTTTGTAGAATAAGTAAAATAAATAGGATAAATAAGAAAAAAAAGGTAAAGGGAAAATTGTGATGTAAATTGTTAGTGTAAAAAACGAGTAGATAGGATAAGACAGGTATTGATAAGCAAAGAAGGGCAAAGAATAAAAAGGAATCCTAAACCCGGCCCCTAGTATCGATCGGCGGCAGATGCTCCAAGCGAAGTGTACTCCTATTTTCAGCACCGCATTGCGGCAGAAGCGAGGTTAGTACACGACACTACGATGACGACGACGACGACGACGACGATTATGTCGACTATCTGATTTTATCCTTCCATTAATTAAGTATGAAAAAAAAATCTACGTGTCTTATAATAAACAAGAAACTAACATAATAATAGTCTATATATCTAAACAATTCGCATATGTTACCAGAGATATATACATGTAATACTAAATACATTAAACACACACACACGTGTCTCTAAGGGCGTTTAGGATGATCAAATCTAGCCAAGTATTTATCGACTAACCGACATTTTTCCCATTTGTTGTTGTACGTGCTGGTCTTTCGATAGGTGCTAAAGAAAATTTTGCAAAAAGGGCCAAATATAATAAGAAAATAAGAAAAAGGAACACTCTCGTTTCGTTCGATTGTACTTTCATTCAAATGACACGAATTAAATAACGACAATAATAATAATAATAATAATAAGATAATAATAATAAATATTTGACGAGAAAAAGAAAATAGAAAAGAGAGAGGATGGGGAAATAATTGTAGATTGTTTTTACGTTGCAGAGATGAGAAAAATGAAAAATATCTACTTACAATATAGACTTCTGCAGGACGAACATCTCGTTGTCTATCCCTCGTGTATGCTCCTTCACAGCTGATCACCTCCCACCCAATAGAATTGGCTGGCACGACTGCGCCTTTTCGTTTCATAAAACACACAGCGCACTACAGTGGTGGTGGGTTTGAAACGATTTTCAAACTTAGGCTTGCTTGCTTACTCTTTCTATGCTCGAAACTGGTTATCATGCTTGTAGTTCGTCGTAGTTGTCGTAGTTGTCGTTGGTGTTGTTGCTGACGAACCTATTCACCTGACTGACTTATCCTTCCTTTCGCAGGTAAAAACGGAAACGCGAGAAACTCTTTTCCGTTTAATTTTCAACGTCATAAATGTTTGAGAGAAAGCGAACGACGAAAGCGTTCACTTTGATCATGACCGACCGAGTTCAAATACACGTTCATTCATAAACGTTAGAGGGCGTAAATCACGTGATACCTGTTCATTCAATTCCCCGTTAACGCCATTATCGTTTCTCTCCATTCATCTCTCGTTATCTTTCTTTCATTTATTTCATTTTTTCTTTTCATTTATTTCCTGTATAACGTATTTCGTTTTACCTTTGTATCGTAAGGCTTTCTTTATATTTGTTTTATTAATTTTATATTATTTGCCCGTATTATTTCGTTGTAATGTGTATATATATGTGTGTATATTATCACTTACTCGTATGTGGTTAGGTAAAAGTGAAATTTTACTTGAAAATCTTGTTTATAATTTTGTAGGAATTTTTATTATTAACGAGAGAGAAGAAGGGACAAGTGGAAATATATTTATAAATCATTTTTATAGTTTCTGTATCATCGTTAGGATGAAAATAATTATACAGGATATAAATATTCACTAGACAACGTGGAAAATAGATTGTTATTTTCTCGGAGAAAGATCATTCAGCTTTAAAACGTTTGTAGTTTCTGCTTTTAACGTGAACAATTTAATTAGGAAACGATGCGTAAATTTTTGCTAGAGTTAATTATTCTAAATTTCATATAGTAATGGAAATATATAAGATACGAATGAAAAAATGAAAAAATATGATGAACCTATCGTTTCCGATCTCGATTTTATTTAAATTAAATCGACCATACAATCCTCTCTTTCTCTCTTTCTCTCTTTCTCTCTCTTATTCTCTTTTCCGTTGTGCAGGAAATTATTTCAAGCACATCTCTGGTTAACGATCTTCCAACTGCGTGCTCTTGAATAAAGCCTAGTTTCAAGTGCAATGAAACAGTTTAATGTTGCCTAAACGATGTGCCATCGTTAATTCGAAATACTAATTGCAAGCAAACCTTCATTTATCATTTCCAAGTTAGAAAATATCTCTTTCTCTCTCTCTCTTTCGGAGACGTAAAAATAACATTGAATAAAAATAAAAATAGGAAGAAAGAAAAAGAACGACATAATTAGAAATAATAAAGAAAGGATTATGTGTGTGTGCGTGTGTGTGCGATCGAATAAAAATAACAACCATGTGTATTAATGTAATCGTATATTTAATAATAATGAGAGGAGCATAACGCGATAAGAGCATGTCGAGAAATTGAACACGATTTTTCATTCATTTTCCTTTCTTTTCTTTTATTTCATTATTTTTCGTATAGAAGATTTGAAGAAATGTTTTTATCGGGAAGAAAGGGTGGATTGGAAGAAAATGCAAAGGATGAGGGATTAGGTGTATTCCGAAAAAAGTTTGATAATTTTTTTATTTCTATTTTTTTGTTTCTTCTTTCTTTCTTTCATTCATTGATTTGATGAGAATAGAGAAATTGGTTGAAGAGAGAAAGAGAGAGAGAGATAGAGAGAGAGAGAGAGAGAAAGAGAAACGATGAAATTGCATCATGTACAATATCAATTACAACTTATCATATGTAATACGAGATTTTTAAATCTAATCTTCTTTCGGTTTGGGAGTGAAATAGAATTTAGGCGAGATCGATTAGTTTAACTATATTTCATTAAATATTTTTTGTTTATCGAGATAATCAATGGTCGAAGGAAATTTAATTTCGTTTGAATTTCGTATATTTGATATTTTTTTTTAATTTTATCTCTCTTTTATTATCTTTATTTATTTATTTCTTTTTTTCTCGTCTTGTTTATTCTTCTTCGATCGATGAAATATATGCGACTTATCTGCTCCTTCGTTAGTCTCTGCGTGTTTTTTTCTTTTTTTTTATATATATATTCGCGAGGTTATTGGTACGGAATGCGAGTGTATGATAATATGTATGCATGTTATGTATGTAATGTATGTAATGTATTTTAATGTAATGTTAGTGATGACAATAGCAGTTCGAACGGATTAAATGTAACGATATTTACAACGTGATAGTTACATACAAGCAGTTTTTTTTTTCATAGTGCCAATTTAGGTATTACAACTTACTAATAATAATGTTTTTACTCTTATCTTTCGTTATTCTTTTCCTGTTGTTCTTGTTATTATATATATTGTTTAATTTTCGTTTGTTTAATTTTCTTATTTTCTTTCTCATGAATATAACATATAAATTAGTAGTAAATGGAAACGATTATTGGTTTCACACTTAATCTACAAATGTGTATTATTTCTTTTCTTTTCTTTCTTTTTTTGCCTTTCATTGTCTTCTCTGTCTCTCTCTCTCTTTTTCCCTGTGCTTTTAAATTTTTTTTCTTTTTTCTTTACTTATATTTATTTATTCAATTAAATTATATTTTTTTGTTATCGTTCTTACGCACAAACACACTTTCGGATCTTATATCACATACACGCAACATGGGGTCCTCAAAAGTGAAAACCTAAACATTCGGGATAAGTTACCAATCAACGCATTATAAACCTATTAAAAAATTTTCACAATAGTCTAACGCATACACAATTACAGTATTGCTATCTACTTTTATTCATTTATTTATTTATTTATTTATTTATGTGTGCGTCTATAGATGCACACCGTTTGATATCGAATTCGGAAAACTTATTTGCTTTCTCTCTCTCTCTCTCTCTCTGTAAATTTTCTTTGTTGTTTTCTTTTATTCAATATCTTTCATTTTAACCGATCGAATTTTTTCAAACATCGATACGTTTATTCTAATTATTTTTTTTGTTTCATTATTTTCTTTTTTCTGTTACAATAACCCCCATTGAAATTCCCTATTTCAAAAGTTTAATCACAAGAAATAGAATGAAACGATCGACGTGGGAAAATAATCTCAACGATATTTATTTATTTATTTATTACTTATAATTATTATTATTATTTCACACAGTTATTATATATATATATCGATCGGTTTTTTAATGTTAATTTTAATTGCGGAGATGATTTTTTAACTAACCATAAGAGTCATGGTTGGTTTTTTATGTATATATATATATTTATTGATCTTCGAAAATTATATATTTATCATCGATCTCGTTAACGATTCTTTCTTAATTTCAATCGATTTATCGATCGTTCGTTCGTTCGTCCATTCGATAAATCTTCCTATATAAGAAAAATTTTTTTTGGGGGGAAGGAGGGTTTTTTTTTTAAAGAAAAGAAAACAACATATTTCTATATATATATATATATGCGTCGTATCCTGTGGCGTTTTTTTTCTAATATATATCTCGCTTTTTTCCCGAAAACTCGATTATTATAACGCGAAAGTCTTGTGATTATCTTTTGGTATTAATAGTAAAGATTATGATTGAAAGTTTTCAATTTCGCGTGTGGTCAGACTTATCCTTCGTTAGAGTTTATTAATTGTCTTTATTTTATTTCTTTTTGTGCACAACTTTTAATCATCTTGTTCATCTTTTCTAATATATATGTATATACTAGGAAAAGAATGAATGGGGGAAACATCACAGTCGTATAGAGTACATCATGCAAGTAATAAACGTGCTTTATAGTGCGTTCAAGAAGGCGGATTGTTGTTCTCTATTGAATTTTCTTTTCATTTTTTTTCCATTTTTTACGTGATTTCCTTTTTTTGTTATTATTCCGTTTAATTCTAAACATACACACTTTTCGATACGCGTGTACACGATTACATAAGAATGATTTTGACTAACCGATAGATTGTTTTTTTTCCATTTTAATTAATGATTAATAAATTCGTTTTTCATTATGATTATAATTATTATTATTATTATTTGAGAGAGAAAAAAATGTTATATCGATGTCGGTGATTTTTTCCAAAAAAAAGTGTCACACAGATTGGTTCGAACTAATCCCTGATTGTTGGTTTGTCCTTTTTTTCTTCTTGCTTTGTTAGTTAGTTAGTTAGTTATTTAGTTAGTTAGTTAGTTAGTTAGTTAGTTAGTTAGTTAATTAGTTAGTTAGTTAGTTAGTTAGTTAGTTAGTTTAGTTAGTACGTATGTTTGCTGTATTTTGGATAGATTAAAAAGGAATATTTTGTCAGGTACGATATCTTACAGATAATATTTAATAAACGATCTTCGCAAACTTACTAACAAAAAATGTTGTTGTTGTTGCCTTTAAAAACTATTATTAAAAATAAATACTAATTGTGGCGAAATAGAATATCGAGTATTTATAAATTCATTGCTAATAGTAACATAATAATAATAATAATATTAATTGAATAGACCTAATAAATATTTATATATGACACAGTAGAGTAGCATTAGCATCAGTAGCAGCAGCAGTAATAATAATAATAACTTCTTTGATGTGATATCATAAACTATATCGTGAAATTCCTGTCATTTCCTAACAACAAGATCGTCCATCGTTATCCATGAATTATATAGCGATCTCGAATTGTAGATTATTGCCAATAGTTACCTTTCTCTCTCTCTCATTCTCTCTATTTCGTTATCTCTCCCTAGGAGTGATCGTGTCACTTGGATATATCTCGAACGGACGTCATCTCATTAGAATACTATGTTATACATATATATTACTATACACATATACAGTATTATTGTATAATGTATAGGAGATTATATATGAACATATAGCATAAATATAACATATACATACAAATGATACGAATGTATTATATATATATATAAGATATTTGTTAGACCAAATGAATCTAATTTGGAAATATGCAATAGTTGTCGTAATTCTTCGGTGATGTCTATCCCTTTGGCAATTCCATTGACGCAAACGGAATAACAGCAGCAGCAGCAGCAGCAGCAGTAGTAGCAGAGGCACATTCTTCGATGCTACACACTCCTGAGGGTTTGCGAAGTGGGTAGGAGACCGGTGTTGTGTGTGTTGATGGTAATGACGATGCTGGTGTTGGTTGATAGTGGTATTGTATTGTTGAGTAGAGAGAACAGGCCCAGGCTTGTTGGATTCTGACTGACTTCGAGATGGCTCTCGATCTCTCTCTCTCCCTCTCTCTCTCTCTCTCTCCAAGTTGTTAGTTCGTTGTAAATTGAGCCAAAACCCATCCACAAGTAGTTGCCGATCGTGATTAAGGCGAAGTATGGCCAAGGAGAAGACAACTTGTAAGGAACAGGAGTACCGTAGTACCTTTAACAAAAAGGAGACAGACAAACTTGACGTTTAGTTCTCTAGCGTTCTCGATAACGCCAGTTCTACCTGCCCTTCCTCTCCCTCTTACCTCCTCCCCATGATCTCTCACTCTCTCTCTATCTCTCTTCCCCCCCAATCACGTATCATTACCTCATCTCAAAAGCAAATTCCTCGACAAGTTTCATCGTTTCCAAACGATGAGAGTACTCTGTGATCAACTAACTTCATCATACGAATTATCAGCCATTCCTCGTCACGATTCGTAATCTTATTTGACGATAAATTAGTCTTATATGTTATAGTTCACCTTTTATATTCGATCACGTTGACTGATAGAAATATACTAACGTAATAGTTTTATCCACGCTATTTATTCGGTTGGTATTTTTTAATGAAATAATATATTAATAACAAATATAGGTGTCTATTTGAAATATTGCAAATGATTGTTTTATTAAATATACATAAGTGAATAGAATTATATTGATAAGTATTACTGGACCGCGAATAAATAGATCCGATGAGAGAGATAATGGATTGATAATGGATTTCTTTATAAATTTTTATTCGAAAAAAATGTTTGTATTATTTGAAAGTGTGCTCACATTTCAAACGTGGTATACCAATATTCTTTTATTTTAATTGCGAAATTAAACTCCCACGACTGGAGTGCTTTATGAGAGATAACGTATAAAAAAAGAAAATAAAGAAATAAAGAAATACCGAGAAAAAGAAGAGAGAGAATATATATACAAACGCAAATATACAAAGTCGGCTAAAATGAAAATGATATTTCATATTTACCCCGGGCCAAAAGTTATAACCGTTAGCTACACAATTATATGAAAGTTTTCAACAAAACATATCGTAGCTTAATAACGCCGGCTCTGATATTGAAATTGCAGTCAACAATGTGGCGGTGCACCTTATGGGTGTGGGTGGAGAGCTGGTGAAGGAAGGGGTTGGTACCGGTGGTTCGCGATATTATCACCGTACTATACGCTTTTCTCTGATCTCAAATTTACTCTCTCTTTCTCTCTTCAGAGCAACGCGTTCTACTTGTAACTTGTTTTTGAAACAACGAGAAAGCAGGAGCAAGGTAATTTCATTACTTGTAGTTGAGACAACGTTTTAGCGAACTGAAAGGTAATTGCCATTGTTGGATTTTCTTTTATTTCGTGGTCTACTCTTCAACTGCACCAGCACCACCATCATCACCACCATAAACACCACTATAATCTCGATCCTTCTCTTTCTTCTCTCTCTTTCTCTTTATATGTTTCTTGTTAGTCTCTGTAAGTCGTTACGTAAACTTTCACGCATTTCTATTGTTTTTCGACACCAACTTTAAATTAGATTTTTACCAATATCGGTTGTCTATTATATTCTAATTTTATCGCTAATTTTAAAACACATCCGTGTGGTTATTATTGAATATTTTTTATTCGAATACAATTAATTCGTGGAGAGAGAGAGAGAGAGAGAGAGACGATTATCGTTCCATTTTCTTTTATTAATAATTTTTATTGAGGAGAAAAAAGAAAGTAAATGTGGTTTCATGTAGGTGAAACGAGAATATTATTGTGGTATAAGCAAAATGCACATACGTTAAATATAGTCGATAAAAGTTTAACGAATTCGATCATCGTTTAATATTATAGCCTCGAACCGGGTACTCTATTATTCTTTGATAAAAATGGAATGTTACTTTTTTTCTTTTTCATTTTTTTGTGGTTGTAGATTTTTAATTTTATCAATATATTCTCTTTGATAATATACGCGACTGAAAATTACAGGTACTTTGAGTAAGCGATTATTATAGCCAATAATGAGTAGATATGTCTATAACGAATTCTCCAAGGTCTTTGATGCATTAATTACATCATCATGCAAATTGTTAAATAAATTCATAATAAAGGGTGAAGGAAGCGTTTGAAATAGAACACACGTATACACACACATACATATACACGTATATATATATATATATAAACATATGTATATGCACACGAATACATGCACATGTAGGATTGGTAAATGACAAAGCGTCTATCTCGATTTCGTTTAATAGGAGACAATTACTAAACGACTAGCGTTAATTAGCATTGCTTATAAATAATTAATCGCGCGCTTATATCTTTTGAATCAGCTAAAATTATATTTAGATTTAATAATGATTATGAGATGATTATAATAGGACGATGATAATGATGATAAATTATTATCATCATCATCATCATCATCTTTCATTTCGTAGATCGAATATTCTTTCGATCATTTTTATTTGTTAAGTACCCTATTTGTATCGACTAAAAAAAAATATCTTTCGTAACCTAACAAAAAATATACATTTGCCGAATAAAACTTGAACTTTTTTTTTCATTAGAAATTTTTATAAATTCGTTTTTTCTTTTCCTTTTTTTAATTTTTTTGGGATCTAATTTGTATCGAATTTAAAAAATTAAGGATTTCTTACATCGAATGAGAATGGCTTCGTTCGTTGGTGCTTTGACCGTATAATTTTCTTCTTCGTCCAAGAATACGTAACTGGCGTTAAACCCCGTTCCATCCAATCGGTCATTACTTTTAAATGTTACACGAAAGAACTTCCTGTCACTGTCAACATCGAATTCCTTCATTTGACCACAATGTCTGGAATATTTACGATCTTTCGCCATGTAATTTGAAAATTCGACGAAATCGCTCGCAGTAACGGCTTCGCATCTGAAACGAAAAAAAATCAAATGATCAAATTTTCTTAATCACTTTTTTTTCTTCTAAAATTAAAAATTCATCGATCAATTCATATGTAGGTGTTTCACATCAATAATGTAAATCTCAATTTTTGTTTATTTCGACATTTAGATCATTAAAACAAATTTCCCGTATGAAGCTACGAATAATTGTGAAAAAGAGAAAATTTTATTAGCATTCATAAACGCGTAGCTTAAAAAGTTACACGTATTTTATTACGGAGGATTAAACTGAATGAACGAATTTTTGAAATAAAACTAGAGATTATGTGTCGATTAACGTTTCGTATTATAACGCCAAATTTCATTTCTTATTAATGTATTTTCGATTACGCGAATTGTCTCTTTTTCTCTCGCTTATTTCTTTCAAACTTTCGATGCGTAAATAGAGACCCGAAAAGAATTGAACTGGAAAGAACGAAATAGAGAAAAAAAAGAAATAAAATAAAATAACAATAAGATAGAAAGAAACAGAAGAATTGTAACAAATTGGAAGAATATTTTGTTCTCTAACTCGCATTAGCAAAACTCGTAATAAACGGATTAACTTTCTCTCAGCAAGAGAGAGAGAGAGAGAGAGAGAGAGAGAGTACTATCATCGCCAGCACCGAGGCGAAAATTTAATTTCGATTTAAGCGCTACGAGATCGTATATACACGGAACATTAGGTATTACGAGCAACATTCATCATCGACCGGTCCATTGCATACCGCATACGCGCAGAAAATGTGCTGTCTATTCTGTAAATATAGAACATAATCTAGACCTTTCGTATATATATATATACGTATGATATTATATATTCATAATAAAATGCAAGGATAGACAGAAATAATATATATTTTCTTGTCGAAAATTCAATTCTCGTAGTTGTTCATTTTTCTACTTTAATTTTCTTTAAATGATATGCTCCCCAAGTAAAATCAATTACATTGTTCTCGTTTAGAAAATATAAATTATTACAAATAAATTATCATAAATAAATATCACACAAATATAATATGCTAAAATAGAACGTGCGTTGTATGGGATGAATGTACACCATTAACAATTACAATATTTTCTTTTTATTTTTATTTGTGGAAATATGAGAGAAGCAAAATCATGTACTTATGAATAAAAAAATAGTATAGTAAAAAATAAAATAGAGGAGTATATTCTTTTAGTGTTATACATTCATCCCTTTCTTCTCTCTTTCTCTCTCTCTCTCTCTCTCTCGTTCGGTGGGGTGCAAGCTACAAATTCTTACGGATTTTGCCTTGGCATTACGGGTGTAATGCAGCGACACGAACGAACGACAGGACGAAAAGAGAGGGGTTGGAGGAAGAGGTAGGGAACGTACATATTTTTCCTAGCGTTATTATACTCGTGCACAAGTCGACGACCCTCGTTACCACCGTCGCCAGTAGTCGCAGGAAAGGTTTTATCGATTTCTCCTATCACCAACCGAATGTGTATTTTTACGTTGCGTAATATATCCTTTCAATTCGATATTGCTGACTTATTTGAAAAATTCATATCTCCTAACAGAAATCATTACGATTTTTATTACCTTTTTTTTTTACAACACAAATCAATTCATAAAAGAAACGAAAATAATATTTTTCCCTCTCTTTTTTTTTTCTCTATGTCGTGTCAATCATTTTGGTACGAATTAAATAAAGGATTTTATTTAAAAATAAAATATTTTTTCTAGCGTGTTTGTGTGTGTACGTGTGTGCATTTGTGGAAAGGGTTTAAAGGACAACAACGTCTAAATTAAATGATTTTACCATAAACTTTTCGTATATTCGATCAGTTTAAACAATAATATCATTTATATCCAATGGTAGAATTCATGGCCTGGCGGTGGACATCGTTAACTTCGTTACTTTGACTTTTTACACGTCGCAGAAGTCTCTAATAACGAGCTGTCGTTCTAAANGTGGGGGGAGGAGGAGGTACTTGCCGATATCCGGACGGCTTTGGGCGAGATGAAAAGGGGACACGACAAAACACATTAACACTAATCTGCTCGTACGTCGAGCGCAGTCAATGGGACGGCACGAATCCCATTTGTCGTTGGCGACGTTTCGTGCCGCGACGTACGCTTCAGTGTGCACCTTGTTGTTCATCCCTCCATCGCAGCAGGATAGACAACCTTTGTGTATGTATGTACTTGTCTGTGCGTTTATGTGTAAGCGTGTATTTGTCCGTGCTTATAGTTTAACGAGTAAATCTTGTATATATATATACACCTATAAAGCTACGCTTATTTCTATGTGTATACACTATATATATATATATGTGTGTGAACATGTCTGAGCATGTGTGAAAGGTACTAACACATAGACACATTGGGAACCACCAAAGCAATCAACTTCTTCGCTCTTCTCAGAAGCTGTACTGCCACGTCGGCTTCCTCCTTCGGTTCAGTTTTGCAAAGTTTCATTAGAAGGAGAACGTCGTCCTCTTCGTAGTTACCGCATAGCGAGAACAAGAGGTTGAGGTAGCAAGAGAGAGAGAGGGAGGGAGAGAGAGAGAGAGAGAGAGAGAGAGAGAGAGAGAGAGAGAGAGGGAAAAGGGATTCGTGGGATCTGACCTAACCGCTTATCGAACGTGGTTAGCAGTAGCAGCCACTCTCGGCTTATCCCCCAGGACACTGTTGGCCGCCACGCTAACCGGTAACCCGGAGTATCTACTAACCCATCCCCTTTATTTTCGAACTATCCCATCTAACCATTGACCACTCCTTTGCATCTGTAAAACGTTCATCTCCTCTCCGCGTTTTTATCTTTTAAAACATTTTTATCAAAATCGTATTAATCCAATTGCTACTTATTCACGTTAATTTTTTATTGAAACAAAAAATATTCATCAGGTTAGTTTATTTTTGTTCTTAACAAAAAATAATACTCGCTAGCTAAGAATATCAGGTGTGTGAAGGGGGGGGGGGAGATGAGGAGGCAAATTTATACCAGGTGAATTCTTTTTTCTCAAAAATTACAGTCAACTACCTACTTGGAAAGATCGATGTCGGTAAATCAAGTTTATCTACCTTAAATGTAATACTGTTCTGGCACTAACTCGTAGAAAAACATAGACTATCAGTGACCGTGAAATATTGTTTTATCGAACGCTGTCTACCTACCCGTCGACGATTAATTATATTTCCTTTATGTTTGCTTTTTTTCTTTATTTCCTTCTTCTCTTCTTCCTCTTCTACTACTGCTGCTGCTACTACTACTACTACTACTACTACTACGACTTTTTCTTTCTTCTTTAATCCTTTTTTCCTAGGATTCTCTTTTACATAATTTATACCGGAAACAATGGCCGTTGGGGGTCAGATATTTTATACGCCTAGTCATATCATTTTTTATCATTCGTTCATTCATTTTCTTCTTCTTTTTTTTCCTTCGAAACACATAAATATTCGTATAGGAGATAATATATATAGCATATATTTTTCTTACTCGATAAGGAAACCATGCCAAAATTGGCTAACATGTATACGAGATTACGTTATTCCCGCTCTCCCCCTCAGTAACTAGTTTTGCTGACTCCGCCAGTGGTCAAATCGATTGGGTTACTTTAAATTTTCTAGCACTATGACTCTAGAGATTCGAACGGTTATATAAAACTTCCCCTACGTTTTTGCCAAATATGTTTTCCCTCCCTCTCTCTCTAATTTTTGTTTTTATTTGTTGGTAACGGTCAATATTGTCTGTTCGCTTTCGAAACCACAAATGAAAAAAAATAAACGGATCATCCAATTACGTTGGTCGAGAGTCAAACGCGATTACTTTCTTTCTTCAGCGTGTGACGGAGCAAAGGAGAAAAATTTTTAATCTATTCTCGGACTTCCTTTATTCTACAGTGGAACGTTAATTAACCGCATCACCGACCTCATTAGCGTTTAATAAAGAATTAAATTTCGTCGAAACTCTAAAAGGTTTCTTTCCACGTTTTTTTCCTCAACTCTCCCCACTTCCATCTCTTCGACCTCACTTATCTACCCACCCACCTTCTTTTTTTTTTTTTAATATTCTCCCTTCGCTGTCGTTGCGTTTAAACGTCGGCTTTTGCAATATTTTCTTTTGTTTTGAAGTTTTGAATCTTATTCTTTTTCTTATTATTCTTCTCGGTAATTGAATATTCTACTAGTTTTAATCATTCCTATGAAAAATGTATCATAATATTTTCAAGATATAAATGTTTGATAGATTTTAATACGCGTGCGGGTTGGGGGAAGAGGAACGATTACGCTAAAAATCAGTTTAGCGAAAAGTTATTAACTTTTGGGAAAAAAAGAACTTTTATAAAGCAACAGGATGGTGGCGATAAAGTATTTTTTTCGCAAGTGTATTTGACACATTTACGTATACATGGTGTACGTATAAGTACATCGATAGTAGAAAGAGAGATAGAGGAGAATCTAAAGCTCGGTTGTTGTTTGAAAGACGAGATGAATTTCTGGAGAATATCAATGTAGTAGGGTACTTCTCAACGCCAACAAAACTAAACTAAAGTTTGTGGTTTGGTGGTGTAATATAATGGTGGTTACACTCTCGCATCAATTCATATAATTCTACATAGGTGTAGTTGAGGAATGTTGTTGTGTAGGATGATGGGTGGAGGGAAGGAGAAAGGGGCTATCTCTCCCTGTTTTATGACTGTATATCGCGTTGGGCGAAAATCACTATGAGTGGAACGTATACGTCAGCATGAGAGATTTATTAAAATTCCTATATATTTCCCCTCTTCCGTAGAGTAGAGCAACTACGCGGAATCTGAAATTAGCTTCGCTGTTTCATTTCGAAGACCAAGACGAACGTATTCTTCTCTCTCTTTCTCTTTTTTCTCGTTCTCTCACTCTAAACTGTCGAACAACTTTCGAGTTTGATCACTGATTTACTCTGAAGAGAATAGTAGTAGTCGAGTAGTATTAGTAGTAGTAGCGATAAATCACAGATAAGAGAATTCTTGCTTAAAAACATTTCTGACCACACACATACACACAGGTGTATACCTATACACGTATATATTACTACTTCAAGTAGATAGAAAATACTTAACCGAGAGTTAATCGAATATACAAAATCAACGAGAAATAATCCCCTACCCTATAGAGATATTACGATGATGATAAAAATAGGAATAAAAAGTAGAGAGAAAGAGAGAGATAATGCGATTCGTAGAAGATTGAATAAATTATTGTATTATATTATCATATAAATTTTTCAGTGTGCGCGAAGTATATTAACGTTTATATTTATTTGCATAAATGTTAAAACAAAGCATTCTCGTTTTCAATGTTACCATTTATTTTTATCCATTTCGGTTAGTTGCCTATAAATTGCAATATTAAAAACGAATAACGTTTGTGGATACGTCTCGATGTGATATCGTTTTTTGTACACTCGATTAACGTGAAAAAAATAAAAGAAAAAAAAGCAATTGATTTATGATGGAAAAACATACGCGATCGTGTTTTTATCTCATCGTTGAAAGTTTTAAAACGCTGACGACAAAAAAAATAGTAGAGAGAGGGGAAAGAAAGGAAAAAGAGAAAAAGACGTTTTATTTAAAAATATTACATCTAAACTATTTACATTTGAAGAAAATGGTTCGTAATAAGAATAATTATATAACGTTCTTCTAAAGGATTTCGACTATTTCGCATATATTATTATCTAACTCTCTCTCTCTCTCTCTCTATCTCTAAGTAATTTCATTAACATTCATGACGGCATCGTCTATTAAACACGTAAGTGTAACGAGAGGTGCATACGAAATATTCAAATTATGCCGAGAATAGTAGTTGACCACTATCGGAGAAATGCATAGAATCGAATTAATAAAGTCCCAGAAGTCCGGAAGGGTTTCACCAACGATTCTCAGAGTTGAATCGTAAAGGTCGATTATTCTTGAATCTATTAACTACTATTACCTATTAGTATTAAATTGATTAACTATTTCAACATTTCTATCAATCTTAACGATAGGACTTCTCCGAGAGGAAAAAAAATAACACGTATTAGCCTATAACAAAATATTGTTACCCATCCTCCTTAAAAAAAAAGACGTAAAATAAAGTTTCATAAGAAAAAAAGAAAAGATAGTGGAGAACGAAGTAAAAAAAGATTTAGTATCTTTTCCTTCTGGTCGGCACAGATCAAAAAGAAAACCTACGGTGAAGAGTATACACATATATATACGCATACTTAGTGCGGCACCTTTCGTGATACACGTTCGTGTGCACTATCGGAGATAAAAGGGAAGGGAAAAGAGGGGAAAGGGCGAGGAGGAACATTCTCGGTGGGAAGAACCGAATTGCGCGATCGTGCGAATCAGAGAACCGTCGAACGTACGGGATTACGCTCTCCCTGGGAATTGCCACGTACGAAGGGAGCGTCTCGAGTACGTTTCCATTTTCCCTTCGTCCTTCTCTCTCGCACATTGTACAGACACACACACACACATTCGCTATACATTTATCTACTAGAAATGTAAGAGAGATAGATAGATAGGTAGATAGATAGATGGAGGCACGTAAATACACAACGTCTCGTTCGAAATGTTTAAATGGCTCGACGAAGTGCCCAATTGACCCGCACCACCGTTCAACCCCATAAGAGTTATCTCTTTCCCTATTGCGGAAGGTACCTTTTGAATTCAACCCCCGTACACGTTACCATCGCCATCACCGTAGTCCTCGTCATCGTCATCGTCATCGTCATCGTCGTAGTCGTTGTCGTTGTCGTTGTCGTACAGGGTAGTTTGCACCATACATTCCCGCATTCTTTCTCTTTTACATCCCCCCTGATTACCCTCGATGTCGTTCAAATCAGATTCTTCGGAACAACCCCCTTACATGCTTTCTAGCTTTTCTCGACGAGTTGCAAGGTGACAAGAAGAAAACTTTACGAGAGGAGTATGGGAAAGGTGTTTGTGGTAAGAGGGACGGTAGGGGTGAAGGGGGAGAGGCTGTCGGTAGAGTTAGAAATATTTCGTAGTCGTGAGCTTCTTTCTCTCGATGATACGTTATTCTTTTTTTCTTTTCTTTTTTCTTCTCCTTTCTCTACCATCCGGCTTGCTTGATTTTGTTTCTCTCGAGCGTTTCTTTTTCAATAGTATTCGCTTTTTTCGTGAAAGACGACAAAGACGAGAGGAGACTACAAAGGAGATGCATCTTTCTTTTTTTTTTCTTTCTTTTTCTTTCTTTCTTTCTTTCCTCTCTCTCTCTCACTCTCACTCCCTCTCTTTCTGGTTTTCTTCTCCCTACTTGCAAAGGTCTCGATACGAAGTACTTATCGGAAAATTTCGTGGAAACACGCTTTGAAAACTCGTTTCCTTTTTCTATCGTTTTCCCAGACGTTTCCTGAATTCACGAGTTTGATTTTGGTGAGTGTCAGAAATCTTTAGAAAAAGAAAAAAGAAAAAACACACATACTACACATACACACACGTCTATCGTAATACGATATCTATCGATATACAATTAAATATATCTATTGATATACAATATTATTGATATATACTTTTGTTGATTTTTATTGGAAAATAATCGCTGAATAAATAAAAAAAAGAAAGATAAATTTTATACGATTTACAGATCTAGAAAAATAAACTACGTTTGAATCGAACTGTGACACTGTAAAAGTGTCCACAAAAGGAAGAAGGAAAGAAAGAAAGAAAGAAAGAAAAACGAAGTACAGATAGATAAATAGATCCAGGGGTTGGTTGGTTGGTTGGTTGGTTGGTTGGTTGGTTGGTTGGTTGGTTGGTTTGTTGGTCGTGGTAACGACGACGACGACGACGACGACGAGGATGTACGAGCGCTTAATTACGGAAAAGCTGTGACGACGAGTAATGAAACGAACGACTCTACCATTTTTCCTTCTTCTTCCGGAAAGTAGAGGACGGAAAAGGAAACGGAAGTTAACAGGGGGTGAATGGTGATTGTGGTGGTGGTAGCTGGTTGCTACCTCTTCTTCCTACATTCTGAGTGAGACTAACTGAGAGGAAAAGGAGGGAAGGAGGGACGAGTGAAAAGAAGAAATCCAAGAATAGGCTGGGAGAGACGAAGCACTGCATTGCACCACGCCTGCCAACCACATCGATCAACAAATCAGCCATCTATAACGTTCTCTACTCCTACTTCCCATCCCCCTTCTACCAGCATCCCCCACATACCTTCTCTATCCTATTCTATCTATATCTATCTATCTATTTCACTCTCTCTATCTCTCTCTCGTCATCATCCCAAGGGAAGTACCTTCCTATCCCATACGGGCACGTTTCGCAAGTTGACTGGCGCGTCACCTAATTACCGACCTTCCTGTCCGTTATACTAGAGAGAATGTGCTATCGTATCCGACAATTCGTCTTCTTTATCTGTAATTACCACCCTTTTCTCTCTTCTTCTCAACGGATACACGGTTCTTTATTTCCTTTTGTTAAGACTTGAAAGAAGGTTTGTTTTTCTTTTCTTTTATATCTTTGGAAGATATCGGTGTTAACTAGTTTTTCATTAGTTTTATATCTGACTAGTAATTACTAATATAAACCCTACTACACCGTGGTCAAGCGTTAAAAAGGTTAAAAATTATGGTTAGCTCAACTTACAATAGATGTACTTTGTCCTTACATCCAATGCTGCGTAATCCATATCCATAAATGCAGGTATCCATATATGTGTATATCACTTTTTAGCACTACACACGCTCGCTCACATATGCACCTCACTTGCATAAGAAAGAATACACGCACACGCGACGCGAAATAAATGTCACTTTATTTATATCCTTGTTATTCCTTCCGACGCTCGAAGAAGACTAACGATTATAATCGAAAAGTAATTACGAATACAATCGACAATTACCGAACATACACGAAGGTCAATTACAAATCTTAACGATGAAATGACAACGTTCGGTTGTCAACACCGGCCGAAGAGTGACGGAGACTAACGAACGTAAACAAAGGATTTCACGCTCAATTAAACCGGTAATTAAGGAATGTTTTTCTATGTATTTCATATTTAACGAATTTCCTAGAAGTCACCGTGAAATATAAACAGTACCGACGTTGAGCTCATTTGACTCGGACATATACCTTCGCCTATCTTTCTTTCAATACATTCAATACGTATGGGATTATTACTGCTGACCTACTGACCTTGCTGACCTACTTTTGGATCGTTGACCTACTTTTCTTACCAGTGACCTACTTTTGACCAGATGTTTTTCTATTTCTAAAGATATAGATTTCTATTTTATTTCTTCATATATAGATAATTGATAAATAGATTTATTTATTATAAAATATCGATTATATTTCATTAAAATTATTAAAAAATAATTGATCGATGAATCTGAAATTAGTGATAAGCTTAATTACGAAAAAAAATACATATTAAAAATTACAGACATTGGCAACGTGTTTGATCAATCGCACAGCAAAATGTAACAATCTGATATCGTTCCTGATTTTTTTTACACATTGTAGGAGACCCAAAGAACAATATTTATATTTCATTTTTTGAAAATATTAATTAATACGGCCAGGGGAATTTTTTAAAGTTGGTTTCTCTAATTTTTTAACGTTTATATCTCTCGGTAAATTCTAGGAAATTCGTTATATATGAAATACACATAGAAAAACATTCCTTAACTACCGGCTTGGTAGAGCGTTCAATCTTTTGTTTACGTTCGCCTCTCTCTGTCGCTCCTCGGCCGGTGTCGGCAATCAAACGTTGTTATTTCGTCGTTAAATTTGTTATTGACCTTCGTGTATGTTCGGTAGGTGTCGTATGTATTCGTAACTACTTTTCGTAATAATCGTTAGTCTTCTTCGAGCGTCGGAAGGAATAACAAGGATATGAGTAAAGTGACATTTATTTCGCGTCGCGTGTGCGTGTATTCTTTCTTATGCAAGTGAGGTGCATATGTGAGCGAGTGTGTGTAGTGCTAGAAAGTGATATATACATATATGGATACCTGCATTTATGGATATGGATATGCAGCTTTGGATACAAGGAAAAAGTATATCTTATGGTAAGCTGACCATAATTTTTAAACTTTTAGATTTTAATACAAATTTGCATTATGATGTTTTGATTAGTGATGTTATTACATAGAGAATTGGGAAAGAAATAAATTGTGAGATATTTAAGAGAATTTGTCATCTTCGCTAGCGCAAGGGGTCATTTGTTTAGCGATATTTCAGAATTAATACGGATTAGGTTACAGATCCTTCTTTGTAACAAAACGCGCACAAGGGGTGGCCAGAGTCAGTTTCAAGTATCATCGATGATCTGACATGAGTATCGAAAATCTTCATTTTGTTTAATCTGGGACAGTTGGTCCCACCCTATATTTCAAGTACATAAGAAATATCATAAAGAATGAATTTTGAAGGAATGTCATGAGTCAAGGATAAAAGACATCTAACGTAATGATTAAAGCATCGGATTACTTTAAGCCATATCTCACGTGCAGAAATTGTCTTGACTGATTTAATACCAATCCCACCATATGTTTCCCCATATACATTTTATAACGAATTTTCTTTTTATGCGCTGTTGCTCGATAAAAGATCGTATAAAGTTTTCAATATTCAACGGGTTTTAGAAAACCCAAGGAGATTTTGTATCTGGACACGTGATTTAACTTAAGCTGGAGTATCATGTTGCATATTTCTTTTTTCCTTACGTTACATCTTCCGACGTATCATGTATGTATATGTTGGATTGAACGTTAAGGTTCTCTCGTATTCAACACTTATTCTATTACTTTCTAGAATCCCTATACGAGATTGTAATCTCAATGTGTAACATAGCAACCTAATATTTATTTACTTATGCGCTTGTACGCAGTTACATATCTTTTGTTTCTCATCGTTCTTCTTTTCACTTTCATCTTTTTGTTTGCTTACTTCCTTAGTAACCGAGCTATCGTAAAGACGCCTTTGTCTCAATCTGATGTAATAAAATATATAGAAGTATGTTTCTTATTTCTATAAACTTGTGAGTCATTATTCCCATTTCCCAACAATATATATGTTAAATAATCTACGTACGGTTTGTGAACGTTTCAAAAAATTCTGAAACTAGAATGAACTCAAGAGAAAATATTACATAGCCTCGATCGTGGTCGTGTTTGTCTGTCTGTCTGTCTGTCTGTCAGTGCGTGTATGTGTATACGTTGTTCTGGGACAAAAATACGAAAACAAAAAGAAAAAAAAGAAAAAATGAAAGGAAAGAAAAAAGTAGGAAAAACTAGAAATAAAATTGGACGCAACGGCTGAGGCTCCAGGGTTCTGCCATTTTACCGAATCACTACTATCGCCACTAGCACTATCAACGACAGAGGAAAACTACTACCACCCCTACCACAACCAACACCAACAACGCCATTGCTACGAGTTCCCTCCCCGCGAAACATACAAATCAAGCGGAAGGATGTTATCAAAACTTCCGTCTGCGTGACAAATTGAATTATGGTGGACGTGGAACCGGTGCAGGGCGCGCGCGCGAAAACTAAAATAAAAATGACCAAACAAAAGGAGAGAAAATAACAAAAAAATTCTATATAGGAAAGAGGAAGAGAGATGGACAAAGAGAAATAGAAGTGTGTGCGTGCGTGTGTGTGTGTGAGAGAGAGAGAGAGAGAGAAAGAAAAAGAAAAAGCCGAATATTAAAAAAAACTGTTGGATCCAGTGGTAGTAAATCCTACCTGATTCTTTTGAAAATCTGCCCTTCGCGTTCGCAACTTCATTTCTAACACTTTTCGTTTTTTTTCTTTTTTATTATTTTCTCCCTGATCCAAAAAATGAATGAAAAATAAAAAAAGATATATAGATGGATAGATAGATAGATAGATAGAGAGAGAGAGAGAGAGAGAGAGAGAGAGAGAGAGAGAGAGAGAGAGAGGGAGAGAGAGAAAGTGTCTTAAAGGAGAATTTCTCGAAGAATCACCAGCTAGATCGAACGTGTTTCCCTGTTTTTCTCATCTTGAAAAGAAAATTTATAGACGTTGTGTCCCCGTGTATAGTAGAATGGGGTTGGGGGGTGTTGAAGATGGTTCTCGTTCAAGGAACTTGTCTACGGGATTGGGATGACGACGATGTCTTCTAAGAAGATCGATAGGAATTTACGATGTGTTTCAGAATACATAGATCTACTCTGAATCTTCTGTTAAAACTTTTTTTAAAGCGCGTTACGATTTGAGTTTGAATTTATTATCAACATCACGATGGTGCCAGTTAGTTTGATTGTTGTTACACTAGTCTGACAAGTAGTTATCATAACCGTCTAACCAAGAGATTATATTCTGTTTACATATATAATATTTTATTTACAATTAGAGTCTACTGTTATAATTATTCTTAAATATTTAAATTCATTTTACTTTAAAATAAGTATCGATATCGATTTTGTAAATAAAACCGATAAAATTGGAAAGCTATTAAAATAATGATCATCATACTCGATATTGTAAGTACTCTTATTTCAATAGAATAGAAGCTAACGATATATTATAATCGAGAAAATGTTTCCTCATCCAAATAATAATAATAATAATAATAATAATAATACATATACATATAATATCTGTTTTTAAACAATTTCTATAATTCGAATTTTCAATAATTCCAAAGCAGAAATTCGATCGTAAGAGACTTGAGAGTAAATAATTAGCAAACGTTTCTAAAGCGTCCGGAGTTACTTGATTTATAATTAATACTCAAAATTAATTATCCTTTTAGAAGCATGTGTTCTTGAAGTGCATACCAATCAACCTAATTACGGGCAACTTAAAAAAAGCACCTATTTATGTATATATATTTTTTTTTTAAAAAGAATACGAAAATAATCTAATAATCTTGTTTTATTTTTTTCTTAAACACATCGAATAATATGATTCGATAATCGTAGAATCTTTCAAAAGATTACTCCCACGATAGTCTTGTCCTTAGAAGGAATAAAATATATATATATTATACATACATGCATATTTATATAAATACATACCATACATACCATACATAGATACAATATTCTTACAAATAGTAACACATAAACGTGAAATTCGGTTGCCGTAAGCATGGCTGGTAGAAGAGTGCCATCAAGCATTCGACTTGAGATGCACGAGAGTATCTCGCGTAACCAAATACACGTATCCTGGGTTCCTTGAGGATGGGGGAAAGAGACCAGAGGGAAAAGAAAAGAAAGAAGCGAGAACACGAAGAGAAATTCACATACATATATACATTCAAATATACATACATACATACGTACATATATACGTACATATATACGTACATACGTATAAGAAAAAGAAGTAAAAGTTGAAGTAAATCGGTGGGGGGTGGTGGTGGTGAAGGAGGAAGAAGGAGAAAGAAGACGAGGACAAATTCTGCCAAACACAGGAGAGATACTCGAGTTGGCCGCTCGCCAAAGAATTCTCTTCTTGAGGTATTCCTACATGTATGACCTCAAACCATCCTAAGTCTTCTACCTTCAAGCAACCTCCCATTTCTTTTGGCCTTTTCCCTCGCACGCGTTTTGAGCAAGTGCTTAGGCTCGTCTACTTTAGAAAAGAAGAAATAGTGACAGAGAGAGTGAGAGAGAGAGAGAGAGAGAGAGAGAGAGAAGGGATGGAGGAAAGCTGTCTGATTCTTTTTCAAAGCTTCTGTCCTCTTCTAGTTTATATGTGCCATCCTATCGTGCTGACACGATGCTTTGTATCGACTAGCATGCCTGCCAGCTGGACTACCATCGTCTTAAGTTAAGCTTCTTTCTNAGAGAAAGAGAGAGAGAGAGAGAGAGAGAGAGAGAGAGAGAGAGAGAGAGAGAAGGGATGGAGGAAAGCTGTCTGATTCTTTTTCAAAGCTTCTGTCCTCTTCTAGTTTATATGTGCCATCCTATCGTGCTGACACGATGCTTTGTATCGACTAGCATGCCTGCCAGCTGGACTACCATCGTCTTAAGTTAAGCTTCTTTCTCTCTCTTTCTCTTTTCGATCTCTCACGTTATGAAAGATCTTTCCAGACACGAGATTTTTCTCTTTAAACTTTACTCCAGTCTTTTTTATCCCTTCAAGGTTATACTTGTTTTTTCCTTCCACCTTCTTGTTATTTCATCTTCTTATTTTTTTTTTCTTTTTCTTTTTTCTTTATCGACTGATAAACGCTGATACTCTAAGATTATTCTTCGAAGAAAGAGAGAGGTAATACCTATTCTTCTATATTATATGTACTTATATATCTGTTTTCCTTTTTATTTATTTCTTTTTCTTTTTCTTCTTTCCCCTCCCCCTTCCCCATTTACCGTTTCTTCCTTCTTTCTCATTCTTTTCTTTGCTAACTCGAGAGAAAATCTTCTCAAAGGTTGAATCGCTTGTTTCTATTTCTCAAGAATCTCTCCACTCCCTGACTACTCCCTCCTACAACCCTCCCGAAAAAAGCTCGCTAAGGCCAGCAGCAAGCAACGTTATTGGAAAAGTTTCAGAAGAAAGTCGAGTTGAGAATCCTGATTAAGCGAGAATGTGGTTTGCCTTAAAGAACTTTCTCTTTTTCTCTCTCTCTCTCTCTCTCTTTCTCAATTTTTTTGTTTCCTATCTTTTCTATGATATCTGCGTAATATCGCACACCAAAAACTTGTTCAGGTTCTTTAGAAAATATCATCTCTGACGTTGGGAAGGACAGTCCGATTTAGAAATAACAAAGCTAGGTATTATACTCCGTGTGCGTTCTCTTTAAATTTATGAAATACGAGATGATGATGATGATTACTATTACAAAAGAAAACGCGTATAAAATATGAAATTATGATTTTTTAAGAAGATTCAACTAACAGAATACAGACACGTAAAAAAGATTTTTTCTTTATTTTTCTTTTCTTCTTTAAATATTTCTTCGCGTTGCAAATACTCATTGAACCGCGATTTGTGCAATAAAAAGCAACTACTATAATATAACTATGCAGAACGTGGAAGGAAAATATAAGTATAAAAAATATACATATATATAAGTAAACTTTTTTTTCTTCTTCTTTTTTTCTTTTCTTTTCTTTTCTTTCTTTCGTACTGATAAAACACGTTCCTTTGGTTACCGTCATCGTTTCTTTTTCGTTCTTACCAAGCTTTTTCCTACAACCTATTCTCTCTCTCTCTCTCTTTCTTTCTTTCTTTCTTCCTTTCTTCCTTTCTTCCTTTCTTCTGTTTTCTTTGTCGTACCCTTAGTCGACCTTATTAAAGAATTTCCACGACCCATGGGATCGGGTACACCGATCGCATTACCTTAGTTACACTACCATAGTAAGGATAGGCAACGATCCGTGTAGAAAGAAAGAGTGGAAGAAAAAAAAATGACTAAAAGAATGAAACTTCTACTTTGAAGATAGAGACGAAAAGATAGAAAAAAAAGATAGATAGAAAGAAAGAGAGATAGAGATAAAGATAGATAGAGAAAGAGAATATTAGTTACACGAGCGAGCTTAGCAACGCACAGAACCGAGACATTCCCTTAATCTCCATGGAATTCTATCGTTGAAATTATGTCGACAAGTTAGAGTAGGATTTCTTTTTTTTTAATTTTTTTATTATGAAAATCCTACCTTCTTACACCGTAGGACATTGTATATAAAAAGTACGTACACGTGTATATAAAAGGAACGTATCCAATTTGAAATATCGCGATTCAAAATTCCCATGACATTGGTGATGCGTTGCAGTTAAGACTTAAGGTAAAATGTAAATTGTAAAATATTTCATAGAATTTGTTATAGTGTGTACGATCGTATTAGATATTTATTATCTTTTAGATGCGACAACTAAAAATATTTTATAACTTTAAAATATTTAAAATATTAACTTTTCTTACAATCGAACATTATGAGAAACACGTGCACAGTATTAAAAGTATAGATCGTTCCCCCCTTCCCTTCCCTTACATAGTAGGCAGTAGCATGGGAAAACGTAACTATCGTTGTTAGATTTTAGTCGTGTTTCGCTATCGATTGACTGATCGATCGATCGGCCGATCCGATCCAATCCGATTCTATTCGATTTCTGGATTTTGGTGGGAAAACGCGGATGTACCGCGACGATTCGTTAATTGGCACGGACGTGTTTCGCGAGGGTAAAAAAAGAGATGAAAGCTTCAACAAGGCATAAATAGAAAGAGTGGAATAGAAAGAAAGAAAGAGAAAGAGAGAGAGAGCGGGACGGGGGGTTTTGCCAACTGTAAAGAGAAAACTGCCCTCTCGTCATTAGCGCTCGGACAATGTTTTTCTCTCTTTCCCCCTTCATCTCCCCTTCATCGCCCCTTTTCTCTCTTTCTTTCTTTCTTCCTTCCTTTTTTTCTTTTTTCTTTTGGCATAATACAAGTGGATATATCGTACCTGAAAAAGACGGATAACACAAATACGAAGAGAGAGAGAGAGAGAGAGAGAGGGAGGAGGTGGGGGAGAATAGTGGACGAGAAAGGCGTCGAGATGGGGTGCCTAATTACGGTCGTTTACTACGCTAACACTCACCCTTCCACAAACCTTCCACCCTTCTTTCTGGATACCATCGCACCCTGACTACCATTTATCGCGTTATTCCTTTTCTCCTCGACACGAAAAAGCTATATTTTCCTTAACGAGACGCGAAATATTTCACGTACCGACTCCAACCTAGGTAACTTTTTTTTTTTCCTTTATACACTTTCACCCAACTAGTCATTTTTTTCTTCTTCTAAATATTATGTCCTTTCTCTCTTTATTTTTTTTCCTCGTATAGAGACTAATTAATATCTGTGTATATGTATAAATTTATTTTCTTTTAACGCGTTTTAATATACTCCTTTTAAGAGTTGGTTCTAATTTGATTTGTTTTTACGAGATTGTTCGTTTAGTGTTGTTAAATTGTCAACGATAATTGATTATTTATTGATAATAAATCTTTTTGTAATCTTTTTGTAAAGACATAAATTTATTCATCATAGTGATGTTATATTATCGACGATTATCGATGTTCTTTTTTCGAAGAAAATCATATTATTTTAGAATACATTTATTTTACACGATTATTATTATTATTATAATTAATTGTTATAATAATAATAATAATAATAATAATAATATTAATAATTGTTATATCATATCTCATTATAGGTCGTTATATCAGAAAGGGGTAAAAGGGTTGAATGAAACCACAGAGGAGGCGTCATAATATTATATACGGTTTCTACGACCACGTAAACCACCAATTCCCGTTAGAATTTATCAGGAAGATAAGTGTGACTCGTAGTGAATCAACGTCACATAAATGTTACCTCTCATTCTCTAACCGATCGAACATAATAAATAACGACTCGTGAATAAAGTGTGTCTTGTGTCTCGTAGGGAATGATGATAAGTTTAAAATGTATGATATAAAATGTCTGTAAAAAAGATGTATAAAAAAAAAAAGAAAAAAGAAATAGGAAATGAGAGCGAAAGAGAAACGCGTCTCAGAGAGAAGGGATATTATTAAATAATATTAAGTGTGTGTTGGTCCGAGTAAGTGAAATATTAAATTACACGAGCGTTATGTAGATACCTAGCCTCACGTGTTTATTATTATAGTACGTAGAGGTAGGTACCTACCTACCTACCTACGTACGCAACCGAATTACATTCTAGTACAAATGATTATTACATTTTCTGGGTGTAACAAACAACTACGGAAGATTTTCAAGCAGGCTCTCTTCTCTCGTTGGTAAAACGTCACACCGGTACGGAGAATATTAATGTATAAATATCTGCCTAGAGATGAGATGAATCTAGCGAACGGTTTTTATAAACACACGTAAAAGGACAATTACATCCGGTCGATCTGTTAGAATTTATTTTTCTTTTTTCTATTTTTTTATCTATTTTTATTTTCTAGTTTATTACCAGAGAAAGAGATTTTCAACGCCACGCGACAAAATGTATTTTTTGTTGTTGTTTTCGCATATCCCACGTCAACGAAAAGAGTTGCATTGGTTTTTGTCGGGATTTCAAAGCTTTGCACGTGTTAGAAGGGAGAAAAGGGAAAAGTTGAGGGTTGGAAGAAGAGGAAGGAAAAGAATAGGTAGCATCCATGGGTATGGTACACTAGTATCATATGGTTTACTTCGTTTAATGTTCATAAAATTGTAGGATAGGATTTTTCTTGCTCGTATATCTGTGAGAATACGTTTATCATCCTTACAATTTTCTCGGTTATATCAACGTAAATATCAAATTTATCTCTAATATGATTTTCTTTCCTTTTATATCACCGGTATCAAATATATATATACATGTGCAAATATAAGAAAGATTATCGTAATAATTGTTTTCTTTAATATTTCATTTTACGAATTTGAAGATTGATATGAATTAAGATGATTAAATACTTTATGCAATTTTTTTCTCACGCATTATCTAATTTCCTTCCTAAATTATTATAATATATTTTTTAAATTATATATATATTTTTTTCTAATTTATTTATACGTACATTTTTTTCCAAAGCAAAGTATTATGTTTAAGCTGGTAAGGTAGACCCTGAGGTAGACGAAACTCGTTGTGAAATAAATTGGTGTACGCGATTACGCTTGAGGTCACGCTCGGAATTAGTCGCTCGCAAAGCCGTGCCTTAAATTATCGTTAATTTAAATGTTTGCACACACGTGAGTCCCAAGTACATAAAAGCAAAGATTGCATATGAGAAAGAGAGAGAGAGAGAGAGAGAGAAAGCTTACGCAGTGTTGTTTGTGCTATGAAATTTTAATATCGTATGTTCAACACTTGTTGAAATCCCTCAAACTCGTGGCTTCTAAGTTAAAAATTTAATAAACCCTTGTGCGAAGAAAATTATCCAAAATCTCTCTCTCTTTCCCTCTTTCCAACGAAAATCTCTGATTATATTTAAACATTTGTATTATTTTTAACTGATGTATATACATTATTATATTCTGATTAAATTAATTCAATTGAATAAAAACATAAACCGTGTGTATTTAACAGTCCTTTACAAGGGCTCGTATTTATTAATTAAATTCATTATAATTAATCATTAATTCTCTCTCTTTCTCTCTCTCTCTCTCTCTCTCACTATCTCTATCTCTATCTCTATCTCTATCTCTATCTCTATCTATCTCTCTTTCTTCTTCCCCTACTCCTTTCTGTATATAGCAAAGTTCAGTTTATTTGGTATTTGAATAAATCGTCACATTCGAATTCACGCGAATCGATCCAATTAGCAAGATGTAATGAGAAACGGGTTTGTATTTCTATCGGCGCCATGAAATTATGCATCAAATTATATAATATATTATTTATATAAACATACATACATAAGTATAAAAATATATATATTTACTTATATTATACAAAAAGCTTATAAAGCTTTTCTATAAGCTTTTATATCCTTTTTACAAAATTAGGAAGCAGCTAACGGGAGCGACAAAGAAAAATAGAAAGAAAGAGAGAAAGAAAGAAAGAAATTGAGAGAGAGAGAGAGAGATCATTCGAAAGTATGGAAAAGAGCCAAGCCGGAAAACTCGCGAAAATATTTGCTGCTCGACGTTGAAATACTTGGCGAACTTTTCCTTGTATATTCATAAAGCTGGGTCATTGCCGAGCTTCCGAGCAAGCGTGGTTTCCCCCCTCTCTCTCTCTCTCTCTTTCTCTCTCGCACTTTATTTTCTTCCTTTTTTTTTGCTTTTTTCTGCAGCGTACACCACCAAGCTAAGTAGGTACACCACCGTGGACGTTTTGTTTGTTCGAGCTTCTTTCTCAATGACCAACGTTAGTTTCTCCTACGAGGATGGACTAGTAGTCTCTCGAGTCTGAACTACGTGCTCGTTATGATGCATTCATTATTTATTCGTCGTTCTGCCATCTAAAATCCTCTTTTCATCAGTGGAACAGAGACGGAGATAGATAGGTAGAAAGAGAAAAAGAAAGAGAGAGAGAGAGAGAAATACTCGTTATCGTATTTATTTTAAGCTACTTTGCTACGATACGTTTGGAATGTCTTAAACATTCAAGTCTAATTTACAAACTGCAATAAAATAAAAATATAATTTTCTCTTTTCTGTTTTTTTTTTGAATCCCCAATCTTGTTTTTGTTATACTACTTGATCAATAAAAAAATCTAAAATAATTTATTTCGATGAAAAATCGTTATAATTATTTCTTAACGAATCCTTGGTATTATAATTCGATAAACGTATCGGTACATGCTTGTTACTTTACATTTGATATATTATTAGTAATATTGTAGTAGGAATTGTTAAATATTCTCAAATACCGAAACCAAATGCAAAATACATTTATATAGATATGTATCATATATATATATATATATATGTATATCTGTATAGAACAAACGGTTTGCGGTAATAATTCGATGTATTTGAAAAGTAATGTACGCGGTTTCAGCACGTCGACGATTAATGGTAACCTGCCTACGATTAACTCGTTGTGGATAATGTCGAGAATTGGAGATAACATAGAGAATAACAAATCTGATTTAATAATCATTATTAAAGGACAGCGAATACGTCATCACGCGGCTAGTTTTCTCCTTTCCCTGGATTATTATCCACAAACCATCAGAGATATATAACCTCTATCATCAGAGGAAATAGAATCTCTCTCTCTCTTTGCGAGGCTAGTTTTGAACGTATGGATAACTTCAGCGGCTTTGGTATAATTCGCAAATAAATTAACGCATTATGATATAATATCGCTTTACTGATACCAAGGTAATACCTAGCTTTCGTTTCACCTCTCACTTACTCCTACATATTTCTATTTTCCTCTATTCACCCATCTATCTATCTATCTACCTATCTATCCATCGTTGGCTATTAATAGAAACTGTATAAATAATAAAGAAAACAATATTATCCGTGATAATATGGACAAAATAGGACTTGATAAAGTTTTATTGAAAAAACTTGGATAAATTATTTGATGCAACATCGGTGTAAGATAATATTTAATGAAAAATTCTAAATCAAATTTACGTCTACGCGTTTATATTAATTGTACGTATTTTAATAACGAGGCTTGACAAGAATTTACATACACGTACTCGTACATATATTTATATATCGATATAAACGAGGATTCGCATTATTTTCCAAAAAGCAAGTATCGTCCGAGCGTATGCCAATTATATACGTCGATGTTTTGTTAGTTAAACCTTCCCAAGCTGCCGAAAATGTACCTCGTTATCGTGACTTTTCGTGCATACGAAGTTATTACAAATAGTGACGTAGCTATTATACATGTATATATACACATTTATACGTACACGTACACAGATAGAAAATCATTTGTGAAGTACAGGAAATTTGTACACGTTCGAAAAGATCTGTTTGATGGAAAAACACGCTCGAACGAGACGCAAATGAAATAATTTCTAAATTGGCGGAAAACAGGCTTGATCGAAATGAGAGAGAGAGAGAGAGATAGGGATAAAATGTTGTAGACAATTTTTATTTTATTTCGCTCTCTCTCTTTTTAAAGTTTTCGTAGTAGCCAACGATACCGAGAAGTATTTTACCATACAAATTGGATCAATTAATGCATACGCTCGAACACGTCCAACCGATTCTAATTAAAATCGTAAGGTCGTTGAGCGTTACGTACCTACGTTGTTACACGATTCTTTTTAGCTCTCAATACCTCTCTCTCTCTTTTTCATTTTGACTTTATGATTGTCTCGTTCTATTCGCATCAATGCTTTCGTCACAGCTCTGGGGAGATTTAGTTCGACAGTATTTGATTCTGTCTAAAAAATTCATACATTTCATCCACATTACAATCGAACGATAATAGTTTGGCGTTGTGTACATAAATGGACCACAGTAACAGAGAAATAGAGATAGAAGTATTGAGATATTGAAAGATATCATCCCTAGCAATGTTTGACATGATATAATCGATTCATTCATATTTCAAACATATGAATGGAATATCAATTTGGCTATTTGATTTTGATGAGTTTGAAACGAAATAAAGTGTTCTCTAAATGTATATCTGAACTGTTTTTTCTTGTTTGCTTCAAATAATTATTATACGTTTAATTAAATCGTTTTTAAAAATAATGTAACAATTTTGACTACAAATTTTAACCTTATCCATTTAACCGATTGTAAATGGTTAGATAACACGTTTTCCACGTTTATTTATAATTAGAGGTTTCCTCCCTAAAAAAAAAAAAAAAAAAGAGTGACTGCTTATCATTCGAGCAGGGTTCAGGATCAATCGCGTGGATCGGTACTTCGAGCTAGTTCTATGTTACAGGATTGAATACGTTTATACAGAGAAATAGCAGATACTGGTCGTTACACGTTAACTCAGTCAGCTTCAAGCTCACAAAATCAAACCCTCCAGTGTATTTAACGGTGACGGCTTTACAAGCTGCAGTATGCAAACACAAATGCCAATTGTGATTCGATTTTCGAGGATTCGGTATATGTATACATATATATGTATATGTGTGTGTGTGTGTCGCGTTACTGTGTACAACAACACAACTAAAAATGAATGAATTAATCGACGAATTTATCTGTTAATTAAATTTTTTTTCTATCCACGAACACGGAAGGTGATAATGAAGCGTAATGTAAAAGAAATATTAACTATAGGGAATTAAACAATAACGTGTAATTAAATCCTGTTTAAAATAGGTATTTCATTAAAAACGTAATATAAATGAAATAAATCTGTCATGAGAAAAGAATTAATGAATAAATTGTATTATCAAAATTAGTCGTGCGGATTAGCATAAATAAACGATTTTTAAATAGTTTTAAGGTAAAAATATTAAGAGAAGTTTTAAAGTAGATAATGGGAGTGAGGAGTAACACTCGTCTAAAGAAGATGATGATCCTTCGTTAAGCACTTGAGGGAAAAACTAGGCCAACGAGAGAAAATACACGTAACGCGGTTTGTAAAGTTCAAGTATCGGTTGTCTCTCTAAACTTGGAAATGTCGTCTAATGTGCTAACGTAGTTTTACAATAGTCAAGAAGAAAATCTACACTAATGATTACTCAGATACAAACGCGTTACACACGTATTTGTCTAGAAATTATTGAGAACCAAGTAATAACGTAGAAGATCGTTGTTTTGTTTTTTCTGTCTAAATGTTCAAACCATGCCTTCAAGTCGTCCAACTTTCAAACTTTCGGTAACGGGAGAAACAGAAAACGGGAGAAAGAGAGATAGAGGGAGAGAGGGAGAAAGTTAGTATTGATTACAACCTTACAACATCATCCCCAACATCTCCCGACAACATTAACAGCAATATCAGTTTGATCTTACACCATCGTCTCGCACGAAACTGGTAGTCGCCATTTTATCCTGACACTTCTCTATTCTCTCTCACCTTCACCAACCCTCGACATTTTCGATTAAAACTTTAATTGTACGTTATTCAATGCAACGTCTACAAGAAGAAGAAGAAGAAGAGGAAGAAGAAATAGAGGAGGAGGAAGAAAAATAGAAGGGTAAAAAGAAAATGATAAAAAATGGAGGCCAAGAAAACGATGAATTATTACCAATGTGATTTCCTTTCCTTTCCTTTTCCCTTTTTCTTTTTTCCGGTAAAACTTTTCCACAAGAAATTTATTTTTAAGAATTTTACTAAAAAGAGAAATAATATGAAATTTAACTGGAGGTATAAATAAAAACTAGATATTAATTATTGCAACGTTTAATATATATATATATATATGCCACAACTTAGGCAACTTTTATCCATAATTAGCATATTGAAATACCAGATGGTGCATTTTGAGCGAAAGTTAATCGAATGCCCAGGTTTGTTAATTATGGAAAACGACACGTTTATTAATTGATATTATATTATCTAAAGTGAAAGAAAATTAGGTCAAATATAAACGTTAACACATTAGAAATGAACGACTATGTTAGCTCGCTATCGAATTTTTTAGGTAACATCAACTATTTACACATTACGTATTGCTCGGTTGGTTGCATTTTATAGTCAGGACTTCATAGTTTTCATGATTATTTAAACGAGCACTCTACTATACTTCTACCTACCTATCTACTTACCTATCTACCAAACCAGCGTTTTATCATATATGTATTTCAAGGTATATTATAGGATAAGACGGTAGTAGAATAAGTATTACGAATCTTGCTATTTTCCTCGTAAGACAAAAAAGATTACATATTTCAAAGTAACTATCTACCATCTTTCTTACTCTTCCTGTCCCTTTTACTTTTTCTTCAACTTTTTTTATGGTAAAATAAAGGAACACTCAGTATCCAGGAATATAAATAATCAAACAAACGATCGTTGTTTTTGCGTTAACTCGAGTTGTTCATAAACTTGCAAGCATATCATCAAATTTCATTATATTCATAATGCATGACACTTTACAATGCATATACATATATATTAATACTCTCACAAACCTGCATACATTTGATTGCGTTTATTTTCATTTATATCGTACGAAATAAAATAGCGGTTTAGTTTTGAACTTGCCATTTTAGGAATGTTAAGGGAGAGAAAAATAAGAGCTTAATACAAGTTTAATATAAATATAATTAATATAAGAGTTTAATACAATTTATCGAGATTAAGGTTAAATTTTATTATCAGAAAAATTTGATTGAAAAATCCTCCCATACCGAATGATTTCTAACAATAACCTACGATAGGTTTGCATGTGCATATATTCTTTAACACGAAAACACATTAAAAAAGAAACTAGTTCAAAGGTGTAAAGACGGGGAGGGAGGAAGGGTACACGCGTAGGTTTGCTTGGTACTTACGATCTTTCGGGTTCCTTGTAACGCGCGTTCTAAATTCCTAAATCGCGATAAACGTGAGATTTATGGTGGCTAAAAGAATTTTTCTCAAACTGCCGAAGTATCGTCTATTAAATTTTTAAATAGGGAACCTTTTTTAAACCTAAACTACGTGAACCACTTTCTTCCTCTTTTCAAGAATTTACCTGTTCCCTATCGAACTCGAGAATACACGTACACACACACCCGCGTCTAAACATCGCACGAAGGGATGTTTTTTAATCTCTAACCTAACTTTAAAAATTTATAAAAAAAAATAGGCCGAAAATACGCCAGAGAGAGAGGGAGAGAGAGAGAAGCGCAAAAAAGAATGAATAAAAAGATAGGAAAAAAAGCACGAGAAGCTGCTGCTGATCGTTAAGAAAGGAGCTTGCTTTTTTTGCCGGTTTGAGAAATCAAGCCGTGCACGAAGAAGGAAAGAGAAGAAAAGCTGGATGGGGAAAGAGAAGGTAAAAGGGTTGGAAGAGGTTGGAGGGGAGGGCGGGATTTCGTTTGGGAAACAATTTCGCGTCTCGTTTAATTGTTTTGAGAGAGGAGGATGAGGATGAGGATGAGGAGAAGAAGAACGAGGAGAAAGGGGGGAGGATGGTAGGTAAGCAGTGCTAGTCGAATAACTCACTGGTGTTTTAACCAACCACCAACGTTGCTTGCAACTCAACGTTGGAAATTTAATAACGTTTTCTCCATCTATTTCTTTTATTTTATTTTCCTGTCTCTCTCTCTCTTTCATTTTTGTTTTATTTTTTTTTTACTTCCACCCATCCTTCCCCTCTACACCTTTCGTTCTTTACCCTTTTCCCAGTCGCTCGACCGAAGCTTCGCCATCGCTGCGTCACTTTGGAATAAATTAAGTCCCCGCGATTATATGCAATCGCATTTTCCCATGGTACGCAAGGGAAAAGAACCAACTCCTCCTTTACCCTCTTTCCCGGAGGTTCGATAAGAGTTTAAAAAAAGAGAAGAATTCAAAAAAATAAAAACTCTACCTCTCTTTTTTTCTTCCTTTTTCTCTTTGCCAATCAATCGATTAAAAAATTTTCGTTTAATTATCATCTCGTTCGAAATCTATTGCAATATTAATCGTATGCTAAGAATAATATGATATTTTAGCATGATGAATATTCTATGCCTCGAGGATCAGCGAATAAACATTTCTTTTGAAGTAGCTTAACTACTTTGAGAGAATAAAAAGAAAGAAAGAAAGAGAGAGAGAGAGAGAAAGAGAAAGCAAGCTTTGGAATATTCCGAGTATAAATTAGCTCAGAGTAAGATAACGTGAATGATTTTCCATTGTCGTAAGCCTAACCTTTAACCTCCAGCCCTTTTTTTCTTTTTTTTTAAATTTTTATGTTTTCTAATATTTTATATATTACATCATTGGAAAAAATATCGACGGACTACGGTCTTATTATGATGATTTTCTATCAGGAATTTGTTGAAATTCAACTTAGGTGTATGTTTGTTTAAAATTAGAATAAATATATTTGCCTTTTTCTCCCGGATATTTTAATGAAATTTTAATGAAACTTTATGCTCGTTCACGTTATTTCAAGGAAATTTTTTTTCGTTCTTTGCTTTATAATATATTAATTGTTACAAAAAAAAAATAAGATAAAATAAAAAAAGAAATACTTCAATGCAAATTTGCAAATGTTTATCTAAATTGTTTCAAAATCCCTTTCTTTCTTTAAGAATCGTTGGAAAAATATTTATCTATAATTTGTTCTACACGATCCTTGTGTTATATTTAAAAAGAATTTAATTTTCTTTATCTAGCGGTATCTAACGTAAATTCATAATGGGAGATAGAAATCGAGTGTGTGACTATCTACAAAGAAACGTAGAATTTAATTGTCGAATGCATTCAACGAATTAATCCCGTTTTCCAACGCTCGAAAATTGGATTAAAGGGTTTAAGGATTCTATTCGTTAAATTACGATTAACTATTTCTAGAAATATCCTTGTTATTAAAGATAGAAAGAGTTTATTAATAATTAAACTTATGCGTTAACAAAATTATTGCGAGAGAGATTTAATTTATCTCTTACAGCGTTGAGTTGTGAAATATTCGTAAATTTTATATTGCGATTAATGAGATTTATAATATAATAAATAAATTGAGTATCGATAATTGATCTAGTGTGCACCGGAGAATGAAATAAACGATAGTTCGTCGATTTCCCCGTTGACTCGATGAATATCAATTAGGTATTTGCTTTTTCTCACTGGAGTATGCTCTTCTCATCTAGTATATATATCTATTGATGTAATTTTAACGTTAAAGGGATTTCAAGGATCTGCTTTGGATCTTTCTCTTCGTTTTATTTATTTTTTTTCTTCTTTTTTTATAAACCGGGTATACATCAAACATCGGTAGAGTAAAAGAAATTCGATACATAATTTATTAAAGCCACCAGTTTCTATGTGGTCAGCACGAAGTATACTAAGTTTCTCGTTTTATTGAGCAGTTCGAGATAGAATAAAAATAAGAGAGAGAGAGAGAGAGAGAGAGAGAGAGAGAGAAGGAAAGATAGAGACAGCATTCATTAAATTCAAAAGAACCTACCACAGCTGTCGTTTCTGGTTTTTGCAGATGTTTAAGTAATCAAGAACTTTTTACATAATAAACGATCACGTGTACCCAACGAAGATTATTTTCTATTCATTCTATTTCTAGAAAAGTGTCCTTTCTATAATTAAAAAGGAAGGTTCGGTGCTATATTTGCATATACCCATACGTACTTCTATTGAAAGTGTAAATTTGTTTTATATTTTACATTGCTATTCCTGTTGGATTATTTTGTCGGATATATACGGACTGTTTATTTTGAAAATTTTGCAAATCTATTTTCTGTTGTTTAGAGAAAATTAAAGCTTGGCATATTTGTCAATTACACAGAAAATATATGGTAATTATGTCAAGTCTTGCAATGTTTTTTCTACTAATTTATTAATATTTAATATTTGATTATATAACTTACACCAATTTAAAAAAAAAGAAGAAAATGGACTTACATCACTTTTATAATAAACGGTCCATATGCATTTACTTTGTGTTTTTATCGTATTAAAAAATTAGTTCCCTATTGATAATTGAAAAATATTCTCGGCAGGAAATCTATTGACCTTCATTTCTGTTCTTGATGATAGACAACACGGACTATTATCAATGTGAACGTAGATTCGGTGTTGGACGACAGTGGTGTGATTTTATTTGCGGATAGCGTGACTTCGTTAAGTGGATTACGAAAGGGGATGTTAAACGAGTACCGCGTGCCGATAAGCCCAATTCCTATCTATCTATCTATCTATCTATCTACCCATCTATCTGTCCATCTATCTCACTCTTGCACCTCAAACATAATCTGTGCCTGATGAAGTTGTAATTGAGTTTTAATGCATTTTAATCCAATAACATGATCCTGTATATATATATACTCACTCTAGTACCGTTTCTTTATCATACTGATCTAAATTTTTCTTTTGAAAATCAGAACTTTGTTTCAAGCGAGATTAACACGTACGTAATTGTCGTAGGAAGTGTTTACAAAAAATTATTTAAAAGAAAAAAAATACTATGATGCGAGACAATACGATTCAATAATTATAATTTGTTTTTTGATTTATTTTATCGAATAAAGCGTAATCTTTGAAATTAATTTATTCTAGTTGTAATTCTTTTTTCTTTTTTTTTTTCAATTAAATCCATGTATACAACGTTTTTTTTATTTTCAATTTATCCTTTAAGCGTTTTTCATTATTTTCCCTCCACATTTCAAATAGCTAATTTTCTAAAATATAGGAATAGCAATAATATTTCTCGAGCTTTGGGCTCTTAAATTGTTGTTATAGTTTCATTTAAATTCTTCCCTGACTTTGTGAAAGATAGTAAATCAAAACAAAGGGTAAAGTGTTTTTAGTGGAATGTACGAATAGAAACAATATTAGATTACACAAATACGAAGGCGTGATAATATGGGAAAATTCAGTATGAAATAGTGACCGAATATTCTGGTTATTCGTCCTTAGGTGTGTATCCTTCCTGCTTGGTTTTCAAATTCATTGTCAGAGCTCGTACTGAAAAGGGATATTCTAATTAAATCGGTTCCCTTGTAACTCTGAATATAATAAATTTTCTATTAAGTTAAACTCTCAAAGACAGACTATTTCATACAAATTGTATAATCCGATGAAATATGATGATTATGATTATGATTATGATTATGATTATGATTATTATGATTATGACGACGACAAATTTTATACTCTTTTATAACGTTGTTTCAGAAATTTTCTTTTTTTGAATATCGAGTTTACAATTTAAAAAAAGAAAGAAAAGAGATGAAATATCATTTTTTTATTTTCAGACAAGTTATCTTTTGTAATTATTGATATTGACAAAATTTTGAAGAGTTAGGAAAAATCTTTAAAACCGCTTATTCAAGAATATTTAAGAGAGCTTTCTTGTTTAACCTTTTGCACGATTCATAAGACATCTCGTCTATTCTCGACGAATACAGTAGTTTCATGAACAAAAGATATCTAGCAACAATACATTATGTACGGTGTCTAAGATGAAGAAGAAGAAGAAGAAGTAGAAGTAGAAGTAGAAGTAGAAGTAGAAGTAGAAGTAGAAGTAGAAGTAGAAGTAGAAGTAAAAGAAGCATCTAAAAGAAGATGAAGGAAACTATTTTGTCTACCTTGCATCAAATATTTCGAAATATTTCTAAAATAGATATTACAAAAATCTACTGGTTAAATCTACGAGAGAGAGAGAGAGAGAGAGAGAGAAAGAGATAAAGAAAGAAAACGAATATAAAGTATGCATTACGGCAATCGAAATGCGCCAAATCGGATTACACTTATCGACTTAGGTCGATTGAATACCCGTGAGAGTAACGGAATACGATTGCTACTGGTCTCTCTCTCTCTCTCTCTCTCTCTCTCTCTATGTGTTGCACCGAATCGAAAGTTGGAGTTCATTACTCTTAGGTGACGTTGACGATGTAGGTATTCTAAATCCCTTTGCCTTTCTTCGAGTAAATCACGAAGAAAAAAAAAGAATAAGGGAAAGGAAAAAAAAGGATAAAGCTGGGATAACTTTAAAAGATCTACGAGAGAATTTTTCGACCCCCTCTGTTTGGAGTAAAACAAACTTTAAAACCAACTTTATTATTATTTTTTACCCAGTATTTTTTATCCATCTCAGCCTTTTAAACAAATCCTTCAGAAACACGAACGAACACTTTAAAAAGATATAAGAAAAAAAATAGAAAATGTTATTTTCTAGATAGTACAGAAAAAGAGAAAATGGTTATCGTAAACGGACAGGTGTGTGTATTGCGCGTTGGTAGAATAATAGGAACTATGTTTGTAACGTAAACGAGGGAACACAAGATGCGGAGAGTTTTTACACCCTATATAAATCGTCTCGAAATCGAGATCACGGTGGTAGTTCTCGAATTGTGGTAAAGCAAATCGAAAGGTACAACGATGGTATGTACCAGAAGAGAATGGAACAAGAGGAGGAGTAAGGGGGTTAGCTCGAGGGAAGAGAAGCTCCTTCGAAATTGTGTTGCGTTTGTGTTAAAACGTACTAAGGTATGCCAAGTAAAGGTCTTCCTATGTATATCTGTATATCTGTATATCTGTATATCTGTATATCTGTATATATATGTATGTGTATGTGTGTGTGCATAGGAGAGTTTCCGTTCGAAGGAACGTATTGGTTCTACGTGAACGGCTTGGTTTTAGGAGCGTTTTGCATTATTTATGTGTCAGTGGTAGAAGCATGGAAGTGCATGCTGTAGCACACGGTAGTCAGGCCCTCACGTTGCTTACACAGATCACGTTAATGCTTTGTCGGAATATTGTCGTACTTTATAGTTCAGAGAAACAGAGTGAGATAACTAGAGGAAGGAGAAGGATGAGAAAGTATATGAACAAGGTGTAAAAAGGGAAGAAAAGAAAAAAAAAGAAAAAAGAAGGAAAGTATCATTGGTACTCTACAACCCATCGGATATAACAACTTTGATTGCATTATTATACCATGAGAAATAACGACGTTAGTTAGTATCACTCCTGCAACCTTCTCGAATAATAATCTCATTAATATTGTCATTAATATCTGTTCTAAAAACGTCGACATTTTCTATTCGTACAAATTTCAAACGACTCTTTCTCTCCTTCTCTCATACAAACTTTTTTTCTCTTTCATACCATCTTCTCTTTTTATCGAATCGATTTATTATGTTTACGGTTTTCACGAGTTTTCAAAAGCACAGTTTATACGATATTTTTTACTACGGAAGGAAATATCTTCTCTTTTTTACGAATGGCAAAATGCAAAGAGCAAAAAAGAAATACTAAGAAAAGAGAAAAAATAAAAATAGGTCGTACGAGATTTGTGCGTAAATTGATATTTGATAAATATAAATATACCGTTTCTTTCGTTGGTAGGAAGATTATAGAACAAAAAGAAAAAGCTAGTATAGAGGAAAAAAGTAATAAGAAATAGGGAAGATTATTATTCGTCTTCGCGTAACGTCGTTAAACTATGAAAACTACTATCGCGACAACGATAAATTTACGGAAGTTGTTTACAAAAAGTGATAATGACAGATCGTTTATTCCCTCTTTCCTACCTCCCCACTCCACGGATCTCTTCTCATAGAATGAAAATTATCATTCACATTAGTTACCATATCCTAAAGAAAGAGGATGGTTACTGGTTTTATTTGTTTTTCTTTTTTTATTTTTGTATTACACGAAAAATCGTTAGTTGCACTTACGACAGCTTAAAGAGATTCTATTTTCTATTTATTATTATTTCGTTTTAATTTATTTTTGTTCCCTTCTACCAAATCGAGTTCCAAGCTTTTCTACTGCTTTTTCTCGTTGATCAATTTTCCTAACTTTTCTTGTCGTTGTTCCTTTTTTATTTTATTTTATTTGTATTTGTATTTTTTTGTCGTATGCGCGTACGCGTAATTTTGTTTCTCTCCCCCTACATTCCCAGCCAACATGACCAAACCAACAAACGTTAACAGATTCCGAAAAATTCGTGGTCTAATTCGAGATAACGATCGATAGAATCGAAAGTACGAAAGAGGACTCTGTGGTTTTTACGCTTTGAACTCACGACTCTTCTCGGTTTTTTGCCTCCCTCCCTCCTCTCTTTCCTCTTCTCTTTTTTTCTTTTTTACCATCCTCGGGACAATGAAACCTCAAACGGACTGCAGGCGTATGCAAACAAGGTAATTATAGTGGAGAACCTAAGCAAAAGGGACTCTTTCCTTCCTTCCTTTTCTCTCTCTCTCTCTCTCTCTCTCCTTTTCTTTCTTTTTTTTTTGTTCTTTCTTTCTACTTTTAATATATTTCTAAGAGTTTTATGTTGATCGCCTTAATTACGTTAAAATGCATTTCTTTGGTTACAGAAAGGTAAGTCGTGCTCGAGGAATCGAGTCGAGGTTTCGGTAAACTTTTTTATTTTTATTATTATACTTTTATTTTCTTTTCTTTTGTCTCTCTCTTCATTTTTATTGTTTCTAGTTTTTCTGTCCTCGTATTTTTAACTTTATCAGCTAAAGGGTTTCTACATCTTCTTCTTCTTCTATTTCTTTTCTTCTAGTTATTTCAGAGTTAGTCAGAAAATAGGATCGTTTTATTAAAATGATCTTTCCATTTTTACTCATATGAGATAGTTCGTAAGCTATTTTCAAATTCAATACGATAAAAATGTTGCCAAAGGATGGTGGTACTGGTGCTACTAATGAGAGAACTCACGATTTCGTTTATTCGTTAACGACCTTCGAACACATTTGGCCAATCGTCTTTTACTTTTACGATCTACACACACACAATTATATATATATATATAAGATGATAATCTTAAAATCTTATCAAAGTTTCTCTATGAAATTACCTAATTTCGACTTCGAACGATTTCCTTTATCGTTTAATTGAAACGAAGATAAAAAAAAATTCTTCTCTCTCCTAAAATAATGGTAATATTAATATTAGAGAAATTTCACTTAAGTATAATACGTGTATAATCGTATATAAATACGCGTATATACGTATACACAACGACAGTACTTACTATTATACTTGGTATCTCTATCTACACGGTTAACCACGATCGTTAATATTCGTGTCCAAATTCGGTCACGTTTGCCAAATGACTGCCATACTCATCGTCTTCTCGTAATGTACAACCAGAAATCACATTTTGCGATTGTTTCTTTTTTTATAGTATTTATGCAAAATACATTTACACATGCATACATAAGTAATGTAATTAATTATCATTAAATAAAAATATAACACATATTGTATATAAATTGTATTATTACAAAGCGGTAATGAATAGTTTTGATTTGTTTTTTCTCACGAAATTATGAGAATATGTTAAAAAAAAAGAAGATTATTTTGCAGTTAAAAATAGATCGAATTATACACTTTTAACACTGACGTCAAATTTAATCTCAAACAAAAAGTGATTATTATTCACGTCGAACTAGTTACGTATATAAGATAAACTGAAGATCGTTAAGAAGTTAAGGATGTTATCACGAAATACCATGATAACTACGTCAAGTTAATTAATCAATTACACGATTTAACTTGCGAGATTACTTTCGGAACTATCGTTTTCTTCATGAATAATGATAAAAAAAGAAGAAAAAGAAAAAGAAAGAAAAGAAGGAACTTTCTTTTAAAAACGTAATCTACTTAACCCTCGCGTAATTCATTCAATTTTTAATTGTGAATGAACGAATGAACGAATGAAAAAATACGAGAAAGAGAATATCTATGTATACATATAAATTAATTCTCAGGTATGTACACACCTACTCGATACTTCCAAAAGCAAGAGCAATAAACGTCAAGGGTTGTAACGAAGTGGCAACATTCTCTCATGCAAATGAGAGAACACAGAAATGTTATAGAGCAATAGTGAGAGAGAGAATGAAAATGAGAATGAGAGAGAGAGAGAGAGGGGGGGGGGATTTAGATGAGGCTCGTTACACAGCCGTCATTATTTTCGTATAAAGAATTCAGTCTTGCGCATAAGGTCGATAAGGCTCTGCCGGACTGAGGGGTTGAGCCTTCTCCTTCAATTTTCCAGATTCTCCTAACTCTTGTACTATGCTGGAAGGTTTCTCTGGGTCGTCGTTCCGTCTTCGGGCTTCGACACAAGCGAGCAACGTATTAAAACTTTGCAGTATAATTATTTTTATCAGTTATATTTTTTTTCTCCCTCTTATTTTGTTTCTCTCTTTGCTAACTTCTCGTTTAGTTTATCTCCTTTTTTCGTCGTATCATCAAAATTAGAATAGTATTTTATTTTCTTATTTATGTTTTATAAATTATGATAATTCTCTAATTACGCACAACAGTACCGAGAGAAATAACGTGTGTGTATGTTAAAATGGATTATTTAAATGTAATTCTTTTATACTTATATATTTTTTTTTCTCGGGGTTTTAGAGAAAAAATAATTTTGTTACGCTATAGTATAAAGAATTAACATTAACGTAAAAAATCCTTCTCTCTCTGTCTCCCTTTCGTATCATAGTTTGTACGACGCAGTTCAGACGTATATGCAGTTATGGGACATACTTGATTACTCGCGTGTGACCTTAATGCAATTATTACTCCATTCTCGTCCAGAGAAATATTAATTGTTTTATTCTTCGTTTTGGCCCAACCGCAGATCCATTTTTTCTTCTTTATCTTTATCTTTTTCTTTTTTTACGATTTGGTTTCATGTCATTTATCGCGAGGAAGATCATCAACTCTTTTGTTGGGACGTTCAATCGAATATTCAACCTTGCTTCTCGTGTAGGAAACACTAATGGTTTTATCCTAGTTTCACCGAACACAGATCTTTTCTATTTTTGGGGGGGAGGGGCGGAGGAGTTTTATTCGATTTATCACAGAAAGATCAATTCTTTTGTTGGAGCGTTGAATAAAATATTTCACCTTGATATTATTATTCTATCGTTTTTACGTGGATTTTTCTTTACGATCGATTTTTACAATAATAATAAAAAAAGAAGAAAAATAGAAGAAATGAAATAGGAAAAAAATGTCTGAGGTAGGGTGAAAATAATGGCGAGTTCGTGCAAAAGTGAGTCCCTGGTAGAGAGGCACCATCGGTTCGACTAATGTCATGATAAAGCTCTTCAAGTGTTCTTGCTTGAACTTTCATCGTTCGGAATGATTCTAACCGGTAGTACGAGCTATGTTTTAAAGAGAAAGAAAGAGAGACAGGTTTTCACGTATCGAGAGTATGCGTTAAAGTGTCTGCGTGCGTGTCTGTGTGTGTCTGTATGCTTTTTTTCTCTTTTTTCATTCTTCATCGATTCGAAAAGTATAGTTTAAGAGAATAAGAAAACAAAAGAGAGAGAGAGAGAGAGAGAAAGAGGAAGAGGAAGAGGAAGAGTATAAGTAAGAGAAAAGAAAACCGAAAAGTAAAAAACTTGCTGAGGAGAATTCTTGATTGAAAAACTTTTCGAATATCACAGAGCTGGGTAATACTCGCGAAAATATCGTTTCTCTTCTTGTACCCGAGAATCGTTTGAATTTTTTTTTTTTTAACAAAAATATATACTTCATATATAACTATAATAAAATAATTTCGAAATTTTGTAATACGGTCTTTAACTTGAAATTTTTCTTTGAGAAATAATTTTTTTCTTCTTCTAAGAGTCCGAAAAAAGAAATACGAAGTCAGTATAGTATAATACCAAGAGAAATTTACTTTTTCTTTCTCTCTCCAATTAAAATTGATTTGAGTATGTCACGCGATGGTATTTCAGGTTGGCATAATTCGCAACGTAGAGAAATTTACTATTCCTATAGGTAAGCACGTTTTTGCCGCCGCATGTAAGAATACTACTGTACTACTTGTTCGTATAACATTTACCACTTATACGTTTACAAGTTAGAAGAAACTTCAATACTTGTATACTTATATTTTCCCTATATGCATTTATTTTATATATACCGTTGTATGGATTGGTGTATGTTGTGCACTTAAAACGCGTTCACGTTCCACGTTGGTATTAAACACGATTCTACCTGTCGCGCACGCGATTCGTATATGCATATTTATGCGGAACTTTAATCTCTTGATGGTACAACGTTGTAAACATTTAGAAAGGGATTATGAAGGCTTCCGCGCTATCTACGAAGGGATTTTCATCACACGCTCTTACTCGTGAACGGGAAATGTAAACGTAATAGCGAATGTACTATATGTGACTTTCCTAAAATATATATACACACGCGCTCATACAAACATAAAAAAAAGAACACTCAACCGAGAACGAACAAAAAAAAAAAGGGAAAATAAAAATTCTATGACAAAACAAAAAAAGTCATTTAATATTCGTCCAAGGGCCGCAATTTCCTATATATTTTTTGAAATAAAATATAAATTATTCGCTCTATGTACAGATTTTGTATTCATTTATATGTATACATACTTCTATACGACGAGAGAGACGTTTGTATAAAAATATATGCATTTGTTCGGATGCATTTGTGTGTATGTCGAGAGGAAAAGAGAAAACCAATGTTTAATACTCGCTCTATTGTGTTTTCTTTTTGTTTTATTTTTGTTTCCTCTTTCGCTGTATAAACGTGCGAGAAATCTAAATTCGAGAGTGGAGGAAGAGGAGAAAAAGTCGAGAATTTTTTTTTAAAACCGATCTGCGTTTTAGAGTGTAATCATTACGATAAGGACAAAAAAGGTTTTTCTATGCCTCTTCCTCTCACACACGCACACACATTTTATCTAGCTTTTGTTTCCCCTAACTTCTAAAAGTGCAAGGAGCATCTCGTCAGAGTGACATCAGCTTAACTCGATACTTGCCGAGTCTCTAGAAAAATATATAAGTATAGAAGAGAGAGAGAGAGAGAGAGAGAGAGAGAGAGAGAGAGAGAAACACGACGTCGTCACGAGAAAAGCATGACAGATACAAAACATTATGTATGCACCTGGTGCATCATGTAAACACAAGGATTGTACATATCTACGTAAACATGCATCCGTACAAATGTTTAATACATTTCTTCTTCCTGGTTTATCTATTTAAACGTTGACTAATTCTTTTGTCGAACGATTTTTTCTACAATCAAAAATGAGTAAAGCGAAAGGTTTAGAATTTTTTAACAAAACTTAAAAGGAAAGAAAATAGAAGAGAAAGAAGAAGTAGAAGAAGAAGAAGAGAAGGAAAGAAAGAAAAACATTTATAACTTTTGTAAAAAAAAAAAGAAGTAACGACCGCTGTGTTTACTAGTGGTATCTTATTCGTTTTGACGTTTAGTGCTCTTAAAAAGTGATACACCGTCATAAATATCATACGTCATAACATTCATAGTTCTATATATACGTGTATAGAAGATGTATACAAATATGTGAGTATATCAAAAAAAGATATGTACATATACATACTAGAAAAATTGTCTAGCTTCGAAAGATAGATACATCGTTTGAAAACGACGTATATATTATAATATACATATATTTTCATCCCTTGTAATTCCCCTCCTCCACTCCCCACCCCGTCCCTCATACACGTGTGTATATATATACTATGCCGTCACATGTATCGTCGTATTTTCTTCAGAAACACTTCTCGAATAATATTTTTGGCCCTGGGCTTTTCCTATGGTAATTCAAACGGCTCAGGGCAAAGAGTGACGTCTCGAGATGTTGCGTTCGTTCCAAACTAGTATGTTGGAAAGTATTCTTTTACTATATTTTTTATTCTTTTCTTCCACTTTTATTTTTCTTCTTTTTTTTTCTCACGTGCAAGAAAAATAAAAAAAAAAAGATAGGAGTCTTCATCAAGCCAGGCGCCACTCTGAGAATCGAAGAAAAACGCCTACACAACTTGTGTCATTCTTTCCACGCGTGTATTGCATATCTATGCATTTTTATTTATGTATGCGTGTGTTCTTTTTTTGTTATCTCTAGTTTTCTTTATGGCGTACAAAATGGAAGCAATATCTCGAGATTTTTCACGCAGAACGAGTACGACGACGACGACGACGACGACGACGACGACGACGACGAGACGATGATGAGATCGTGAAAATCTTCCAGGACCCTGATCACAAATGCTTCTACTTTTCTCCACCCCTCCACCCCCTTTTTTCTTTTTTTTTCATTCTAAACGAATTTTTATATCGATAGCTGAGCGATAAAGAAAATTTCATTGGACTGCATACACACGTACTACACACACGCAACCAAACATAGTGTTCAGCTCATTGCGTTCGCCATGGCGCCGACTATCGAATAAAATTTATATTTCCTTCTAGGGGTTGAATGGTGTCCCGAAGCTTCACTAGACGCGTCTCATAGTAGACGTTCGCCATCGTGAACACCTAACTTCACTCTTAAGCGTCCTCATTCGAAAAGGGATTTCATTGTTATCGTTCAAACGTTCCTTCGTTTCTCCGTTCGTTTAACTTTTGCAAACACCCCCGCATGTTCCTTTTCAAACGGAAATTCCCTTAAGATTTAGTTACCATTTTGTTTTTTATTTATTTTTTATCTCGTGGTAAAATAGGACATTCCATTATTATCCAGCATCGATTTTTGTTATAACGAATAACACTACGTAAAAAAAGCATGGAAATGTAATTAATAAATAGATTTGAGATGAAAATGAAAAAGATTCGATAACCTGTAATTATTCGCTTAGTACTCATTCCTTTATTTTGAATAATTTAAGTAAAGAATTTAATTCGATTTGTTTGTTAGTATTGTTTGTAAAGTTTCTTTTGACCATACTCTCCCTTAAAATTGATAGTTAGTTAACGATATGGAACATACGAGAATAGTAGGAACCCTTACTCCCTCCTTGTTACGACTTCAATCTCTAGGGAGTTTATAAACTTAACGATGGAAATTCGTCGATTTAAACCAACACCTGGATCCGTCTCTAATGCTTCAGTTTCTTTACTCATCTACTTTACTAGGGTAGCTTGCAGCTGTGACCGAAAAGTTCGATCGATTACATTTTATTGAATTAGTGCGATCAAAGTACAGTTACATGCGTGTTACGAAAGAGATCTCATTTTCTGATATTGAATTTATGATATATCGGAGACAGGTTATTTGTAACTGTACAATTTTTATTCCATTTCATTTACCTAAATGTAAGTAAATATAATTTGCCTAAAAAATACGGTAAAAATAGATATTTTAAAATATAATGAATAAATAGAATAAAAAAAATATATTTAAATGTTGTTAATTGTAAACGTTTATACGGTAAAATCGATTAGTATAAACGATAGGAATTTCCACATCTTGGTCGGCAGTTGCGCTCGAGTAATCCGCATAATATTCAGCTCGTGCTTCCAAGAGAGAACCATAGAAACTGTTAGGCGGTTCGTCCAACCTCGGCACTTCAATTTCAGTTCAGGTGTAGAGGTGCAAGCCGCATACAGAGCCGCTTGATTAATTTCCTTTGCTAGGATGCATACTAGCTTCCACCTGTTTAAGCACGCTTCAGGCTTTACCCTCATGACGACTGTTTCGAGAGAGAGAGAGAGAGAGAGAGAGAGAGAGAGAGAGAGAAAGAGAATCAGCGCATTGAATCGACCGACCCTTTTGCATCACTCATGACGATCATCGACCAAGATAAACGACGAATATAAAATTATCAACGATTCTACTCGTTCTCTCTCTTTTTATTTTCTTTTTATTATTATTACAAATAAACTTGCAAAATTGGAGAATCTTATGAAATATCTAAATAATGAATCGAAAAATATTATACATCCATCGATTGCACGGTAGATTATTTTTTATACACTGTTTTTGAAATAAGGTAGATTTGAAAAATTAAAAAAAAACATTTCTGCATAAATTTGTTTAATTCCGTTAGCTTGACATAATATAACTGGCGCCCACATATTTTCTAGTTGCTTTTTCAATTCCATTATTCCAATCTAAATTTTATTTTACGTTTAAATAAATGACTGAATTATGCATATATTTTAGTTTTGCGTTAGATATACTAGGTTTTCTAAGGAACTTATTTTTCAGTGGAAATCAGAGAAGGAGGATGGGAATAGGAATATTTTCTTAAAGTTACAGGCATGATACGTATTTTTAAATATCACACGACATAGGAAGAAAAAAAGCTCACCAGATATATTTAGATTTTTTTTCAAGCGATACAGCACGATTTCGTTTGGACAAAAAAAATCAAATGGACATATTTCATTTGACCAAATAGTATTTTAACGACCAAACAACAATATTTCCATAGTAAATTCAATAAAAATTCTCTTTTTGGTTAATCTTTAGAAAGATACTTCGTTCGTTCCGACCGACCGAGAGATGGAGTAATTTAATTGAAAAAAAAAACGAGGGTAGGGGGGAAAAAGAAATACATATATAACAAAAAAAAATATAAATTAAATAAAAGGAAGAAAAAAAAGGATAGGACACCAGAACAGTAGACAGAGGAACGAACAGACTTTCTCAATTTAATTGAAAGTCTGAAAGCCGCCCCTATACCCCGTTTCTGTTTCACCTACGTACATACACGTCACCAGGGATTTACACTCTGAGTTAAAATTGATTGACGTCGAGAGAGAGAGAGAGAGAGAGAGAGAGAGAAAGAGAGAGAGAGAGAGAGAGAGAGAGAGAGAAAGAGAGAGAGAGAGAAAGTCAGCACGGTGTGGAATCACGTCGAATTTCAATTAATCTGCTTCGTTATATTCAGCCTTTTTAAAAAAAAAGGATATTCGAAGGATGATGATATCGATACAAGCAAATCCTTTTGAAAATTTTTCAAATCTATTAAAAGTAATAAAACTTATGTTCTTTATTCTATCACAATATGATTTTTTGTTTTTTTTTTGTTTTGTTACGTTTCGTTTCGGTCCACGTAATTGAGAACGATATTTGATCAATATGTAGTTTTTTAGTCTGCGTACCAAACGGTAGACCAAAAACTATCCAAATATCTTATTTGATCTTCCTGCTCGTATTCACGCGCACGTTTTCTCAAGTGAAGGAGGATGTGCAAGCGAATGTGTGCGCGTAAGTGAGATATAGACTGTTAGAGAATTGGTGTGAGGAGAGAGAAAAGAGATAAAAGAAATAAAATGGAGGAAAGAGTAAAGAAGAAGAGAGTATACTTGGTAAGTAGCTCGTGTTACGGGCCGGAGGCAAGCTAGATATCGTTTCAGCTTGGTCGGCCATGAAGGGGTCGCCGGAATTATTAACGAGCCAGCACGCGGCCACCCTAGGCATTAATATATGAGCGCAATCGTTCCTGCGCAACCTTCAACCCTCCGCAACACTTCGTCTCTCTTTAACTTGTCCTTATTCCTTAAGATATTCAACTCTAATCCATCGAGGTATCAAACGCAAAAAGATAAACGACATAGGGTTGATAAAAAACGATAAAAACAATAATTATATTATTATTACCATCGAGTATTAATTAAAATTCTTTAACGATCCTAAATGGTTTTTCCTCGCCTTTAGGATGATCCAATTGTTTACCGACAAAATTTTACTCCTGGGGTTGCTATTATGATAATAATAAAAAATAAAAAACTGCAAGTTCATGTAATGTTTTAAAGTTCGGTATTATAATTAATATGTAAGGTCGTTAGGTGAAGTAAAGGATTTTGATATCTAATTATTTCTAATAAGAAATGTAATAATATATTTTCCAATAGCGATACGAAGAAAGACAAATAAATACAATTTCGAATATCGGCAAATATTTCCATACAAATATTATTATAATAAATATAGAAATAAAATAGATTTATTCAACTGGTAAAAAGACGAGCAAAATTTCGTCTGATAATCCTTGAAATTATTTCCACGGGAAGAAGAATGAGAAAAAGAAGGAGGGAGAGAGAGAGAGAGAGAGTAGAAAAATAAAAGAAAGAAAGAAAGAAAGAAAGAAAAAGGTTGACACGAGACGCTCCTTGAATTCGTGCTCGAATCCTGGCATTGTTGTGTCTCTTGGTGGAAAAGCAGCAAGTATCTTCTGTCTCTCTCCTGCCCACTTTGTCTCCATAATTTCCTCTCTCTCTCTCTCTTCCTTTCTCATTCACTAGGACGTTTCTCGACGCCCTAGACGCTTTTCCTTCGGTTCTTCTCTGTTTCTTTTTTTTTTTACGTTTTCACCACCAAACGAAAACAATCGCTTTCACGTAAAATGAAAAGGGTTTGGTGGAGTTAGGTTAGAAGAGAAGTGGAAACGATTCTTTAAATCGAGTGCGATAGTCTCGTCTTTAAGACAAAGGGCAAGAGACCGAAAGGTGAGAATCCTTGAAGATATAGGAAACCGATAATGCACTTATATATATATATATATAATAGAAATAAACTTATAGGACGACCTAATGTGTATATGTATAATATTTATTTATATTTATATTACATATATAATTTATTATTATATTTATTTACATTACCTTTTACAAAGGTAGTAGATTGTATTATATAATCCAGTAAAATAATATCTAAGATGCAAGAAATATTTTCCCTGTAAGACTTAAATTGACAATGAGAGAGAGAGAGAGAGAGATTCTTCTTTTGCAAATTTATTAAAACACAATGATTTTACAAGCAACGATGAAACCTTTAAAAAGAAAAACAAAACATATACGCGGAGTATCTTTCGTTTTCGAATTACCACAGGAAATTGAGTAAAGAGATAGGAAGTATACACGTGATGTCGTTCGTTAAATTTTTCCCTTCCAAAATTATTCCTCTTTTTCTCTTTTTTATTTTTTTGCTTCATTTTTGTGAAAACAGAGAGAGAGAGAGAGAGAGAGAGAGAAAGAAAGAAGCTTTGTAACCGGAACAACGGTGAACAATAAAAGCGTACTCGTATCTCGGCTTTCAGCGATTTCGTTTGCATATTTCAGATAGGTTCTCTCTCTCTCTCTGTCTCTGTCTCTCTATTTCTTTCTTTCCTTCTTTCGCATTTTGTTCTCTCTTTTTCACTGTAACGAAAGCGTCATTGTGGAAACGAAAAAGATGCCACCACGGTAACAAATCTTCTCCATATCACCGTATAATTTTCATCTAAATTTGTCCAACGCGATGATTTATATGCGTGTATAAAAACAAACACAAAAAGGGTTATTTCCGGTTTTAAAAATGATAGTAGAAAGAAAAGAAAAAAAAAGTATAATTTCAGTAAGTTAATTTATTTGAAAGTAAAAAATGTCTCTTAACCCGAGCTTCTTTTTTTCACGGAAGTCGATCGAGAAGCCTGGCATATTAGCGACGTACACGGATTATCCTTTGGTATTATCGTTATCCTGACTCGTTGAACGATGACAGGTGTACGGGGGATTATTCGATAAGCCGGATTACGTATGCCATAAGGACTAGCCTATTCCTGCTGGTAGATAGAACCACGATCCTTACGTACGACACTTCGGCTTGGGGTGGAAACTGTGCTTGTAAATGTGTGCATGTATATATGTATACGTTTACGTATGTACGCGTATACGCGCGTGTATTGTGTGCAAGCAAATTAGCTTAAGTCTACCGTCCTCCATAATGAGTAAAATAATTAGGATGATTATTATTAAGACCCCTTTTACTAATATGTCCCTATCCACGAATGATTTACCGTTAGAGATTGTTCTCTATTATATAGGGGAAAGTTTTCATGCCACCGTGTATGCTCCAAAGATCCCACTTTCTATATTTTTTTTGTCTTTATCGGATTTTTAGACAGATTATTATAAAATTTCATTGACTAACTTGGAACGAATCTTTTTTAACAACTTGTCAAATAGAAATATATTTATATAAAAAGAAATATTTTAGAAATGATTTTAATACTATACGAAGGGTGAAAAATAAAAATGAATTTCGTCCGAGAAACATTTTTTTCTTTTTATCTCAAAGCACAACTTTGTAAATCATCCACGTGTATTTTTACGAATAATATTAATTTTTCTTTTCTTTTAAATCCTCGGAGTGCGTTGAAGAAATTTATTTGGAAAAAAAAAGAAAGAAATGGGTAGAAAATGATTTTCTAATAAATCCTACGTTGGATTTTTCAGAACGGGGATAAAGAGGAAGAGACGAAAGATTATCGAGGGTAAAAATTCTTGGACATACTTCGGATTACTTCGATACATTCGTATTTTCCGAGCGGAAAAGTCGTAATTCAAAAATATATCACCAGCTCGAAAGAGGGAAAGAGGGAGAGAAATATTCTTTGACTGTCTCTTTCACGTTTGAAAGGAATGAGTTCCCTAAACGTTTCCTTTTTCCCTTCGAAGCAATCCCGAGCTTTCACCACGTAGAAAGAAGAAATTATGGGAGTCTGCTACGGATTCGAGCTGTCTCGAAGAATTCCACGACTCGAATTCGCGAGTCCACGGGAAAAAGAGTACAAAATAGAAAGAAAGGGAGGGAGAAAAGGAATCTTCTTTTTCTAAAAGATGTATCTTTGAGATTCTTACGTTGTATCAGAGATATCCTTGTCTTATACACAAGGGAACGGCCAAGACGAATGGCCAACGGTGGCACATTTTAAGGATAAACACGGTTTCCATAGACGGGATCGTGCCTTTCACGAAAAATGGACAGATAATGGACGTGGGTATCACGCGAATCCCATTTTCCCTATCATCTTCATCATCTTTTTTTCTTTTTCTATTTTATTTTATTTATTCTATGCTATATATCATCTACGTTTTTCAGCCAAAAGTCACCGACTACATTTCTATCTTATTTGTTTCTTTTTTTTTTTGCTCCATAAAAAAGTACGAATACTGGTATGCGAAGATATTACTATATCTAAAAAATAAACTATCTTCCAATCCTGACTTTTTTCCATTAAAAATTGTTAGTTGACTTTCAAAATAAACGGATTATTTAAAATAACTTTTGATTCAAAAGCATAATTCGAATATATTTATATATTCCCAGATTCTTATATATTTTTTAAAGAAATAAATGAATATCATGGGGTATACCCGATAAGATCGATCTACTCTATGGGAAATAAATCTCGATCTATCTTATCCGTTAAAAGATTTCTTTTTCCTGACTTTTATCCACGAAAGTGAATATAGTAGATAATAGCTCTTGGGAATTTGAGAATAACGGGTAAAAGAGTTTTGCGGGGGAGTTCTAAGTGACTATATCGATGATATTACTAACCGGTAGGATAGATCGATCTATAAATCGATAGATCGATCTAACCTATCGATCTATGCTTTGTCAGGAACGAGATAATCGGTAGAAAGTTGGTCGCAACGATCAATGTAATAGCGTTGATAACGAGGCCCAGAGTATTAAGATAGAATCAGATTCTGTTTCACATCAACCTAGGAGTAGTCCTCGTAAATTCACTAGCCAAATGACCTAACGTCTGAAACTCCTACAGGATTCTGCCCGAGGGAAGGGAATGGGTGCTAACGCGGGATGCTTGAAATAGGGACGAGAAGAAGAACGGTTAGGGGAAAACGAGGATAGGTAGTAACAGTGACAACGAGTGTTTCACGTTATTTGTTCACGTGAACTCTCGCGAACCATCGGTTCCTTTTACGAGCGGAGTTAGCAATTTTCGGAGGACCCGTTCCTTTCGCGAGTCAGTCGCGTGTCCATCGCCATTTCAATTTCTCTATTTTACCTCTCCCGTCCTCGATCCGACCCCCCTTTATTTCGCATGTCTCTGCGTGTTCTCGCACAATCTCTGTTACGAGTTAATGAAAATAATATCGTATTAAAGATACACGAGGGAAAATTTATGGAAGATTTTTAATAGAAATAATAATAGAAAGAATAAATTGTATAGATAGGACAATAGTGTCGGAAAAGAATATGGGGTCATTTGATATAACTTTTTTTTCTACTAATTTTCAACACTGTTTGAGTGTGCGCGTGTGTGTATTAATATTCAGATAAATTAAATAATTTAATTGCGTTTGCCTTTTTTGCTTGTGATCCCTTATTTATATATATATTAAATAATTATTTCAATAACTGTGACAATTATGTAAGTTTACAGAGAAGGAATTATTTTTTTAATATTTTATAAGACATTTTAGATGAAAAAAGAAAAATTATCGAAGCACCGTGAATAAGAGGATCTTTCAAGAGATGATGAAGGTACGGAGAAAGAATTTAACGGAATTACGGAATGATCCTTTGGTCTCGGTATGTATATATATATACGTATGCATATATATATATATATATATAAACGTAACTCGTCCGGTTTTCCTTCTTTATGAAAGAACAAACTTTGTGTCCCAGTCCTCTCTGCGGATTGGTTAAATCTTTTCTCTACCGTACAATCTCTTCTCGGCTTAACGTTTTTCCGTATTGATCGGCGTGAGATTCTTTTCGCGGATAAAAACAGTCACCCACGACTAAAGATCCTCAGGAAAAGTAATAAAAGTAATCAAAGTGAATAATTAATGGTAGGAGGTGGGATGGTTTCTAATAAAAAAGAAAAAGAAACAAATAAAATAAAATAGAAAGAATGGAAGAAAAAGAAAAAGAAAAAGAACGAATGACCTTACGAACGATCAAAAAGAAACCTCGAATTGGTAAAGTACTCGTTTTCTTTCGAAAAAGAATTACTCCTACCACTGAAAAAAGATTCGTTTCTGAACAGTTAATTATCCTTGATTGCTCGTGAAATAAAATGTAAAAGAACGGAAATCAATTTATTCTTTCTTCCCCCTTCCCTCCCCCCCTATCCATTCTAAAACTTCTAACCAATCTCGTTAATTATTTTTCTTCCCAACTCTTTCTATATTCTCCCCTTTTTTTCGGTAATCATTAGAGATATTCTCACGAGTTATAAATAACTCGTTAAACTTTCAATAACCGGTGATAAATTTCGATTTTCCATTCATCCATCGTAATAAAGCTCACCACCTTTATCAGAAATGTTCGGAAGGATTTCGTTTATGGTAAAGGTAAGATGATCGGACTATTTGAGAAAAGGAAAAATAGAAGAAAGAGAGTAAGTGAGAGAGAGAGAGAGAGAGAGAGAGAGAGAGAGAGAGAGAGAGAGAGTGAAAGAGGGGAGCGATTTACGAGTAGATACTCAACTTCTTTTTCACGACAACTATGGTCAGGATTCATGGCAGCTAAAGTGGCATTTTCCTCTCGGTTTTTCGGTGAGAAATATAACCATCTAACAACTTTTGATACCTGCTACTACTTTTCGAAAAGAAACTCCTAAACCATTCGGGATATCTTTCGTGACACCCATTTTCTCTCATCCTTCCGCCAACAATTTCCTATTTTCCAACGATGATATATAAGAGATATTTAAGATCCTTAAAAGTAAGATTATTCATTAAAATTCATGCACATTAAAAAAAGTAGAAAAAAAAACCAATTGAATATTAGCCAATGAATGATTCTTCAAAGTATCAAAAAAAACATGATGAAGGATTATTCGAAGGAGCTTTTAGTTTTATGAATCGTCGACGCAAAACTTGAAAGCTGCTTTTTTCATCATCTTATATCGATTTTATATCAACGTTTGGCTTGTTTTAATACCTTCCGTCTGGTTTACCTTTTTAGCATCAACATTACGATTTTATTTGATAAAAAGAAAGGAAACAAATTAATTTCATTTTAAAATCTATAAAAAAAGATCGTGTTTGAAACGTAAAAAAAAATAAGCAATTTCCGTTTCTACTTTTGACGTGAAAGAAAAAAGAAAAATTAATAACTCCGAACAAATATATTTACACTTGTTAAAAAAAATTAGCAAACTATTTATTTGATTTGATTTATTTTTATTTGTATTATATTAATTAATAGCTTGTAGCTAGTATCAGCAGGAGTAGTCTCATAATCTGTAGGAGTTGTGTAAATAGACGCTTTATACGCTAACTTATACGAATTGGGGATTTAGGAAAAGAGGGAGTGGTAAGAGAGGGTCCAGAGAACGAGGAGGATGATGATGCTGGTGATGAAAGTGGTATGTGCCGTGTCGGTAGTTCGTCATACACAATTTCTCGCCCGCGTTTATTCCTTAGGGGAGGAGGAGGAGGAGGAGGATCCATCCCTTATTTGCATAGCTTGACGGGCCGTGTTAAGTTTCATCCGGGCGTGCGATGACATAACAGATAGCAAGATCGTTCGGGCCTCTCCTTTACAGACGTAATGAAACGAGATAGGTAAGTCTAATCATACAATGGCGATGACAACTACCTCCAATCCCTATTCTATTTCACTACCTCTATCTTTACCTTTCTCTCTCTTACTCTTTCTCGTATTATCATTCTTCCTCTTTTATCTGTTGTCTCTGTTATAAAACAAACAAATCCTGTCTTATTGCCAAAGGAATTAAAAAATAAATGAAATATATAACGAGAATAATATTTATCTAATTAATCTTTAATAATTATACTATTAATTGAGTTTCTTTTTTTTATATTTATTATCGTACGCAGAGATAGAACACACACGCACAACATTTAAATTAAACATTTGCAATAATTTATGGAGAAAAAGTATCAGTTAAAAAAGAAACTTTTCCGTAGGATGTCCAATATTTGTATTGAACGTAGGAAGTAGTATAACCGAGTTTTCCCGAGCCCCGTCGTCGATTTTCCATCGATGAAGAAAGTAGTACAAGGAAGTTTTTGATCCAACGTCGATTTTCGACCAACAGTGGAAAGTAGTACCAACCGGGTTTTAGATCCTGCCTCAAAATTTCACCGATAGAGAAAAAGTAGTATAACCGAGTTTTTCGATCCGACGTTGAATCCTTGCCCGATCGATCGATCGATGATTGGGGATAAATAAAAACGATAACCGTAGTTTTCTCGAACAACAACCGTGAATTTTTGTACAGGATCGAGGAAGTAGTATTGCAACTGACGATAAATTTTTCTTTGTTATTTCTTTTTTACTCAAATTTTGGCAATTTAATCAACGTGTATATTATTATTTTTGTTCCTCTTATTTTAGGCGAAAGAAAGGGGAAGGTATTTATAACGGGTGGTATTTGAACACGGTAGATTCGTTGAATCAGGCCGCTTTTTATGAGTTAGCAATATAGTTTCTATGGGAGGTCTCTACCCCCGTGACATTAATGGGAATTTAACGAAGTTACTCCCGCTTACAATAATTGTACACCCCCCTTTCCTCTCGCATAATCAACGAAGGCAACGTCATCTTCCCTCTCTCTCTCTTCCCCGTTGTCCTCTTTAACCAATGTTCTCGTCTTATCCACAAACTGTTTTCCATTATAACTAACAATTCCCCCGTTTCCTAACGCGCGAGCGCGCACAATGATTCGCAAAAATGACGAAATCGTCGATAACACTATGCGGCCAGCTATTCTCATCGATTATCATTAATAAATAATGAACAATCCTATTATGATTGATAATATTTACGCGACTAATGTTATTAATTATATACGAAAATTAGAAGTATATCGACGATCTGTCAAAAGGTGTAAATCATAAAAAAACAAATAAATTAGATGAGAGTTAAGAGAGAGAGAGAGAGAGAGAGAGAGAGAGAGAGGAATATTCGAAAGTGCTCGGGATGAAAGGAACGTGTCTGTACTTTCCTAGTTGTTAAATTATTTTCTGACGAATGATATCGTCAAAATAACATTTTCATTACCACATTGTAAGATGGAATTGAAAGAGATGAATGAGTCAGAGAGAGAAAGAGACGGGTTACGTTGAACGAGGACAATTCTAGCAAAGCTCGGACTGCCAAGAACTACAGGGGGTGGTTGTAAATCAACAAACGTAGTAAATCAACTAAACTTTCTTCTTCCCCCCGTTGAAACATATTCGGAGACTCTAAGGGAAAAGGTCCTTTCCATTTATCCATTCGCGGAAGTGTTTCAAGATTTTTCTTACCTTTCTCTTTTGTAGACGTTTTATCAAAACTCTCTCTCTCACACATATACACACACGCATACATGTACCATATATATAAATATACTCATGTACTTGTACTTCTACCTTAACAAGGAGACCGTTAGGTCAGCCCCCCTTGTTTTTCTCTGAAAATTTGCACACTTGTAAATGTTGATTAGTACTACAATTTCGCCTTTACAACTACCCNTCCTCGTTCAACGTAACCCGTCTCTTTCTCTCTCTGACTCATTCATCTCTTTCAATTCCATCTTACAATGTGGTAATGAAAATGTTATTTTGACGATATCATTCGTCAGAAAATAATTTAACAACTAGGAAAGTACAGACACGTTCCTTTCATCCCGAGCACTTTCGAATATTCCTCTCTCTCTCTCTCTCTCTCTCTCTCTCTCTTTCTCATTTATTCTATTCTTTTATTATCCTATATTTTTTTGTGTGTATTTTTCCAAACAATAAAATGGGGATTTCTTTTTGTTCTATTTTTTTTATCCCAAATGTTATCATTTATTTAATTCAGATAGAAAACGGAACAGCGGGTATACGCAAGACTCTTATACATTTTTGTCCCTTTTATTTAATTTTTTTCTTTCTTCTATCGATACTATCGACCCAAGTCCAAAAAAACATATTTTTATAGAAAACGATATTTTTTTCTCTTTCTGACAAAAGGATGATTCCTCCTCCTAGATGATTTATGGATATGATTTGAAGAGTAAAAAAAACGATCCTTCTAGCCTTAACCTACGAGAATTCATCCCTACGTGAGAATCGTTAACGTGATTTATCAGAAGAATAATTGTAAAAGGATTATATATCAGAATTGACAGGTCAACAAAATGTTAGATGAAATTAATCAGATGTAACATATTTTATTAAGTACATATATAATTTATCCAACTTTGATTCTATAGTATTAAATATTATTACAATAATCATAAAATTACTATATATAATCTTCTGATGGATATATTGATTTCTTTAAAATCATTTAAACTGTTTCAAAAGGTGATAAGATAATCTGATGGATTTACCAGTTAGCATATTCGATAGATTCAACCTAGAATGATTAGAACGCAATCTCGTAAACGTGGTATTATCCAAAAACTTTCTAGGAAATACTAAGTGCACGGTCGACAAGCCAGTTTACTCCAGATGGTCGCATTCTCTGCTAAATATAGTTGATATGAATGAGAGGGAGAGAGAGAGAGAGAGAGAGCGATACGTACACGTAACACGTATATACAAGCATTCATTAACTTCCATGTATGGTATAGGTACATGCATATCACGTGTATGTCTTTCTCTCATTCTGTAGTGAATATCAGAAATGGAAAATGCTCGGTAATTCGTACTTAATTACCAGATAAATATAGCTAGTGGAAAATCAAGAGAAACTGCTAGCAAGCTAGCAAAGTGGAAGGAAAAGTAAGCTCGCATCTTGTAGCACCCTCGAAAACCCTTCCTCAATCGTCCCTTAATCCCTCGAGCTCGTTTCTACGTATCCCTTCTTCTTCTTCTTCTTCTTATTCTTCTTCTACTACTTCTACTTCTACCTCCTTCTCCGCCTCCTCCTCCTCTTCCTCCTCCTCTTCCTCCTCCTCTTCCTTCTACTGCTACTTTTCGAGAGATGCAGCAGCCTTTGAAATTACTTGCACGGAACGAAACTACCTTCAAAATGGATTCACCTATCGCGGAACTCTCTTACACGTTGGATTGCCGAGTTGCAATCTTACGTTTGGCCAACTACATACGTATATACTTATATTTAGTGAGAAGGGGAAAGAAAAATGAAAGGAAGAAGAAGAAAAAGAAGAAGAAGAAAAGGAAGAATGTTTGATGGGGTGAGTGAAGGATCCTAAGAGAGTGCTAGCTATCTACCTACTTCAATTTGATATCGAGTAACCTCCTGAGAAAGGAAGGAAAGAATACTCGAATAAAAAAAAAGAAACACATAGAAGCAAAACGAAACGAAAAGGAAACGAAATGAAATGAAAGAAAAAAGAAATGGAAATATAAGAAAGATAGAAAGTAAGAAAGGAAGAAAAGGGGAGAACTGGATGAAAGAATGGAAGGAGAAAATTCGTCGTCTGAAAGCTACCTAAACTTGCCGAAGGGTACACGAATGCAATCGTATTTTCGCGGCTGGCCATTGCAGATATTGCTCTTGAAACGCTTGTGATTCGTTCTTAAGAGCCTTCGATCGATTCAACCGTCTTTTTCGACCAAGCTAAATCTACTACTATTACTACTACAACAACTTCTACTACTACTATTTTTCCCGTATCCAAGTTGGGGGTACCAACGATGCTGAGCTTTCCCCTTTCTGTGTGAATGAAAGAGAAAAAGATAGACGATTTAGTAGATGAGGAAGGTACGATGAAGATCGTCATGAGTATATACGACTGGAAGGTTTCTGTGCTTGCTTGTTTGCTAGCTTGCTTACCTACCTACCTACCTGGATGCCTGCCTGCCTGCCTGCTTGCTTGCTTGCTTGCTTGCTTGCTTGCTTGCCTGCCTTTTCGCTTATTTTCGTGATACGTTTTGACATTTATAAATTGTAAGCTCGATGAGCCGAGGCACTGGGATTTATCGATCGCATAGATGCACCAGACGATGCTCTTTATATTTTATATAATGATATTTTACACACTAACCTTTTTTACTTTATATTAGATTATAATAAACAATCAATTATTATCCATACCCTTAGAGGTCGTTTTAAATAAATTCAATTTCTTTAATATATTAAAATCTACGAGAGAGATATCATTGTAATTATTAATTTTTATCAAATATTAATTATTTGTTACAATGTTAACAACAAATGGGATCTTTAAAAATTATTCACAATTTTGAGTCAGTAAGGGACAATATTCGAGAATTTATTTTTTTCGAACTCGGTTCAATATGCGTTTTTTATTTTTTTTTATCCTTTGTGTTTTTTTCTTTTTTTCTTTTTTTCTATTTTTTTTTCAGTCCACCCTATTCTTTCTATTTGTTGTGAATAATCGATGCGTAATCCGTGTATTGGAGCGAAATCGTTCAAAACACAAAGCGAACAGAAACGTTTCATCTCGCCAGCTATACGCACTTCGTTCAACCACGTCTATCGTAAACCGAGAGTAAAATCACAGTGTGTCGTATTCGGAACACGTTTACAAGAGCATTAGTAGCGGTGTTGGGCGAAATCCGTCGGATGTTTACCACCCAATCATCCAACGAGATTACAACGTTTGCGACAATTAACGATTGTTAGTTGCCCGCATACGTGTTGAGAATACGCGTCATTATACTTTGTCATCTCGTCGTTATCAAGGCGGTCAAAATTAATAAACGATTTTCAAATTTAATCCCTTAGCCAGAAATAGGACAAATTCATCTAATTATAATCCTATCGTATTTTTTATGTACGTCTGTGTACGCGCGCGTGTGTGTGAGTGGGTATCTTAAAGTTATCTCCGAAATGTTCTTTACATTTATTTTACACGATCTTTCTGCACAAATATTTTTCCATTATATTTTTTTTTGCAAAACGAGTATCCAATTACCTATTAAAGGGTATTTTTGTCTTTTTCATTTGTTCGGAAAATAATTAAAGGAAATTTAAACAAGATCTAAGCAAATATCGCAGTAGAATATATATATTAGTTATATAAATTAATTGAAATTTTGTCGGAAAATTCTCATTAGCCGAAAGTTTACTTACGCTACTTGACTTTCTCTCTCTTTATCTCTATCTCGTTTCAATGTATATATCTGTCTACGTATGCGTGTATGTTACTACAGTATTCGAAAACGAAGTTGTAACACACGTAGAGTAAGGCTACGTTCTGATACCAACTAATTTGTAGAACTTACGAATTTCTAGTGTATTTTCTCACTCACTATACTCGTCCTCCGCACGAGGAGAGACTCGGCTTAGGATTGTATAGTTAACAATGTTAACACAGAAACTTGTCTCCCTCCAATCGATCTACTCTCCCTCTCTCGCTCTCTCAACCCTCTCGTGTAACCCTCAATCCCTTCGAACCATCCCTATTCTATACAATGAAAGCACACCGGCTAAGTAAACTTTACCCATAGCTGTCGAACGTGAAAGACTATAAATGAATAATCGGTTTGGTTCGCACTTTCGATCCAACCTGCGAATTTATCGGTACAATCTAAATGTCAATTTTATTTTCAATCGACAACAACAGCAACAGCAACAGTAGTAGTAGTAGCAGCAGCAGCAGCAGCAGCAGCGGTAACAGTAATAGCAACAACTACTACACACAAACTCATTTCGAAACTAAATGTTTCCAAAAGAGCTTAGGGTTGCTACTCTATACATAGATTTAGATGGAAAAATAGAAAAAATAGAAAGGCAGAGAGAGAAGAAAAAAAAAAGATAATTTCCCTATCAATAAAACTTTCCTTGTTTGGTGAAATTCTTTCTCGATCAACAAACGTCGATCCCGCCCTCCAACTACCCGTCGACCACCCTCTCTCACCCCCACCCGAAAAAAAACGATTTTTCTTTCATTCGATCGACAAACTTCCTTCTTCTTATCGTACCCACGTACATTCTCGTTCTCCCTTCGACAAGTTTACTTCCCTCCTCCCCACCCCTCTCTCACTCTCTCTCTTTCTTTCGCTTGAAGCAGACTTCGAGGTAGTCCATAAAAGCAACCCAAAAGATTACCGAGCTTACGGAACTCGTTTACCAAAAGTCAGATCGCACGCTGGAATGAAATTGCATTTTCACAGGCCGAAAAGTCCCAGAAGCTATTTCTCTTTTGATTTCTGGTAGATATCTGAAATCGATCAAATTTATCTACCAGATTGTATGACAGGATAACAAAGATAAGTTAAGAAATAGTTATACAATAATTGAATCGACAGGAATGTAATTTTTGATATTGATGATGACAAAATGTACAGGCATAATTGAATCGAATCGTCATAAAATTGTGCGAGGGATTGCAAAAAGGTTTAAATTTATCGCACGCAATAATTAAAAATCATGTTTCTGATTGGTTAAATCTTCAATTTTACGAAAAGTACGAGTTTTCTTGGGCCTTAATTTCACAAATAAACAAAAGATACAACGTTTATCTTAATAAGCTGAATATTTGGGTTCTTCGCGTATCGAAAGAAATTCATTTAACAGAACGAATTGATATTTGAAAGATCATATATATGCGTATTATATATGAGTATAATAATACAATAAAGTTTTATATACAATAAAGTTTTTAATAAGATATAACAATAAAATTATATAAAATAAACGAGGAGTTATATAATTAGTAAAGAAAAATATGATAACATCGTTCCTTATTCGTGTTGTGCTTATAGTTCGTCAAACATCCTAATAGCACGTAACCGCATTTGCAGGTATATGTCGTGCTTCTACGAGATTGCAACGTGTACGTACGACGTAGTTCACTTCGTGTAATTTGGGTAAACAACGTTGTTACGTATATGTCTACTCTCTTCGTCCATTCCTCTAATCACCCACTATCTTTTCTCTGAATTTAACTAATATTCATGAAAATTCAAACACTATTATTACCGATCATCTCTAAACGTAACCTCCTTATATATCCTCTTTTTATTTTCTATATTTAATTAATTTTATTTATTATCACATTATTAATTATTTAATCCTGTTTTTTTTTCTTATTATGTATATATATATATAGTTTGTAAATCATTTGTAGATTGATTGAGAATATAGGAATAAATGTTATTTAATAGCGATCTTTGATGTGTGTCGGTTGATATATATCATTAGTTGTATAATTCGATGATACAGATGAAGATATCATGCGAATGTATATTATAGAAACGCGACAGAGGCAACAGTGTATTGGTCCGCTTTTGTGGTAACGGATAGTTTAATTACGTTGTTAACGATCAATCTGAAACATCTCTCTGGGTTTCCCGCAATTACTTCTCCTTCCCACTGCTAATGACAGTACGGCTATTGGCTTGTGTGTTACTTCTCTGACTATATACCTACTTCAGATTTTCCTATAATAGTTTGCAATACTAAACCGTCCTAACTGATCCGAATATTTTTACTATATTTTCTAGAAAAAAATAATTATTTATCCTTCTTAAAATAATTAAATTAAAAGATAGAAAAAAAAGATATGTCTCGTTGGTGGTAAACTTGTTTTATCATCTTTTTGGTTTATTCTTCCACGATAAAAAAAAGTGTGAGTGTAGGGGGGGGGGTGGAAAGACGTAAGAAATAAAAAGGTAAGATTTACGTTGGGATTTAGGGTAAATCCTTTTAAATTGCATCAGTTGCACCCGGGTGTACACCTTCCTTGTTAATAATCAAAGTGAATTACGAGCTGTTTTATTTTTACTCGTCAATTTTTTATTGACCCGTGTTTCATTTATATGAAGTTTCTTCTTCTAATAACAAATCACCCTTGTTTATCTCCACCCTCCTCCACCCTCATCGAGAAGATTTACTTATCGCGGAGAAGTGATTTTTTTCTTTTTTTTTTCCTCAGAAAAGCCTATGGAGAAAAATTTCAAGTTTATTACCACTTTGTGCTGTGTTTAAACGACAACAAAAAATTCCATTTATTTCTTAGGGGTATTTTAACGAGCTAACTTTTTTTATGCATAAATTAAAACGAGAAGCCTTTTATCGGAAAAATATAATTGGACGGAATTCAATCTTCCGTTGCGTTCGATTAGCGATTTTCTTCAACGATCGTAGAAATATGCACGAGTATTCCATACGATATATATTCTAATTAATAGAAAAATAAGAAAGAAAGATAAAATAAAAAACAATCTCTTTAAATCCATCCACAACGTGGGACGTATTCAAACGAGAGAAGGAGAAAATGAAAGAAGAAGAAAAGTAAAAGAGACAAAAAGAAATGTCGAGAGAAGTTCATCAAAGTGGTTGGTGGATAATCGAAGGAATCGATTATCGATTAATCCTATCGCAAAGAAGGGAAAAGAAAAGAACATTCGTACGTGATTTTTCGTCGATTCGTGACCGACGATACGTTTAGAGTATCAAGTTAAAAGTATCATTTTGTGTTTTTTTTTCCCCTTTAATGCAAATTAAGATACGCGTGTACGTGTGTTTATATGTGTGTATGTGTAATGCATAGGAAAATTGGTCTCTCGTAACAAATATGACCACGTCGTGTTTCACTTTTCAACGATGTAAGTATGTACTTACTATACCGAAACAAAACTAACTGTGTATATTATCATTGTGGTATTAAACTTTCACGAGATTCTCCTGGAACGATTTATGAGCTTTACTCCCGTCGTGTCACATCGTTCCTCTTTATAAAATCCCGTATGAGAAAATATCTAACATAAGAGAAAGAGGGAGAATAACAAGAATATATTTAGCCAAAATTTGTCTAAGATAATGCAGGAAAAATAAAATACACGGATAAAAGAACTTGTAACAAAACATTATTATTAAAACATTTATTTAAATTTGTCAATTTAAAAAATAAAAATAGATAGAAAAAAAAGAAAGATGTTTTTCATAGTTTTTCACAGTTTTTCACAGTTATTGGAGAAAAAAAAGTTGTTTAAATTTTCTTCTGTACAAAAAGTAATTTTTCTATCGAATGGAAAAAAAAAAGAAAGTTAGCTCGGTGCTTATATGGTAGCTTATAAATATACGTATACCGAAAAATTTTCTAATCTTCTCATCGATCGTTTTTGTTATAGTATTAAAATAAATAACATCGATAAAAAGAAGTGGATATTATCCGAGAAAATGAAGTTCTTTCGTGGTTAGACATATACCCAGTGCGACCCGTATTAGCTAACGTTCCGCGAAAATTCATATTTGACGATCAAACGCGGCCTTCCGTTGGGATATATCAATTTTGAAGTTATCCAAACTTCCGCTTTTTGAGGGAGCAAAAGCTCCCTCGGCGTTTACCCTATAACGTTGAACTTTCTTTGTTAGCGGGCGTTACTGAATCGCTGACAAGAGACGAGCTACTGGTTGGTAGAATTTTGACTACGCTTGGGATTCAAATTTGTTCCATACTTTATTATTTTTCTTCTTCTTCTTTTTCTTTCTTACCTCCGCTCTTACCCCCGATCTCTTAAATTTTTTTCAAGGAGGTCGAAGCAACATCCATTTTCAGTCCTAAATCAGGCTAATTCGACTGGATTATATGTATAAGCTCCTTATACGATGCTAATAAAAATATATTGGGTTTCTTTTCTTTTAAGATGAAGAAACCACGTATGTTTTAATGTATAGAGATATCTATCTAGAGAGAGAGAGAGAGAATCTAACAAACTGCTATCTTGTAACTGGTATCAGACGCCAATAGGACGTATATAAATGAGCCTTAACCAAAGGAAGGAAAAAAGGGGAGGGGGAGAAACGTAAGTGGATTCGATCCAAGATGATTCGACTTCTCGAGAAGGTAGCTCACGTCGTAGCAATATCGGTTTGAGCTTACCTTACGAGATTTTCTTTTCTAGTCCACTTTGTACTTGGTTGCTTGCTTGCTTGCTTGGATATCGGACACACGAGCTGACATTTCCTTCTTTTTTATCTTTTATTTTCTTATCAAAGTTTCACTTGAAATAAGATGAAAACTACTCGTTCATCACTTTTCATACGATTCTCAATTAGGTAATATATAAGTCAATTGTCTTTTTATAGATTATTTCTAATTTAATATTAATTAATTATATATATATACATAGAAACGTGAATGAATCTTTTCATTTGGTTACTTTATTTTCTTTTTTTTTTTCATTCCTTTTATCCCATCATATTTCTCTCTCTTTTTCTCTCTCTTTCTCTTTCCCTTTACTTTTAACCATCACGTCATCGTGGTTCTAGCTAATTAATTTTCATTCCACTCTCATCTCGAAGGTTTCTACTCGTTACCTTACTCGAGCACGCTCTCTTCGCAGCTCGTGGGAAAGCCTTAGCAAACGTCCAAGTATTTCGGCGGCTTGCTTGATGTATTATATACACTACCAGAAGAACGAACGAGAAAGTGTGTCTGTGTGAGAGAAGGAGAGAGAGAGAGAGAGAGACAGAGAAAGAATATCATCTCTCCTTCTATCTCGAATATTCTCACACATATGGAAACGTATAGATGAGTAGTAAGAACACTTTGGATGCTTATCAACGTTATTCACGCGTACTGCTTGGTATCGTCCTCCTCCTTTTCCTCGTGCTTTCGGGCTTCTCAACCTATGTATATACGTATTGTATATATATATATATATAGTTACTATTAGGCACACAGACACAGATAACAGAGATAGGGGCCTCACGTACCATCGCGAAACACCAACCTAGTATATACGAATATAATGAGAATATATACCGGCAAACGCCCCGAAACGAGATAGTCGAAATGGGCTTTGCGGGCTCGGAGATCGCGAGAAAGTAAAGAGAGAGAACCGAGAATTCGGGTACTCGCTTTTGCTCTAACCATACATATACATACACACACACGCGCGCACGCACAACATGTCTACTATATATTTTGTATATACCATATATTGTATATAGCTGTAGAATATATGTATAAGTATTTCTACCTACACGGCAACAGAAATAAACGTAGGCGTGGTATAGTTTCTGCACCGGCTGCGGACCTCTAACTGTCGTGCACTATCATCGCGTACCACCATCCTGTTTACAGAAATCTCGTGTACCTTGGCCCCGTGGATCTATTCTCGCACAGCTTCCGTTTCCTCTTTCTCCAGTTATATTTCTATTTCTATTTCTATTTATCTCCCTTGAGTTGGTGGAGTATACAGTTCGTAATTGATAAAGACGTCTGAAAATCTTTTGTATCGTTTTTTTTTTCTAATTAAAAAAATAAAAGGAAAAAATAAACGAGATCGGATGATACGTTAATCGTATCGGAGTATATATGGTTAATACCGTTATATTGTATTTTTTGAAAACAATCTAACACATAAATATATATATATATATAGAGAGAGAGAGAGAGTAGGATTATATCGGATGCGTTGAAAATTTTCAAAGTTAAAAGGTTGTTTCTCTTCCAGCGAAGAAGAAGAAAAAAAAACAGAAAAAAGCAAAAAATCATAAAAAGTTGCATTAGAGTGAAGTGACATTCCGTGAAAAGTGGAAAGAGGTGTATAATGCTAGCGAGGTTCGGGTAATACACACATGACACGACAAAGTCAACCCCGGCTATGGAAAAATCGATTCGCATCGCACGACTTCTTCGACCGAGAATTTTTCCGTCGAGCGTGACACGAGTTTCCTCTCTCTCTCTCCCTCTCTTTCTCTCTTTCACACACGTGTATACATATACACACACATACATATACAGATATATATATATTATACGATCGTTTCAGGGCTTCTGTATAGCTTATATGAACGATAATATCCACTGATATCGTAGCACGTTCGCATACACATAAGAAAATTTAGGTCACCTAGTTTCTCTCTCTCTCTCTTTTTCGCATAGTCTTTTTCTCGCTAGTTCATTCGTTCACTCTTTCTCATTTTTCTTTATCTCATTGTCGCGTCGTACCCATCGCGAACGTGAAAACGTGCGATGAGCGGAAACTCGTGGGACGTGTTCGCGGGGAAAAAAGAAAGCCTTGAAAGCTGCACACCAGGGATTCCGACTTCTCGAATCCTTCGAGCATATCTTTCCTCGGAGTGAAAAGGACTCTCTCTCTCTCTCTCTCTTTCTTTCCCTCTAACCTTACTACGACACTGTGTGATAAAAAACCACCACCACCACCACCACCACTCCACCATCGTCGTAGTCGTTGTCGTTGTCGTCGCTTGGAAACACGTCGAGACTTTTAGAATTCACGGCAGTCCGAAATAATATACGAGAAGATCCTGAAGATACTTTTCTATTCTTTTTCTCGCTTATAGAGACCAACAAAAAGGCTGACTGATTGTGAGCGAGAGAAAGAATGACAAGAATAGAAGGATAGGGAGAGAGAGAGTAGAATAGAAAATAAATGTCGTAGGCTAGCGAATACTTAAACGATGACCGATGTCCTCGTGAAAGTTTCCTAGCTCCAACGTTCTTTTATAGTCGATCGTGATATATTGCTAGAACTTCCTGCCTTCCCTTAATATAGCCCTGATAAAACTGGCGACTTCTCTTTAGTCATATCACCAACCGAGACAAGAACGAACTTCTTTCCCTTCCATCCTTTCCATCCCTTTCTCCAACGTATTTGATGATATATGTAAATAGGATGTTGTACTTTCTCTATCTTCCTATCGCTGTACAAACTTTTCAGTTTTAGTTTTAGTTTTAGATTCTTTAGTTTTCTTTTTTTTAATAATAGAGGGGGAGAGCGCTTTTAATATTTTGAAAATTAATAACAAACCTATTGTCTGGCCTAATAAAACAGAAAAGCTATTAATATTGAACGATCAAAGCGTGGCCAGTTAGTTTCATAAATTCCTGATTACTTTCTGACGTTTCTCTAACTATGATACAATATATGTATTATATGATATAACTTTCTCTCTCTGTGTGTTAACTATTATTTCTCATCTATGGGTAAAGATACGTTGTAACGTTATATAAAACGAAATATATATTGTATGTCTCTCTCTCTCTCTCTCTCTCTCTCTCTCTC
>JACGTP010000056.1:527028-643045 GCA_023678845.1 Mischocyttarus mexicanus | reverse complement strand
CTCTCTCTCTCTCTCTCTCTCTCTCTCTCTCTCTCTCTCTCTCTCTTCCTCTCTTTCTTCTCTATTACTTCTTCCAGTTTCTTTTCTAAGGGCACGCTCTCTTGCATGTCTTCGCGAGTCGCAGACAAATTACCTCGGGGAAATATAATCCCAAGTAAAGAGCGTGGTTAGAAAGGGAAGGAAAGAAAGGAGACGGCTTACACGATGGGCACGTAGCGTTTCGATGTTGTGTTAGAGAGAGAGAGGGGAAGAATATAATAAGATGCAATGTTTAGTTACGGAACAAGTTAAACAAGTGACAATAAAAATGATATTATATAAAATCACTTAGAAAATTATTTTCCGACCAATATTATCTGACATTTTTTGTAAAAAATCAATATTTAAAATTAAAATTAAAATGAGAAGAAATGCTCATACATTTATATACGTTTGGAGTATTTAGTTTCGATATAAATAATATCAATAATAGCAATAATAATAATTGGTCAATATTTATAATACGGGTCAACAACGGATTTATTCGTTTGTGCTGTAGCCTCTGTTCTACATATTAATACATATTGGTTTCTCTGTTTCATATTTTATTACTTATACTGACGTATTAATTAAAATACTAACCTATTAAGTATCGACTATTGTACTAAATTGATGATAACGAAAATAAAAGAGAATAATAATCGGTCAATAAAATATATATATATATATATATATATATATATATATTCATTGAATGAAAAACTAAAGAAACTAATATCAAAGATCTTTTTCTTATGAGGCGGTAACTCTCTTTGATCCAAACAACAATGCCGAAAATCGTCGAATTGTCAAGGAAAAGCGCAAGAGACTCTAAAGAAAAAGATATTTTCCCGTGTAAATTATTGCCACCCTTTTGGCACACCGTCAAGTCTCCAAACTTAGCTCTTTCTCCGCTCTCGAATCACTTTGCTAATTTCCTTTCGTTGGAACGCGTTACCACCCTTTCACGATCCTTCTACTCACTACTACTATTACTATTATTATTATTATTATTACTACAACTACAACTACAACTACTACTACTACTACTACTATTACTATTACTAATACCTTTTCACGAACTACCGAAACACGGAGAATGATATGTGTTTTCCGAAAATGACAGGTATAATGGCCGATATCGTATATCAACAAAAAGGAAAAATAAGTTAGTATATTTCATGTGCGATTTACTTGTCCCAACTGTAAAAGCTCTGAGTTTTCTTTCTTATTTTCTCTCTCTCTCTCTCTTTCTTTCTTTCTTCTTTATCCTCATCTCTTTATCTCTATCTTTTTTTGAACTCATGATATTCCCACGTGTATTATACTCGAATAGGCGGATTAACCTGGATTTTTGCACCACTCGTATTCGAATTTTTCTTTAGGTTTCTCTTAGTTATACTTTTTCCCGTTCTTTCCATTTCCTCGTTACCAACGATTTTGTTTGCGGAATGAATTTCTACGCGTTTGCGAAAAATACGAGAAATTTACGAAAAAAAACTGGAGAAAAGTGAGAGAGATAGAGAGAGATAGAATATCTTTTGTAATATTAAATATTACGTTTAATTACACGAGATTCATGAAAATTACCAAATGTTCGTTTGAATGAAAACTTTCTTTTCTACTTTTTCTCTCTCTTCCCCCCCTCCCCTACCTTTCACTCTTATCTTCGCAAGATACAGTCTATTACAGCACGAACAAGAATTTATTTTAATCTGGATACGAAGCGTTGCCCGATGTGTCAGCGAAAAATTGCTAAAACCAGCGAAAGAATTAGTTCGAATATTCAGTTTTGTAATGGAGAAAGGTAGAAACAAAAAATAAAAAAGGATAGGAAATAAAAGAAAAGAAAAAGGAAAAATAAAATCAAACGAGATATCATTTTTAATATCGTACCTTGTCCTAGAAGAGAGGAAGGAGAATAATTTCCTTTTGAAACTTTTCGTCGAATAAATTAATATTCGTGAATATTTTCTTTTTTTTTCTTTTTCGTTACGACCAACATTGATCTCCCCTTTTTCCTCCCACTTTTGCAATAAGTTTGACTCGGTAATCACAACAATTTACCATATAACGATTGAGCAAAACTCGAAAATTATAATTAGAATAATTATTTAACGTTTCCCTGTATTATTTCTCATTAGAAATATATAGAGAATATATTTTCCCTGTCTGAAAGTAAAGTGTTTGGGAAAATAAACTCTCTACTGTATTATAAACTCTTTGAAACGTTACGCGAGATTGCCAGTTGATTTTACCTCTTCCTTTTCTCCTATAATTTACACGTAAAACTAATATTGAACGAAATATATCACCAATATATTTATATACACAATATATATATATATTTGTATCTCTACACAAATACACAGAAATGTTACGCGTCGACATGTGCTGTAGCATATCGGATAAAATATTAGCGAAATTTCTCGATTAATATCGCTTCGAGCTTTGGTAACGAACGAACACTGGGATTGACGAGTCCGATGGGGATTTTCAACGTTGATATTTATAAAATAAAAAAAAAATAGAGAAGAAAACTTTTCCATTTTTTTTCTCTCTCTCTCTTTTTCTTTTCTATTATTTTATTCTTTTTTTTTTTATATTTAAATCGCCGAACATTATTCGACTTCGGATACATTGTCATCTTTTATAATTGCAGTTATACATTTATTATTTACTCCTTCAGTTAGATGTTCCTATATATCCTATGTATATGTATATCCTATATATCCTATGTATATATATTCTAACATATAATAGATTTCCCCGCTACAACGAGTTTTTTCTTTCTCCTCATCTAGTACGGTAAAATAATTCGAAGTGTCGCATGGGAGAAGAAACTTTTTCCATTGCTAATTGAGATTATTCCACCGCGAATATAATTATGAAGCTCGTTGTCGTTCTACCGACTATCCGTAATTTTTCCCACGGTCATTTTTAATTGACCAGACTGTTTCGCCAAGTTTACCAACTCGTTATCCATTTTTTTTTCACGTTTTCGTTTATTCTCGCGTTATTAGAACTTTGATAATACGTAAATTCTTTGACACGTATTAAATGAACGTTACCGTGCGTACAAATTAATGAAATGTCTCTCTTTTTCTCTTTTTTATCTTTCGGAAAAAGAAAAAAGAAAGAAGAAATAAATGAATAATAAAAAGACAGAAAGATCGGTGTAAAAATAAAAGGGAAAAACTTACGGAGAGACCGAAATAAAAAGAAATAAAAAAAAACCAAGAGAGAGAGAGAGAAGGGAGGGAAGAAAGAAGGGGTAAAAAAGGGGAGAATAAAGAATACACATACCGTTCACGTAGCGATCTTTTCCGGGCGAGTCGGAACAAACAGAATGAGAAAGCTAGAGCTAGCTAGCTAGCTACCTCCTACACCACTCACCCACCCCCAACCACCGTTTGTGCGCCATAACCCGATCTCTTTATCGCGGAAAATATTCTTTAAGCGTAGAAAATAAAACGGAAGTAAAAGTTCGGCTAGTGAATAGGGTTTGTCTGTAACACACAACGACGAGCGAGAATAAGAGAATCCAGCAAGTTTTCAGGGTAAGGATAGAGTAAAAGATGTGGGTGGAAACGAAGGAAAACTGTGCCGAATAAGAACCTTCTTGTACTTGTATATATATGTGTGTATGCTTGTGTGTGTAAGAGAGAGAGAGAGAGAGAGGAAGAAAGAAACGTTTGTGTGGCGGTGGTCGTCTTTGGAATGAAACGATTCAGGCAACAACGAAGTGGTACGACTGTTAGAAAGTGGATAGGTAAGTAGATACGGGCTCGTTGTGTCAGACGGTTAGCTAGGTAAGTGGCTACATACTTGGATATTCTAAAGTAGTAATAGATAAGTAAGAATGGGTAAGAAAAATATACTAGAAAAAAAGAAAGAAAAAAAGAAAATGGTATTAGAAAAGAAGTTGACCGTAATGTACTAAATGTGAATTATTTTTACATTCTAGTGACATTAATAATATATAATATTTCATTTTCTTCAAATACAATTTTCTAATTAAAACGAAATGTATATAAATATAATATTTAAATTCAAATATAATCAAATACACACGATTTTAATAAAAAGGAAGGTTGGGTATATGTATTAAAATTTAAGAGATAGAAATACTGTAATCGATCAAGATCAAAGAATTATTTTTACACCGTGTGATATTAATAATACCAATATTTATAGATTGAAAAATAATTAAATACGATTTTTTAATAAAAAGGGATGGATATTTGAGAGATCAAGATCAAAGCTCGTTCATATTGTATTAGTTTGAAGGTAGATAGATAGATAGATAGATAGATAGATAGATAGATAGATAGATAGTTAGGTAGATGGATAGATAGAGAGGAAATCTGGATAGAGATGGAATATAAGGCAATTAAACGTAATACCTACAGTCTCTGTTTACTGTTTCAAGCGCCGTTGGCTTGCCGATCTACCCTGCCGATTACCAAGAGGATATACGTCGACTCTGAGTACCAATTCACACCCAAGGATATGTGTATCCTTGCACTGACTCTCTCTCTCTCTCTCTCTCTCTTACACACACACACACATACACACATACACACATACACACATACACACATACTCTCATTATCACTATGTCTCTCTCTTTCTGTCTGTCTGTCTGTCTGTCTGTCTATCTGTCTGTCTCTGTATCTCCCACGCATCGCATCGACATTAATTCACCTAACGATCTAACATAGTTATGTGCTAACTGTTTTGACGACTGAATTATACTACTACTACTACTACATTATTTAAAAGAGAAATAGAAAAAAATAAAGATAAAACACACGGATAATTTTGAAACTGGGAAAAGCTCGAAAGCTTCTGATTTAAAGTAGAAAATTTTCTCGAGAACACTCGTTTTCACGGAAAATTCTTCCTAACTGACAAGTGTACGTATATCTTTATTTAATCAACCCTAGCAATTCGTTTATTTTACAGAAATACATTTATCCATGAACTCTCACAATTTTATATTAAAACTTTAAACCAATCGCGTTTTTACCTACCCCTTTTTTCTTTCTCTTTTTTTCTTGTCATATTCCCCCTTATTCGATTCTTAAACGAACATTAACGTATTAAAAAGAGCACATTCCGCTTGTTTGTCGAGAACAAAAAAAAAGTAAAAACGACTGCTTAATTGCTCTTTTCAACTTTGAGAAATCTTTTACTCCGTGTAGGTAGCTAAATAGGTTTGTACCTACGTAGATATGCTGGAATAAAATAAGACGGTTTAACGAGAACTACCAAGGAGAAAAAGAAAATGGAATAAAAAGAAAAAGAAAAAGAGAAAGAGGGGAAGAGAAATTCAACGAAAAAAAGAGGCCAGGTAATAAAGTACTTCATTAATTGAAATGGTTGTTAATTAAACATTAATTCAACGATATATCGGTAATAATTATATATTATATTATATAAAATAGAGGTTTTGATGTTACGTTTAATCCTGTAAGCTAATCACTTTCATACTTGAACGAAGTTTGACGAAAGACCTCTAAGGTACGATGGTAAGGAAGGTACTAGGGAATGGGTTGATTCGATGATTCTCTTGTAAGTAAGATTTAGGAGAGTTAGATAAGAGACTTTGTTACTGTGGCAGAGAACGAACGAGAGACACACAATGAGAGAGAGAGAGAGATATATATAGAAGTGGAAGAAGATTAAGCAAGGACCATGTTGTCGTCCGGATGCGGTTAACATGCCGTGCCTGTGGGCACGCACGTCCATGCCAACTCCGGCGTGCTTGCTTGGGCAACCAACAGAGAGATCCTAGTAGCTTTGTCTGGAGAAGGACCGAGCCTCCAGTAAGGTGTGGCGCGAAAACTTGAAAGGCTCCTAATTACATTGCGAAATTAACTTCATAAAACACTGTACCTGGCTTGCATCAGTACACTCGACTGGTGGTGCTGCCTCAGGATACGACTCAAAGAGAAGTCTCATACTGGTTACTACTTCTCCTCAACCTTGGTGGCTATTGCAAAGTTCTGACTCTTTTCGTACAAAAATTTGAAAAAAGAAGAAAATAATTAAATAATAAAAAAAGGGTTAAAAAGAAAATCAACGTCGAGTTTGTATTCGATGCAAACTACCATTCTTCTTCTTCTTCTTCTTCTTCTTCTTCTTTTTTTTCTATTTTTCTATTTTTCTTTTATCAACCTTCTCTTTTTGACAGGAACGTTCGTGAAATATGAACTACACTTAACTATAAACCCAAATGACTAATAATTTGACTATCACTCGTTTAACAGTTCGTTAAAAAGGTCAGATTAACAGTGCTCTTCTTCCTTGATGTTTAGCTTATATAGTGTTCGAGCGATGTGGCAACGTCGAGACATTTTCATATTTCCTATAACCGTCTAACCAAGAGATTATATTCTCTTTACATATATATCTGTATTCTGTTATTTCGAAATTTTCTTCTAATTCTTGACGACGTTGAGGAAAACAAAATATGATAATAATTCATATGAAATATTTCTAATAACCGTGTGGTAACGTTGGAAAAATATTTCTACGCGTCGTATTGAAACAAATAACTTTTTGAACGAACATGAATTTCATTAATTAGCATCTCATTAATTAACTAACACATTGAACTTGCTGCTTTAGTTGCTTTGTTTTCTCAAGTTTCCATGTTATTTTGCTATTACGATATAGCTACATATATGTATATGTGTGTATATATATATATATTATAGAAGGGATTAAGAAAGTTTATCATTTTTATTAAAGGCCGATAACTAATTAAGTAGAAAGTTTAAAGAAAAATTCTGTCCGTGGTTTGTACGTTGATGAATTCCATGATATAAATGACTCGATAATTTCGAGTTACGTGTGGTATTCGCCTTTTAAACAAACTAATGTACAAGCAGAGAATTCGCTTGGAATTTAATCAACCCTTGAATCCGTCAAGCTCGATGACATCACTTTGAGAGAAGGATCATGTTTACTAATTCGATAGAAACACAAACAATTGCCTTTAAAATAATCTGCATGAGTAATTGATTTTAAAATACAATAAAACGCGTCATCCTATTTATTTAAATTCATTAATCAATATAGCGAATAAATATATCGATATAACTAATTCGTCTTCATATGAAACAACGTATTTAATGATAAGAAATATTAAATAAATCATTTTTCTAAAATTTTTGAAGATTTTCGTTTTTTTCTTTTAAATTATCTTTAAGAATCGATCAAATCTTTGTATTTAATTTTTAAATGAAAAAAATAACAAATTAATAATAATAATAATAAATAAAACATCTTATTTCATTATTGTTTTCTTTGTATCGTTACGATATTTCGTTATATTCAATCGTCCTCGTTTCACTTCTCGTCAAACATTTTTCCATCGACGAAGAATTTTAATTTCACGCGTATTTAATAGCGAGCACTTGTACCCAACCCCATCGTTTCGGTGAAAACGCAACCTACAAAGGAGATGCAATTTATTTCACGAGGATCTAGAGCAACGTGTAGCTACTTCCTGTAAGCTGCTCGAACCCAACTCCTACACCAAACTACTCTGTTCCTATGTATTACTATTACTATCACTACTACTACCACGACTATGACTATTATGGGGAAAAGATGAGGGAATGGTAAGAAGAAATTACGACTTTTAACTAGACTGATCTTCCAAGACGACGCTGGACGCTAGAAAAGCAAAACGTTTCTAGGAAGTACGAGATGAACTACTCCTCCATTCCCCCCCACCGTTTGCTACCACTTCCTCTCATCTTTCATGAAAAATACAAACTTTTAAACGAGAAGAAACACAACTTACTTTCATTTATGACGTGATTTTCTCCGACTCAATATTCCTCCTGCGAAATTTTTTTTTTTTTCTTTTTTAACAAATCACATATATATCACTCGCCAAAGATATTAAAACTCGTGCACATATGCATATATCACTTGCATAACCACAAAATACATACACCGTATACGCGAAATACTTTTCTAATAACGTTGTTACATCTTACGAGGCTCGAATAATACTAACAATAAATACGATAATAGATACGAAATATACTCGATGATTACAAAACATACACGAAAGTCAATGTGTTTAAATGTTTGAATATTTAAAACGGCCAAGGTATGAGAGAAGTGTGTATTCAACGACCGAGAGATTTTTTTTTTTAATTATCTTAAACTTTTTCTCCTGTTTACCTTCTCCGTCGTTATTCTTATAGGTTTCATATTGGACGTGTGTGTTCCTAATATATTATATTAAATTATATGTTATAAAAAAACATATTATATATATATTAATATATTAATATATTTAAAAAAATATCTATAATACGTAAATATTAAGTAACCAACGTGGGCAAAAATTGTCGAGAAGAAAAATTTCCCACCCAGTTCGATTTTATTTTATTTTTTTTTATGTTTTTTTAATTTTCTTGATATCTTTAAAATTTTTTGCTTTCAACAAGGTGAATCAGTAAGAATAAGAGAACTTTGCTCCATTTTCGTAGGGTATACACGGTGGAATAAACTTGGTTAATCGGTAGAAAGCAGCAGTCTTCATTTTCCTCAAACGAACAAGTTATTCCTTCCTGAAATTAAAATCTAAGAGTTTGCAAGAAGGAAAATTGTCGATAGATCCATCGCTAGATAGATTGTTAGATGGATTCGATTTATTGAAGAACGAGACAATACCTTTTAAGTAAGCTTAATGTAATAAGAAAGTAAAACATTTTAACGAAATTTTCCTACCATCTAATTCGACGTTCTATGACAAACGTTACTAAAGATTGTTTTTAATTAAGAAACGGTATTTTTATTTAATTGATAAAGTAATTCGATTGTTGTTACTTAAAACAAAAAACCGTAAAAAATTTTCGACCAATCATTTTCTTCAATGTAATCAAAAATGTATTTTTTTTTTTTTGGGGGATAAAATCTATACGGCGAAATTCTTTCTATCATCTTTTCATTTCTTACTAAATTAGATAGAAATAAATATATATAAAATAACGTAGTCGCTGTATATTATGTGTGGTTGATGTCGCAATTGGTAATGGTAAAAAAGAGCAAATGTAATTAGAAAATAAATAAAAGTAAGCTTCATAATCCGAGTGAAAATGATAAGAAATAAATTCCACGGGTACTGGTCCACGTCACAAAAGGTAGTTAACTCGTTTTCTCTTTTCAACCCTTTTCAACCCTTTTCAACCCTTTTCGTGGTGCATGCAAGCAAAGAGAACCGTGAGAGAGACTGCGTACCAGAATAAGAAAAAGAAAAATAAGGAGAAGGAGGAAGGGGAAAGAAAACACGAAGGATTATGGGTCACATGGCTTCGCGGTGACTCGCTTTCGTGAAAATTATGACTCGTCGTATATCGTGCTGGCGCATTCTGCTTACCTGCATTGCTTTTACCGTCCTGTTTCTTTATTCCAATCTACTGTTTTCTTCATGATTATCTCTTAAAACTACTTCCGGAAGAAAATTTATCATTTTAGTAGATGCGTAAGGTTGAACTTATATATGATAATTGTTAATAATTAATAACTAATGCGAGTAGTATGGACTTCTGTGAATAATTTTATTTCATTTATCAAGAGATGATATATATATTTAAAAAATATGTGAAAGATTTAAAAAATTGATTAATGAAAAACGACGACGAAGCGTTTAGAAAAGTTAAAGATGGGAGGAGGAAAGGGAGAAAAAATTTCGAAGTATCAGTAAACAATATCTAGTAAAAGTTTGTTGGGAAAACTAACTTTTTTTTTTTATCATCATCATCTTCGTTTTACAAACTTTTCAAAAGGAGAGTATGGGGTAGAGTAGACGGCCACGTCAATAAAGAAATATTACAACATTCCACTTTATGTAGAACGTACTTTACGACATTATTCTCCCTCTCTCTTTCTCTCTCTCTCTCCACCTTCTTTTTTAACTTGGTATTTTTCTTTTTATTCTCTTAAGTAAAGAGAATGCAAAATTACTCTTTGAAAAGTGTTAAATAGTTTCTTTGCCAATGAATGATTAATTCTTTAGAATGTGGAAAATAATTTAGACAAGAGTTCAGAGAGGGAGGAAAATAGGGAAAAAGATTGTCTCGTTTTTAGCTTGATAATTCGCAATATTATTTTGATATTTTTCTACTTTACCAAAGTGACGCCAAGGAACATAAAGAAGATGAACAGAGAGAGAAGAGACTTTTTTACTGCGAAGCTTACTACTCCTTATAGTTGCTGGTAGAGTTCTCTCTAAAACAGACGAGAAAACTGGAACGTGTAAATAATAAATGAAGCACGGCCACTCGCTTGAGAACCGTTTAAAAACCTTGTACCATGAGAAAGTAAAGAAGATACGGAAAGAAGGAGAGAGAGAGAGAGAAACTGGCCAAGGGTTTCTTCTTTTTTTCCGGTTGTAACAAGAGGATCTCGACGAAAACGAACGCATTTATATTTTACCAATTCCTGTCGTGGACACACTTGCCCACTAACGAGCGTGTAAAATAAACTTATCAATTCAACAAACCAAATTTTTTTTAAATAATAAAAAAAGACTTTTGCGCATAATTAATAAATCGTTTTTCCTTTTTTTTTTTCTTCAACGATTTCTTTTGACTTGTATTAAAAAAGAATTATATTTTATAATTACTCTGAGGAGAGAGAGAAAGAGAGAGAGATTTCTGTTGAAAAAAATAATAAAATAAAGCTTGAAGGAGAAACTGAAAGAGTTTGCAATTTGATAAGACAAATCGTAAAAAGCTAAGTAATTCCACTTGAGCCTGAATAGAAACTCGAATATTTTCTTTGAAAATGATTATATGGAAGAAAGAAGATAAATTTGAATTTAAAAAATAGAAAAATCCTGTAATTAGTAAAAAGAAAAAAAATCCTGATGTAAACGCATAAAACGTGCTTTATATATCATTTCTAAGTGAAAGAAAATATTTTCTTTGCTGTTCCCAATCGGTTTTAAAATTTCATTTCATACTTGTAAGATATGTATTTATTTAAACAATCATTTGACCGTTTACAATAAAAAATAGTTATATATGAAGTGTCGGGATAGGTTTAGGTGTTGACAAAAAGTTGTTGAAAAATCCTTGATCATTGCAGAATGATCAGTAAGTTGACTCGATAAAAGTTATTTCATTCGGATAAGGAACGAGTTACCGATTGAAAGGAAGTGAGTTAAAGGGAGGGAAGGGGTGGAGGAGAATTTAAGGGTAGGATAGGAGAAGTTAATGGTTGCGTCTAACATCAGGGGGAGTCTAAAGACGTATTTACGCGCTTCTTCGACGATCTTCTTCTTCTTCTTACTGTGTAGGAACGCAATTTTTCCGACTTCCCGGGTAGAAGCTTTCACGGATCATTTGTCCAGTACCATATTAAACTTTTATCTATCGATCCATCATCTTACTCACAGAGCACGAACTAACAGGAAGAAAAGGAAAGGAAGGAAAGTTACATAGATCACTGATGCTTTCTCTAACCATTACCTATTTACTACCACCACCATCACCAAGCAACCAAGCCCTTTCTCGATCCTTTTTCAATCCCTTTTCCCTACTTTATCTTAGCTCGATGTGATATTGCGATCTTAATAACCTAAGTAATATTTTATCTAAAGAACATTTTTTTCTTTCCTTTCTTTTATTTTATTTTCTGAACCATTTTAAATCTATCAAATCTCGTACCAAAAAGTTACTTTCTCTATTTTTAGTAAATCATCGAAAACTAGATAATACCTTTTTTCTTTCTATAGATATATATTTTTTTATAAAGATAGTTTAATAAATATAAGTAATCCTCTGTTTAACGTAATCTATATTGTAACAAATGATTATATTGAGAAGGAAATTTAGAGAGACTAATCCTCGGTAATACGAGTGTACTCTCGTGCGAAATAAAACGTTGAAAATTCGGTCGAACCAAAACGATTAGAAGTTTTCAAGTGTCACTGGGGAGGGTGGTGGGAGATTGTCGTAACACCCAACCGACGGATTCTACGATCTACGAGAGGAATTTTAAGTTACGAGATATACAAAGAGTAAGACGCGTGTAAACGGGGAACGTACGGCGCCGGTGAAAAAGACAAGAAAGCTCAGCTTTAAAAGCTATACACGAGTGGTTGCGAGTAGCAAATAGTTTGAAAAGAGAAAGACAGAGACAGAGAGAAAGACGTAGCTGCTACCTTCTAGAAGTCTAAATGAGGAGTCATAATTTTCACTCTGGCGACGCGTCTCGGCACCGCGACCCATAATCCCTTCTCCTCATTCCTTTTCCTTTTCCTACTTCCTTCCTTCCTTCCTTCTTCCTTCCTTCCTTCCTTCCTTCCTTCCTTCTTCGAAAAAGCTCCGTTTCAGAAACTCTCTTAGCTTGCAAAGAGAACCTATCCTCTCTTCCTATCTTTCATAAGTCGACTTTCCGACTCGTCGACGATGCAAGTGCGCGGTTTCCGTGCTGCGTTATGATTCTGGTATATATATAGATATAGAACATATAATTGCTAGCTTTATTAAATATCATCCTTTAATTCTTTTCCAAATGTATAATTTATTATTATTATTGTTATTATTATTATTAGATAAAACAATAACAAAAATAAATAAATCTATCTATAATTATAACTATACTGTACATTTTTCATGATAGTTTATGATATGACGTATGTATAGTATGTGTATTATTAGCGATCAAGGGAAGACAAAGGTAACCCCTCTCCAATTAAACGTTAATTAAATAAAGAGAAATACTTGATCGATTACGTGATAATAATTAACAATATTTAATGTTAGTCATTATTATCATCCTCAGTATGTATATCTAAAATACATGTTTTTAAAAAAATATATGTATTATAATAACGAATGGTTTGAAGAAGATCGAATGGTCGATTCTCGTAAGAATCCTAAGAACTTCTTTTGAAAAGTGTTAGAGGAAGGATCATTAACGAACTCTGCTCGCTGTATTTCTTACCTCTTCTTTACCCCACCCCCTCCGTTTTAACCCCCTTATTTCTTAACTTTTACGAGACGAGTCTAGTCGCGTGCACCAGCAACCCAATACACCAACGTTCAGGGCCCACCACCTTTCGAGGCTTGCGGCAAATTTATAACTCTATCTCTTTCTCTTTTTTTTTTCTTTTTCTTTTACTTCCTCTTCCTCCTCTCAGCCCACCTCTTCTTTTTCCTTCGTCTCCTTCTCTCGTCATTCGAACTCAGACCCTCTTTGCCCTCTTCTTCAACTTTTATCCGCTTCTTCCTCCTGGCTCGGGCAAGCTCCGAACAGGAAACTTTATAATTTTATCGGTGAACGCACTTCTCGTCGCAGCATCCCATCCATTAGTGCTAATTTACCGGCACTTTTAGCAAGGATCCTTCTTTTCGTTCCCTCTCCTATTTCTTAAAAGAAATATATATATATATGTGTGTAGAGAGAGAGAGAGAGAGAGGTACAGTATCGAGAATAAAGAAGAAAGAATGAAGGAAAATATATAAACAAGGGGTGCGATGTAAACCGCACACGAATAGTTTTCAGATTTTCTATCTAATGCAACCGAATCAACTGCAATTCTTCATTCTTACGAGGTAGAGAGTATCTTTTGAAACGTGGTAGGAGCTTAGGATAGAACCTAGCGAGAAAGACAAATACGGTAGTCGGCCCGTCGTAAAACTTTCCTTGCACAAACCGTTTCTTTCCTTTTCCTTTTCCTTTTATTTCTCTTTCTCTCAAAGTCCCGTTCGTTTTCCTACTCTCGAAGAAATTCTCTCAACGCGAATCTTTCTTTTCCTTATTTTCTTTTTTCTCTCCCTCTCTGTTTTCTTTTTTCTTCGGATCTTCCTCGTTCCTCTTTCCTTCTTTCTCCTTACGTCCCGAAAGATTTGGTTCCCAAGCTCGTTTCGTACCTTCTCCTACCACCATCTCTATTTGGTGGAATGTCTCTTGTGGGTCAAAAGGTGAACGCGTTTCAGCGAACGTTCACGCGTTATGCATGTAGGCTAGCAGAGACTAGGCAAAACCCGAAGCTTACTCGTTCCCGCAATCCGTCCTTGCCCTTTCGTATCCCACTTGCTTTACCCACGAGTCATGAAAGTCTTATGACCCCGTTGCCATAAGGTCCGTCCCTAGCAATTCCCTGACGCGAACTTCAATGAAAATGAGATATCCTTCTGGTTCGACCAAACGCTCCACTCCTGACACTCTCTCCATTTGCGTATGTGTGTGTGTTGTACGTGGCTAACGAATCAACCGAAATTAATGCGACAGCTACACACGTTAGCGTTAACTCTATCTTTATTTATTCATCCATTTACATATCCTACACGTAGAAACTATTACATTCGTTATAATACGCGTGTTAAACCGCTATAAACGTTATACACCTTACAAGTCCCGCATCAACATTATTTAAACTAAAGTTATTATTGATTTTCGTAAAGAAACCATATCATCGTACTTACTTTTCTTTTTAATCCTTTTTACGAATATGATTTAGAAATATCTATTATCAGAGACTGACAGTTATTATATAAATATTTTTCCAGGATTTATAGAAACAACGTATGGGGAGAATTCATATAGGCCGGTATAATTCCTCTATACCCTTTCATTTTCTGTTAAAACTCCTACCGGGGTGTGGTGGAGTAGAGTGGAGTGGGGGTGAGACAAGCTCGAGTCAGCCAGCCGCAAAATGTATCATCCCCGTGGAGTTTGTACTTTCCGGTTAAATTAGATTTTATTGGACTGTTATCCATTCTACGTATCTCGAGCCGAAAGTAGTTTCGACCGAGGCAATCACGATCGCCGTTTTCTGCCAGAATTCGAGACTCGATTTCGAACGAACGAATGAGCGAACGAAACGTGCAACACACAATGAACCGACATACGTGAAACTGGGAAAATCTGTGGTAGTGGTCAATCCATTTTCAAGATCGAATACAAGTGCCTAATCATTCCTGGTTTTACACCGGAGACCGAAAAACAATTTACTATCATCCTATAGCAGACGATTCCCTTTTATTCCAATGCGGAGACTACTCTGTTGAGATACTAATCGCATCTCTCTCTCTCTCACTCTATCACCCATCTACCCACTTTTTCTTTTTCACTTCCTATCCTCTAACTATAGGAGAACAATTCTAAACTGTCGGATAACGAAAAGTTCGATACACAACGCGCCAATTATATCTCCATCGACTACTTCTACTTCTACTATTACTACTACTACTACTACTACTACTACTACTACTATTACTATTATTACTACTATGCCAAGCCAAAGCTTCGTTCATCCATCTGACATTTTCGTCGATCCGTAATTTCGTATCGTCGAGCTCGTTACGGGGGGATTTAATAGAAAACAAAGCGTCGCGACGCTATGCAACGATCGGTAGGCGTTTCTACGATAGCTCGTTAAAAAGTAGAAAATTACAAAAATAAATAAATAAAAAGGTAGAAAATTTATTAAAAAATAAATATATATATTACAACGAACGACGAACGACGAACGACGAACGAACGAAAAAAAACTGGAAACTTAACTTCTCGTTTATACGAGCAACAACGTATCTTTTTTTTTAATTTATATTTTCCTACTCTCCTCTTTTTCCAATATATATAGAGTAGGATATATATGATTTATTCTTGTAGAAATGTTATGTTGTTATGTTGAACTTTTTAAGTAGAAGGAAAAAAGGAATAGAAAAGAAAAAGAAAAAAAAAAGAAGAAGAAGAGGATGTAATCGTTTTCCACCGTTCCCTCCCGTTGAATAAAGTAAAGCTTGATAAGATGATAGAAGAAAAAGAAAATATGTTACTAGGAAGGGGGTTATTCGCGAGTTAAACTTTCTTTTTTAGCTTTTTTTTAGTTGTAAAGACGGGACGTAGACAAACTGAAAGAACTTTGGTAAAAATGTGATCCGAGTCACTTCCGAGTCACGTTATCATCCTTTTACGCGTATAAAGCACCATACCATACCGTACCATACCCTTCCTATAAGATAACGAACAACGAGCTCTACTCGACGAGCCTAACGTCGTTTTACAACTTCTTACGAGGCATCTTGGCGAATAAAGGATGTAAAGAAAAGAAAAAAAAATAGGAAAAAGAAAAAAGTTCTCTCTGTCTTGCTCCTTTCTTCTTCTGCGAAAGAAAAAAACCCCAGCAGACTACTTTTCCTTCTAAGAGAGAAAAATTTCCTCCCACCGTTTGGCGTTTACTACACTGTACTATACTAAAGCGAGATAGATAGAGAGAGAGTAGTATGGCTAACGATAATTGCCGTCCCTTCGTCTTCTCTCTCTCCTAACGGAAGTAGTCGAAAAAAACTCCAACGTTCTGGCATGAACCGACGAGACTTTTAGTCGGTGTCTTATTTTACAGTACGATAAAAACGAATTATATATAGATATATTTTTTTTCAATTATTATTATTATTTTCCATCTACGGAAAATAATAATAATAATTGCATCTATGTGAAATATCTCCCTTTCATTTTCTTTGATAATAGTTAAGTATTAGATCTCACTGGTTGCATAGTAAACCTTAACAATTGTGTAGAATTTAAAAACAAAAAATATTAGGTATACTGTTAACTTGAATTATTCTTAACGTTAGTCTACCGACGCAATAACTTGAAATAATATTTTCTATTGTACGTCAGAACAAAAATTGTTCTTATTAAGAAGTAATAAAAGGAAAAAAACGAAAAAAAAGAAATAAAAAAAAGGGTTCAATCTAAATCCAAGCAATTTCGTTGTAACATTTGTAATAAAAGCTTCGTAGCACTCGAAAGATCTTGCTGATCAAAGTTTCGTGAGTAGAAACGTATCGCAGTTGTTGGAAGTAACTTCCAACGAAGCGTTACTTAATGGCAAACCGCCACAAGTGGACGAATGCTTTCCCCACTGTTATACACTTCTTCTTGAGAAAAGTTACTTTAAAACATTAATACGCGTTGCTTTGATTGTCCACCCTACGAGAAGTATATGGGGGAGTATGTGTAACACGACCGCAATGCGTTAGAAACGTTATAGGAAAGATCGAACACGAAACCGGGGTACCATCTATCTAAAGCAATACCATCAAATAATCATACCCTTTCTTGTAATATTTAAAAGAAACGAACTAAACCTCTAAGGTGTTCTGTGTGTTGTGTGTGTGTGTACGACATCACTCGGAATAATCCAAAAGCAAAGAAGCCGAACCCTGCAACTTTTTGGAAAGAGGAATATCTCAAGTTTATATAGAAAATTTATTTCTACATTTACGAGGATAGAAAAAGATTTATAGTTCGAATAAATAGTAAACAAGAGAAGGATCAAGAATTTTTGAATAAACTGTATTTCTAGTATAACAGTAATATCTTGCATTAATTGAAATATTTGAAATAATTTATAAGAAAATCCAAAAAGAAATCGATGATATAAAAAATAAAATTGTATTAATTCTTTGCCATTAAACAACGTGTGGGAGATGCAATGATTCCCGCAAATCTGTGTTTAATTCATAATGCAAGGGATTAAAATTATATTTTATTAATACTAGAATATTTTCCAAATAAATAATATATACGTTTAATTAACAAATATGATATTATTCGTGTTACTTTTGAAGACAAGATAGTTACTAAAGGTATTCCTTAACATAACTGAGATTAGGAACATACCTCTCAGCTCAACAACAACATGCTTTGAACATTGGAGAATACTCTAAGCAGATGGACAGGGAGAGGATAGATATTATGTAGACCAAACTATGCTTTACTCTAACCTATTGTGTCTAGGTCAAATCTCAACACTTGCTACATGCTATTCGATTCACATCTGATTATTAATTGCACAATATCTGATTTGATTTACAACTTAAAATATGAAATATTTGTTATGTAGATAAGAAAATTTGTCTATCAAAAAAAAAGAATACAATAAATCCTCTCGTTCAAGTACTTCGTCGATCGAATGATCGTTTTTTTTCAGGAGACACACGTAAAGTAGAGAAAATAGAAAAGAAAAGAAAAAAAAAGGAAAGGAAAGGAAAGGAAAGGAAAGGAAAGGAAAATAAGACACCTAGGAAGACGAGGATTTCACTAACAGGAGGAAGATGTAAGTACGCTTTGCGGAGAGAATCGATCGAATCCTAGAAGACCAAAACCAATATCTCATTCTCGCTTGTGGTCTATTAGATTTCAACGCTTTCGAGCTCACCGAGGTCACCGACTCTCCACCTTCTTTTTCTTCGGGGTAAATGGAAAAGAGAGAGAGAATAAGAAGATAGAACGACAGAAGGGGTACGAGGAGGGAGGGTTAACGTAAATCGCGACTCTTTCAACGTCAATCCGTGAAAAGCACGCGAGATGGCCCTTATACGTTGCCGGACTCCGGTCGTCATTCGTATCAAAGGAAATCGATAAATCTCGAATCGATGTGTTCTTCTTTCTCTCTCTCTCTCTCTCTCTCTTGCTCTCTCTCTTACGTAAAAGAAGAAGAAGAAAATCAGCTCGAACTGCACGATTTATCGATGTCCCGTATGATTTTCGCATCTACGTGATAAAGTCGATTCGTTGATGTTATAAAGAGAGAATCATAGGGAAAAAGAGGAAAAAGATAGAAATAGTATATTTGTGAGTGTGTCTGTGTGTGTGTGTGAGAGAGAGAGAGAGAGAGAGAGAGAGAGAGACTCAGAAAGCTTTTGTAGGCAACATATTTTATAGGTGAATAACCGAAAATCGAAAAAGCCTTCAATATTCGTGCATATTTGTATGAAAAATATTTTGATTTATTAATCTCGATACTAAGGAATAATAAAGATGATCCAATCTTTTTTTGGATAATAATGTCGTGAAAATAATATATATATACACGATGGATTCTATATATGACTCACGTTCTACACAATTTCTTTTACCTTTGGCATACACAGTCAGTAATATCGATTTCCTGTCTAGGATATTACCTAGAATGTTACCTCGGTGTGTACGGGAGGATTCCTACTCTTTTATCGTTACGAATAACGATATGTTTTTGTAATCCTATAATAAAATATGAATGCACACATATATTTCGAAGTTATCATCATTCAAAAAGAAGTATTGAGAAGTAAGGAAAGCACAGGTTCGATTATGTGATCATTTATAATTTTTTTTATTATTAACACTTTAATAGCCCCACGGGTGCGCAGAAAAACATCACCAGGGACTGGCAATATTTTTAAAGAATTTATTAATTTATTTGAAATTAATATTACACACATACGATTATGACACACATGATGTGTGAGCGCCCATTAATGTGCTAATTTGAAACTAAATGATGATACGTGTAACAGAAATGATTTGTACTATCGTCTTGGGCATTTAACAACTCGTTTGTGTATACAAATTTAAATATTATTTGATACACGTACAAAGAGGAAGAGAGAGAGAGAAAGCGATAGAGATAAAGAGAAGATTATACGATAGTAGAATTCGATTTCTATGATAGCTGAATTAGACTAGAATCGTATAGTAGAAATGTATGGTTTGCATTAGTACGTGGATGTCGGAGATATAATTCGATGGGATTCATTGTGATGGACCATTACCAACAAACAGCTTTAACATACCAAAGTCAAGTATACTTCAATGAAACTAGAAGAGAATACAAAACTGGCCCCTGAGGCTTGGCTTTTGGTTTGCTGTAATGTTTGCCAATGGATATGGGGGAAAACGTTACAAACATTTATCTCGACAAAAGGATTCTCGTAAAATGCTCTATTAATTCCCATTTTTTTATCTTTCTCTCTCTCACATGCACACACTTTTTATGACTTTATTTTATAAACGTACGCGTACACCCCTATCATCATTAATTCCTAATCATCGAAAATTTATTCTACCTTTTCTCGGTAATCGCAGAACTTTATCTATAATAATTCACAATCTTTTCTTTTCTCATATTTTTGTGCTACAATTTACTTTTTTCTTCTTTTTCCGTTGCGTATTCTTTCCATCTTCGTCTCTTGAGAAAATAAAGTATCTGCAATTGTATAGTATATATAATATATATTTTTTTTCTCTCTTTCTTTTCTTTTTTTTTATAAAAATAGAAGAATAGCACGAGTATATATATATTTACAGATAGAAAGATTCGTTCTTATCTATCGATATCAACTGAGTCTCGTTTGAGTCTCAAGTGTCTACCACTTGACGTTTACGTATTCGAAAAATTGTCATTCCCTGTCTCTCTATCTTTTCTCTTCTCCGTTATTTTATTTCAGGTGATGAATTTAAATAAAAGATAACGACTAAGAAGAAGAAGAGAAAATAATATAATAAGAAAATGAAACAATAATAAACAGAATAATGTATTAGATGTTTCTTGGTAGTAAAATTTATCTAACAATAAGATAAAATATTTCTCGCCATATAAAATGTTGGATATGGATAAAATATATATATTTCGTTGAATGTAGAGAAATATCTATTAGGGAAATATTTCGAATTAGTACATAGAGGGGGTTTGTAAAAGATTGAGATATAAACGGACAGGAGATCGAGGACAATGAAGAACACAAATAGCTCGACATAGTGAAAAGTTCTCTTGGGGATTGAAACACGGTGAAGGGAAAGGCGAGTAGAATACTCGAGAAGCCGCGTGCAATTTCTGATGTAAACCTCTATCCACTATTCCTACAAGAGAAAGAGAAAGAGAAAGATAGATAGGTAGATAGATAGAGGGAGAGGGAGAGAGAGAGAGAGAGAAAGCGAATACAAGCGTTTATGAGTGTACGTTCACGATGAAGGTAGAGAAGTAACGCGCGCTTATTGTAGTTAAGCTTGAGCTTGAATACTCGGCCATTGTAATCCGAGAACGGTCGGTTGCTTCCGTAAGCTCCGGTTAGTTCCGTCGCTAGTGGCATTCGTTCCTTAAGAACGGAACTCATAATTTTACATGTTGAATGAATCTCTGATTTCATACTATCATTATCGCGAATAATTATCTTCCGAGTAATATACAAAAGTGTTACGAGAGTTAACGCTAAACCTACAACAACTAACCACCTACATGACCGATATTCAAATTTTCAATTACAATTATATACATATACAACAACACGATTGATCTAGAAATTTTGAGATTACATTTATATAACCAAGCCGTTATTACAAATTGGTTATAAATTATCTTTGAAACATATTGATCTTAATATACGAAAGATTGTTATGAGAGTTAATAATTATAAAGTACACTATAAGTGACCAGATATCAAACTTTCTATTCAGATTATGTTACACCTCTAAATTTATCTAGAAGATATAATATATGTTTTTATTTATTTTACATTACTACAAGGCAAATATATTCTAACAAATATACTATAAAGTATCAACAAATTTATGTTCATCTAAAAAATTGGGAATTAGTAAGCAGAAAAGGTAAATGGGAAATGTTAAAAACTGTGGCATAGCAAGTGTCGATAATAGGTTTCTTGTAAACATAGAATGAGAGAGAAAGAGAGAGAGAGGGAGAGAGGAAGGGAGGTTTTTGAAGTTAGGGGTAAGCTCACGTTTATCAAGCTCGGTCGTTTCGTTTCGAGTGGATCATTCTGCATCCGACACGGACTGCAAGGAGGCACGGTTTATGGCCAGGCATTATTACGATCAAACTTCGGTCTGTTCAGAAATGTCGACGGTAGGAAAGCTAAAGCTCGCATCATCACCATCATCATCATCATCATCATCATCATTATTATCATCATAATCATCATCATTGTCATCATCATCATCATCATCATTATTATTATTATTATTATTATTATCATCATCATCATCATCATCGTGTCGAGAGATAACTATTATCCTTGTAGGGTTGTATTCATACTACTCATCACTATATACGTACTATACCTATCCTCCAACTTGTGTTATACTTATATATGCCTTAGGGTGACGAGAAAAGAGAAACTGAACTCACTCGTCGTGTTTCTACGTCTCTCGAACTTTGTTCCCTTTTCAGTTGAATCTTCTTATTCTTCTTCTTCTTCTTCCTCCTCTTCTGTCTCCTTCTGTTCTTTATCTACACTTACTCTCTTCTTGCATCTCTTTCTTTATCACCCAGCTTCAATTCCCCTCAGCAACCAGAACACGATGATGGTTTTGCACGGTCACGTACCATTACCTTCTCACTACTTCTCTAACCGAATTGACGAGAACGATCCTATTCTCTCCCCTAGAATACTATTGCATATGGATATTCGATCATAGAGATTTCCTCTTCTTGATTTATGTACTCTCCCTTCCTCTGTCTCTCTCTCTCTATCTATCTATCTATCTCTCTCTTCCATTCTCTTTCTCTCTACACTTCTCTCAAATATCTTCTAATGATCTTGTAATCTGCTGGATATTAATCGAGAAACTTTCCAGATACGTTCTCTCACATATGTTTGCATTTATTCCTCTCCCTCCCTTTCTTTTTTAAAATATTATTATTATCATTTTTAACCCGTTAAAGTGATTAGGATATTACCAAATTTCACTTTGTTCATACTGATTTTTTTTTACAACAAAATATAAATAGATTTCTTTTTTATTTATGTAAGATCCATTGAGATAAAATAGGAAAATTGTTTTACTTGTGCAAGTTTCAATTATTGTATTGCTATTTATATTATTATTATTATTATTATTATTATTATTATTATTATTATTACTATTATTTGATTTAAGTTTATTGGAGAAATAGAAAAGAATTTGTAAAACCTTTGTTTCTAAAGGTAAAAGTAGAAGGTAAAAGCAACTCGATCACAAAGTATTTACCAAGCAAAGGAAGGATATTTCTTTTTTGTTAGATTTTCTTTCGTATTTTCTTCCCACTCGACGTGCTAGAAACACGAGTGGAGTCGTCCTCCCACTTCTCTCTCTATCTCTCTCTCTCCTGCTTTATTTTCAATCGTGAGAATCTATCAATTCTCAATCCTCTTCGCAATCGTGTCGCTGGATGCTCCTTCTCGGACGTAATAACGGGAAATGAAAAAAATTTACCGTCTACAAACGGCCTCGTAGTATTCTCGGTGCAATAAGGGCCAGGATTTTTACGTTCCTTCGTTTGAGACGAGAGAACGAAAAGTAACAGAGGAAACAAGGAAAGAGGAAGCGAAAGAAAAGCTGGATATAGAGGAGGGAGGAGGGGTTGGGAAAAGACTCTCTTCTGGAGAGAAAATGAACGCTCCCTTTCTACCACGTTGAAAATTTAATAGCAAGAGTGCGCAATTTTTGTGTGAAATTAGTTATGCACAACCGTTACAATTGCTCTCATAATTCCAGTTTTTCTTTGCATCCTGGATTTTTCCCGTCGTCGAAAAAAGAAAACAAGATTTTATTCGTGAAAAAATAAATTAATGTTTTTAGAACAATTAACGTGAATATTGTTTGATATGTTCATATCATTGATATTATATGTATATATGTACGTCCTGTATATCTCTGATTTTCCATAGGAAAACATTGAAATGTTTACTGCACATGTTTATGTGCATACAATATGCAAAAATGATAAGATAAGATAAGGTAAGATAAACAAACGCGTTACATTTTTCAAAACATATTTTTATCGATCATTTTTATAGCCCAATCTCGTATATATTTTCCCATTTTTCCAACTAAATCTCGAATCTTTTCTATTTTATTTAAGTTAACTGAATATCTCGTCGTTGCATTACATTTTCTTATCAAACATTGGATTTTTCCTTCGAAAAATAATACTACCTATATGCACACACACACACACTCTCACACATACCTATTCTGTATGTAGATTCAGGTGAGTGAATATTTACAGTTTAGGAAAACGAACGTTCCTGGTTGGTGCAACGAAATTTATAGCATATTCCCCCTTTAGCCTACCTTCTATACCATAGTAAACAGTTGTGTATACGAGTAACCGTAAACTGATCTAGAATTTAGGATACAAAGGAAGAAGAACGAAAGGCTCCTTTCTCTTACTATCCCACCTATATTTTCTTTTTCTATGGGGAGGGGGGTAGCTGAGGGTAGGTGACGAAAACGTGAGAAAATTGCTAAACTTCGCAACATAACCAACGAACTTTTCTCATCCATTTTATCGGTGCAATTAATTTCATCGATAATTATAACACTACATCTATATGAAAAAGAAGACTAAATAATCCCTTCTTTGTTGTCTCTGTTGAACAACTTTATATAAAAAAAAAAATGGAACTCGTCATGCTCGATCCACGTTCTTATCTTCACCTACATTTACCCTTTTCTTTTTTAAAGCATAAAAAAAAAAGAAAATCTAGGACCCGGTGAAAGAATGTGTGTTAACCTTGAACCATAGATGGGAGAAATAAAAATAGCAAACGTATCTCTCTCTATCGATCACACTTGAAAAATTGCCTACGATAGAAAAATGTTGAATGGAGTGATGCGATAGCGGTATACGCTGTTCTAATTAACGTTCAAAGTATCGGCCATTTTTTGAAACGTGTTTGAATCAATAGAGAGAGAGAGAGAGAGAGAGAGAGAGAGAGAGAGAGAGAGAGAGAAAAGGTCGTCTATGATAGATGGAAATAATTTAAAGAGGTACTTTTACTATTCTATCCTATTTTTAATTCTTCTCACCACTTTTGCTTTTTCATGATGAATATTTCCGAGAACAAGAAAACTTTATCATCGATTCGATCCCTCGTGATGGAGGAAGGAGGGCGGGTGAGGTCCTACCTTCCTCTTTCTTTTCCTTTCCCTTCCAATCCCTTTCTATCTTTCTTAGGGCCTCTTTTTTCGGTATGGTAACTTTTTGTTCTAAAGGAATATCAGGAAAATGCATCGGCTTGGTGCAAACTTTATGTATCCGGCGTTGCAGGTGGTCGGATAATTTAGAGCACTTACCGGAGAGTCTAGCGCATACGAAAGTAGGGTCGGCTGTATAAGAGCGTGTAGATACATCGCGTACCGTGTTTTACGGTTAAACCTAAGTATCGTGAAGAGGGTGGAAGGAGGGGAATACGAGATTGGAATGAAGAATATAGGGAGAACGGAGAATGACAGAGCGAGAGAGAAAGAGAATTACAGAGAGGAGCAGAAACACAAAAAGGGTGAAAAAGAAAGACACAAGCACACACAGACAAATAGAGAGAGAGAGAGAGAGAGAGATAGGACCGAAACGGAAAAATGAAAAGAGATGGTAGCAAAATAGAATGAAAAGAGATAGAAAGAGGACTTTAATTGGTACTGGGTACTGGCAAGCAGGACGTTCTCTGGTTCAGTTCACATCGAGTATATACAGACAGGATTCCTCTCCTCTCTGTTACTAAAGGCCCTATCCTATTGTCTCTTCTCTCCGTCCTCCTCCTGTTCCTATCTCACGATACATATATGTATATATAGATACGCATGCTACGCACGTGTATATACATACATACATACACACACACAACCTTCATCGGCATTGTTACTTCCCGTTCTGTTGTTGTTCGCCCGTATTAGGAGATACATTTACATGAGTAAACACGCCCGTCTCCGGGTCCAGATACAAATTGAGATTAACGCCAGGTAACAACGCGAATATTCGAATTATTCGGCCGTGAGGATTAATTAAAGAGGATTAATAAACGTCCAACTCATCTATGGGACTCTAACGCACTTGTGTTATTCATTTATTCATTTATTTCTATATTTTTTTTTCTTTTCTTCTTTCTTCATTCCTTCCATTTTTACCTCGAGAACGATCGATCGTACGAGAATTACTCTACGATAAAGAATTTTCTTTTTCAAAAGCTTTCCTCTTTCTCTTTCTTTTTCTCTCTCTTTTATTAAAAGTAACTCTAATCTCGTATAAACTTCGAGTGTATTGGTACCATCGCGAAGTAAACTCGTGTTTCCTACTAACATAACCAAGAACGCGTGGTATTTCTTCTTGTCAACGGGAAAACAATTTACTTTACCTATCTCTATCCATTATATCTTTGGATTTTTATTTAATACCTTATAATAACGTTGCGTCGTCATCGTAGTAGTAAACTATGGGTGGGATAAATATTCGCGTGATTACCCTTTATTCAACGTTTTTCTATTACTTTTTTTTTTTTTTTAAATCAAAGGAAAATAATTTTTCACGAGATTTAAAAGATAATTATTGGTAAAGGACTTGGTACGTGTATAGAAATAGATAAGAATAGTTATAAAATAAAAAAAGGTGTTCCAGTTATTCTATTCTCTATAAAACTATGTCAAGGATGATCTAATTAATTATCGTTTTTCGATTGTTCATTATCTAACGCGACGATTATTAACAACGTTCTATCAAGAATAATCTCAAAGGGATAATGTCCTTGATAATAATAATAAATACTTTGTCTAGGATAAAAGTTAATAGCTTTGAATCAAATTTTGTAATCATGTTTAAGAATAACATTTTCATTTTCCTTTCGATTAACACGTATGACAAGATATGATTAAGAAGGTTTATTAATTATAAGCCGAGCGATATGCACTTACTGGTTGCGCTGACAGCCGGCCCGATGACCGAGTACCAAGGGTTACCAGTAACGGCCCCTGGGACGACCTTGTCCAGCTCTGAAACACATTATTGTAATTATCTCTGGAATATACAGTGCCATAAATCATGGACCGAAACCGTTCGTATTAAGGCAGATTGCCCATGTTCTATCTAACACGCAACTCTCCCTGTCGTAATTAACGGCACTGTAAACACCAACATCCTTTTCCATCATTTTTATTTAGACAACGTACACACAGACTCTTTGTTAATCATTCTCATTCATATCTCAAGCTTGAAATTATCTTATGACTTTTTAACGATCATCCTGATATAACGAAGACCAACTTAATTGTTATTTACGATCGTTCACTTTTACTTACAAAAGGATTAAGTGATTGTAAATTATGATGCATCGAAACAATAATTATAATATTAAGAGATTAAATGAGAAATGAAAAATTATCTCTGTTGCCATGGAAATACTCTTTCTTTCTTTCCAACAGAAAATAAATATTTTCTCTTATCCCCCCTTTTTGAAAAATATCAAAAACTAAATCAGTAAACTCTACTGTGTTTTACCGAATCTTAATAAATACAAAAAAAGGGGATGATATTTTGACCAAAGGTAAAAGTAAGCTTTTCCATTGAGCTAAACAAGAATTTTCTGCCCTACGAGAGCCCTTGATTTTCTACACTCGATCATTGCAGTTCGTTGAAAAGCTCCCATGTGATCTTCTATACCGACGGTTAGATAAAAGCTCTCTTATCGAAAGCTCAAAGTTTCCTGCACTACCGACCTTCGAAAAGCTTCCTTTTCGTGTCGATAATGATCTCATCTTTATTCTAGTTCTAGCGATAATTATTATAAAAAAAGCTCCATAAAATAATTCAGAGAAAATGAAACCTAATTCATTCATTCAAATTTTTAAGACAAGATTGAGTTAAAAATAAAACTAAACATTTTCAATGGAATATCGAAGAAAAATGATATCTACATTTTATCGAATCTAAATCTGATCGTAATTAACAATAAGACGAATAAACAATAAAGAGGAAATAAAAAAAATGCTTTTAAATAGATGTTCGTCCCGTTAAATGCTAACTTTACTAACCGGAATGAGGTGAATCGTCTAATGGCTGAAATTCGAACTTCGCCTTAAAGCCTTGGCCAAGCCACTCGGAATTAGCGACAAACTCTACGTAAAGGTCTGTCCCTGTACTGAGTACTTCTACTTCTGCTCCTTGGTTGCAAAGCACGGCTATTGTGGGCGTTCCTGAATCCGTTCCGTCGTGCACCCTGATTAAATCTGCTCTATTCAGGCAACTGTAACACGCACAAGGAGAAGATACATTTCGTTAAATATTATAACTTATCGGTTAATTTAATTAATTAATTATTTTCTACATATTAAATTTCTTTCAAATATATTTTATTAATAATATATATATATATATATACAAGATGGTCCACGTAATTTGTGCAAACTTTCAAAATTTGCGTTGAACGAAAACATTTTCTATACACAAGTTGCATTTTTTAATAGAGAGGATACAATATTGATTATTAACAAACTTACTTTTTAATTGTCTCGAAAACATGTCACTAGAATAATTGGTAGAAAAGAAAAAGAGCAGAAAAAGAAAAAGGTGCGGGGGTGGGATTCGAAATTTAAGACCGCACACGTAGACGATATTTTCACTACCAAAATGGATTGATTCACTGACCCTATATCTCTCCTTTGGACTTTTTCTTTTCCTTACGTCCCTTTTTTTTTTTTTTTTGAATAAGGTCAAAGAGATATAAGACTTTGGTCGAAAACATGTAGAATAGAAAGAAAGACAAAAATGAAGATAACACATTGGTAAGAAGAGTACATGTAAAAGAAAGAGAAACGAAGTTGGATAGACAAAGAGAAAGAGAGAGAGAGAGAGAGAGAGAGAGAAGTAAAAAACAGAGAGATAGAAAAGGATAAAGGAGAAGGACACCGAAGGTGATACTCCAAAGAACGTGTAGAACTACGAAACGTGGACCGGACACATGGAAAGTGTATGTGGTATGTGTGTGTGTGTAAGAGAGCGAGAGAGAGAGAGAAAATAAGATTGAGAAAGGAAGATGAGGAGATCGTGCAAGCCGATATCGATAGCCTACACGATTCCTTTTCTACTCGTAGGTATACGTAGTGACTACTTTGTTCGATCGGCTGAAAGAGAATTACTTTCTCGTGGCTAGCCGCATATCTCCCCTTCCCTTTCCCTTTCCTACCCCTTTCCCTATTGGAACCAAGAAAAAGAAAGACAGAAAATTTGGAGATAGAAAGTGATAGAAAATGCTTACTTCTTTTTTTTTTCTCCGAGAAATTCAACGTAAGGAAAAGTTTTTTTCTCCACGTACCGATTCGATTAAGGAGTCTTGATAGATTAGGACAAAATGGATGAAAAGAGGGGAAGGGGATAGGGAAAATAATAAAAAAAAAAAAACTGAAATTGATGAGAGAGAAAGAAGAGGTTGAAAGGAATAATCTTATTACTTGCACGGTTTAAGCAATTACGCTGACAGAGAAAGATTATCGTCTAAAGAAGCAAGAGATTAAAGAGCATTCTCACCCGTTTTTCTTCTTTTTTTTAATGCATTTTTTGTTCTTCTTGCGTTATCCATTTTTTCCCCCTCTTTAAACCCATTCTTACTTTCTTTACTATCTCTCATATTCTTCTTCAAATTGCACGCAAGTGAGATCTCTTTTTTTTTCGAAGTAAACGTTTTAAGTTCAAGGATCTCGTGAAACTTGATATTAAACACATATACACATACACACATATATATATATATATATATATATATATATATATATATATATATATATATGTATGTATATACGATTCTACTAGTGGTGGTGATGCTGGCGGATTTTTCTATTCGATGGATTACAATTTTAATTAATTTTACGATTATAATTATAAATCATATAATAAAAATGCAAAAACGAGAGATAGAGAAAGGAAGAGAAATAAATTATTAATGAAATATGATAAAGAAATGTGATGAATTTTGATATGAAAAGAGTGATGTGGGAAAGGAAGAAATCGACACATCACCTTTATGAGTATGCCAGATGGTATAGGTGTCTCCCATACATCCTAACCGATGTATACGTAGGAGAATTTTGCGAATGTGTGTATCGAGTGGTTGGCAGAGAAGAGTCTCTCGGTATCCATCAGCTCTATTCAGGATAATATCCGAGTGCGTCTGACAGAGCGGCTTAACGCTGATATATCGAAGCATTTCTCAACTCGGCCTTTCACGCTCTTTCCCGAATTTTACCACAAGCTTTTCGCTTTTCTAAACGTTATATCGAACCAACTCGTTTCTAGATTAAGAGAAAGAGATAATGAAAAAGAGAAAAAAGAAAGGAGAAGAGAAGGGGGAATGGTGGTGGTGATGTTGGTGTGTAGAAGGGTGGAGACAGGATTAAAATCGAATTTACAAATTCATCGATTCTGTTCGTTTCCTTCTTTCAATCCTTTCCTACCTCTTTTCTTCCCTCCCCCCCCCCTTCTCCCTACCATTAAGTTTCTTTATTTGGCTTTACAAACGAAGAAGTTGTAAATTTTGTTTCTTAAATTGAAAACTAGTAACAACAACAACAAATAGTCGAGTTTGATTTCTTTTATTCCCTCCTCCTTCCTTCCTTCTTTCATCACGACCAAGTGATTATTTTTCCGACGCTTCCCCATTTCCTACCATCTTGTTTTCCATATTTAGACTTTACTAATGAAATAGTACGATGTGGAAATTGTTCATTATTCGCACCTGGCCGAGCACGCCTCGACAATCAAATTTCGTTCATTAACAGACAACATGCAAACTCGCGCGCACACATACACTCTCTTCATCTCTCTTTCTCTCTTTCTCTCTTAAGTCAACGTTTTCTTTCAGTCTATATCATTTGTTATTAAATTCAATATAAAATATTTCCTGTGAAATATTTTACAACTTATATAGGAATGTTAAAATATTAATGAATAAACTGCAATGAAATATTAGCGTCGTGACGACGACTGATAGGATAAGACTGTGAAGAAAGAATAAAAAGAAGTTAGGGCTTTTTATTTTTATAAATAACAAACACGAAAGTTAAACATCTATCTTGTGTTTTTCGTACGTTGCAAACGTTGCAAAATAGAGAAAAAAAGGTCAGCAAGTTGTAGTAAAAAAGAAGAGAGTTAAAAAAATCATTTTCCCGTCAAGTTTTCTTTCCTCTGTTTTAATCTGTTCGAGTTCGTGAAAGATTGGGAGGTCACGCCGATAGAATGAAATTAAGGAAGCTCAATACTGAATTAGGACAGAGTTGGAGGATTTATCAAGGATTAACTCCTACGAGTAGTGCAGCTGAAGGTCTCCTGGGCACCTCTCGTTTACCAAGTCGACGTTGCCATCACGACATTCTCGGCTCTAAGTCTTCTCGCGGGTAAAGACAGAAAGAGGAAGAGGAAGAAGGGATAGATATATATATAGAGAGAGAAAGCTAGTTAACTTTATGTGGGTTAAGTAGAATCATGGTCTTCTGGCCCGCTCAAAGGATTTAAAGGTCAACCATGCCAGGTATTACGGGATTTTAAAAGATAGCAGTCGAAAGGCTAGCCAAACCACCCAAGCAAACTATTAATCGAGCTGATCTTTGAATACTTCGTAAATCCAAACCGAACCTGACCATAAAATAATCTACTTGTTATTTAAATGAATTATATTTTTTTTAAATTATTTTCCGACCTCGATTTAACATAACGAAACCTTACAATGTATTATTACATGGTATATCGTATGAAAAGTTTAATCGATTTTATGTGAAATCTTATACGAATATATTGTTATCGATAGTAATTAAACAAGTAGGTAGCGTGAAATTGTCACTGATTAATTTTTACCATAGGCTATGAATCGAAATCGTTTTACGAGTGGGAGAGATATATGTATATCTATTAAAGTAAAAGAAGATGACATTAAATTGAAAAATGTTCTTAGCGATAATAGCTAACTGGCTTGTTCATAGCTTGTGCCAAAAAGTAAGGAAAATCTCGGGGGTATCAAAAGAGAAAGAAAGAGTAAAAGATAGAAAGAGAGAGAGAGAGAGAGAGAGAAGCTGTGGTAACTCGTCCGAAGAGAGTACAGGGTGAAACCTTTAGTATTGGCGGCTGGCAGATTTATGATGGCAATATCGGAAGCATTAACCGATTGACGTATTGCTAACCGTAAAATATGCTATCTTCTTTTCCTATCTTTACACCATCTAGACCAACTGATAATACCCTTAGATCAATTTTCTTTTTTTTTATCATAAATATTTAGATATATATTTCTCAAGACACAAATAATATTCAAGTATATAAGATCAACTATTATTTATTTCTTGATATTTATAGAAAAGAAAACTACGTAATGCGATACGTGCATTTATATATGTAATATTAAAATACAAAATAAAAAAAAAACAAGAATAATGAAAGAAAAATCGAAACTCGTTGAAGTAGGGAAACCAGAAATAACGTTGAATTATTACCGTGATCTTAAACGATACTACTGTCAAGGACACGAGGGTGCTTTCTTAAAGGAGAACGATGTAAAGGGTGAAAAAAAAAGAGGAGAATGAAAACCAGAAAGATAGACGGAGAGAAAGGAAAGTAACAGGGAGAGAGAGGAAAAATAAAGAAATAAGAAAAATAGGAGGAGATGGAGATAAAGATCGAAGATCCTGTTTGCTAGCTGTCAGAGTCAGTGTCTCCAATCGTGTCTACATTTCACGAGGATTATCTCGAAATCCTTTTCTGTATCAGAAACGTGTGTATATACATATATGTATCCAACATTGCTATCGTACTACTATGTATCATCTACCACTTGGCAAACATTTGAACGATTAACGTTTGATTAGTTTAATGGTAACATTTTATTTTTACGCCACTAATAAAACGTAATTTCCGTATTTTAAATATCGGAGATCTTTCTGTCCAGAGTTTTTTTTGCGATCGGCTTGTTCACCTTCCATCGAGTATTTCTTTTTTTTTTTTTTTTTAACTTCTTGATCCAGATATAGGAGGATTATGGAGCGAAAGTTATTATGATCCGGGGGAAAAAAAAGAAGACAGAGAAGGGGGGAAAAAAGTACTGGAGATAAAAAATTTACGTCGTAGTTTCAACGATCAATATGGAAATTTAACTCTAATATTACTCGATTTCTCGATAGTATCTAACAGGATACCAAAAAAAAAAAGAAAAAATACTATACAATTGGATGATCCTCCTATGCAATAATTTTACAAACAAATAATTTTTTTTTTTTAAATTGACAACGTGAGTACGAATAATCCTGTGATTCAATGTATGTATAGGTGATTATATATGCATGCATTAATATATATTTAAAATCTTTTGGAATGATTTACATTATATAAAATGATCAAAAAATATCAATATTGATAATATTGTACCAATGAAGTTGAGTTACCTAATTTACTTTTTATACGAAACATACATATATATATTATTATTATATAATATATCTGATACATTAAATTAGATAAAAACGATTATGAAATGATATTAAAATCTCAAGATAATAATACTTACCTCAGGTCACCTTTTTGTAGAGAAATCTCTTCGAATACTATTTGAATCCTCTCCTTGAGTCTAAAACAAATGGAACGAAAGTCGTATTATTAATGTAACTTCGACGAAACTTCAATGAGAGAAGTTCGGAAGAACATTTGGATAAGAAGATTCACACGGCTGACTTATGATAATATGGACATGAATTCAAAGGTCAAGATTATCTTACAAGAGGCACGTTGCAACTTCTATTTTCAAGTATCTCAAGAATGATTTGTTATACGTACGAATTAACTCACGCGAATATAAAATTTGCATTGGTTTTCTTTTATTTTTGCGTCCAATGAAATTTACCCCTTACGAATAATTCATTGTATTACAATAATATGTCGATATTAATTATTACCTCTTATATCGTGAATATAACCATTTAAATCGTTTTTGCCTCATTAATATTTCAAAATAGATTATTTAAAATGACAAAGAAATGTGTATAGGATAACATTTGGATTAAACAAAATCGATCGAAATCAGGAACGGGAGATAAATGATCTATAATCGCATTTATGAGGTTTATTGAATTATATCCCTTATTTAAATTTCGAATTAGAAGTTTTCAATGAAATTTATCTCTATGAATAATTAATTATAAATACATATATAACAATGATATACCGTGTTAAATTATTACTAATTATCGTGAATAACATTAAATAATATGATTGATTGATATTTCAAAAGATTGTGTAAAAGAAATAATATAAGTAAAAGAGAAAATAGAGGGAAACTTTAGGGGAGGGGAACAAAACTTTGATCAGTCAAATCGATTGAAATCAGCAAAATGTGGGCGAAATTGGAGGGGGAGGGGGAGAACGGAAACGATCCATATTCACATTTACGAGGTTTATTCAACGAGCTACATAATTTCAATCACGATTATAAAGCTGGTGGCATAACGTGGACGTATCCACGTCCAACGTAGCAAACTGCGAATACTACTTTGATGCAATTACTACAATTAAGCGGAAAGCACAATGTTACCTGGGAAATTCTATCTGCATACGGTAGGAACGATTAAACTCGGTACGGGTTCGAACGACATTCCGTATTTACCGCGCTAACTATTATTTCGCATGATTGCGGCCAACTGGTGCATACGAAACGTACAAGACAATCGCGCACGGTGACAACTAATAAAAATAATTTTTATCCAAACGAATGTGACCGATTAGAATTTATCGAAATCGGAAAAAAATAAATAACTTTCAATAAAAACCAATGTTTCGTTCTTATTAACTCCTTTGCCTTGCGAATTAAGCGACGACGAATACGCGTACACAACCTTCGACGATAGTTTTTCTCATGCGTCGTGTGACCAGAAGCAGTAAAAGAAAACCATGACAATAACGTAAAAAACAAACAAATTACCGTGTAAAAACAATAACGTTTATTCTCATGATCTTTAGCATCTACAGAACAAATACAAACGATTATATTAAAATTTTTTTCCAACTATTCGCTCGGCTACGATTTGAAATATTCCCCTTTCCTTCCAAAAGCAAAAAAAAATTGAAATCTATCGCGATACGAGACTCGAGCTAAAATAAAAAAAGGGAAAAAAATTTTTCTCATATTCTTTAAATAAGGAAGAGGGAGGGAGGGTAGGGTAAATAAAAAATTTTGTAAAAAAAATCTCCCACGAGTTCGATAAACCCCCCTGCCGCTACCAACCGCCCCTTCGTATTCCACCTCGTTTTAGAATTCTTTCTCACTATCACGAGTTTCTTTCTCTCTCTTTTTTTTTTCTTTTTTTTTTATTAATCCTAAACGAAAAGAAAAGCTCATTGTCATGATATTGCCAGCATCCATGGTATCTTCCACATTCTATACTTCCACAACGTCTTTGTTTCGAAATTCCAAAGAAAGAATAGAAGGACTGCTTTCTACTACACGATATCGTGCCGAGAAATCCTGAGCGCTTTTTTTCCACCTCTCCGACTAACTCCCTCCCCTCCAACCGCCTTCACTTTTATCCAGTACTTTTATGCGCCCACTATTTCCAAAGTGCCACGCGACCCTTGTCTAAACTAACGAGGGAACTTTTCTCGACACTGCGTTAATCTAACGAAAAAGGAACCGTGGTTACATATATATATATATATATATATATGCAGTAACACCGAAACCAAAAAATTGTCCGGATAAGTCTACTCCTTTGACGGAGAGAGATTAATTCATAGTATAGGATTTTTTATTTTTCTCTTCTTCTATTTTTGTATTTTTTTTTTTTTTATTACAACCTAATTTAATATAAAGGATTAGATTTAAATTCGAGAGATGTACTCGCGTATATTATATTATCTATATTTTCTTTTTTTTTGTTTTCGATTTAGACGAAAGTTTTTTCGAACTCGATTCTTCGCGTTTTCCGTTTTTTTTAATTCTTTTTGTTTTTTGTTCTTTTTTTGCAGGATCGAAAAAGAAACGAAATTGGATCGAACGCGATTGGGGAAAATTTCTAGCTGACGCGAATGCCAAGAGAGGTAAGCAAAAATCGCGATGACGTGAGCGTATACGATGCTTCAGTAGTATTTTATAAACGATACGTGGAACTGAGAGAGTAGAAAGATCACTTTCCTTCTTTCTTTATTTCTCTCTTTAACTATCTCTATTTCCATCTTTCTCTATCCTCCAATCAGGAGATGGAACAAACGAAAATGATTTGAGGATCTCTCGAGTCTGTGTTAATTAATCGAGAGTTATCTTACGGATTACTGGGGAATCTATTACGTGAGAATATTGGGTATATAAGTTTCAGTCAGAAATGGGTTCAAGGTGCATTATATATGGATTAGTAGTAAATCGATTATGGTTCCAGATAGAACGGATTATTCGATTAACATGAAATCATTCTAATTGCAGATCTCTTCCCATTTCCTGATATATTATATAACTTTATCTAACGAGAGATCAATTCTTCATAACAATTCAAATTATATATCAAAAATATTATTAACATTAAACCCTACAGATTTTCATTTCTACCGTGTGCGGTCAAATGACCACTTTAAAATTAAAAAAAAAAAAAAAAAGAGAGATTTTTGTATCAATTGGATGTAGCGAACAATATATTTTATTTTATTTAGAAATAAATAAATATGATGCAAATTTTTTATGAGTTTTAACCGCACACACTTTTTTATAAATTTTACCACATTTTCTATAAATTACATAACGCGATCATTTCGCTGCGAATGGTAGGCTTATTATTAAAACAAAACAAAAAATCATTTTAATATTCAAGTGGAGTAATCTATCACGAAATAAAATATATATATGTATACACATACATATTTAACGGAATATACCTATTAAAAATTAGATTTAGTTGAGTAATTATTGATTGTATCGATAATAAAGATGTAACTGTTGCGGGGCACGATATATATTATAAGGATCAAGGGTAATATTTTCTTCGAAGAGAATGATTAGTGGATTATAGTGGATCATTTACCTCGCACGAAAGAGATACGAGCACCGAATGTTCTTCGGATAGGATGAAGGGTAACGTGGCGAATAGAATCGTCCGTATTGAGGCGTTAATTGCGAACTGACAAACTCGTGGTCGCACATCGTTCCAGGAATTAGCAGTCCATCCGTTTCGAATAATCCTGGAACAGAAAAGAAAAATACAAAATGATAAAAATAAAATATAAAATTACAGTATTGAAATGTCGTTAGTTAATTGATTTCACTTGGATAACGACTAAACGCAAAAAAATGTATTATAATTTCGTAGCTTATATGAATAAAATACAAATTTCATTAGACAATGTATTATTAAAATATGTGTAGTATATATATATATATATATATTTAAAGTTGGTGAGAGAGGGAGGGAGAGAGAAAAAGTTCTACAGAGTCGAGTTTGCATCACGTAAAGTGATTCGAAAATGAGTTACCAAGAGAATACGCGTTCACGCACATATACACATACATACACACACACCCTACTACTATTATTACTACTATTACTACTACCTACAACTACTACTTTTTCTCCTTTTTTTTATTCTCTTTCTTTTTTTTATACTACTTAATAATAGAGCCGCATACAAGGGTGAGACCACCCTTCATCTGCATATATATTACTACTTATATGACGCAGGTTCTAGAAAGCAATTCGCCTGAATTTCTCCAAGAGCGATGGAATATCCTGACAATAAAAAAAAACATATATTATATATATATATATAAAATTATGAAGGAACAGAATTTCGTTTATACCTCCTAACGATTTCAATGTCCTAAATACGATGAAGGACTAAACGTACGCTGTCTTTCTTTTGTCTCTTTTGGTTTAATTTTTCAATAATTTATCTTTTCGGTTTGAAAAATTAACGAGATAAGAGAGATATCGAATAAAAACGAGGATGGTTAATAAATTGGAAAGAATTAGATGGAAAGATAAAGAAAGAGAGAAAAGGGACGAATAATTTCACACTGAAGTCATGTAAGAGTGTTCTTTGAAGCGGACAGGTACTTTCAAATTTTATGATCTCCGGGTTTGGGGACGGGCAATTACATCGGCCAGGTCGTCAGGTTCAAAATGTACGGGGATCGTTCCTTTATCCTTGAAACAAAAGCGAGAGCAAAGAGAAAGAGAAAGAGAGATAGAGAAAGCGCTCGTTTCCCCCGAGAGGGAAGGAAAAAAGAAAACGAGCAGCATCGTGAAAAGGGAAGTAAAGGGTAGTGAAGGGAAGAGGAGGGAAGAGGAGGGCCTCACACACTGATATTCTACTCGACGACGAAAATTTTTAGTTTCCCATCGACGCTTTCTTTCTTTCTTTTCTTCTTTTTTTTTCTTTCTCCTATTTCGAGAAGAGGAAGTAAGGATTTTGCACTGGCGTTCGTTAAAGCACACTTTAAAGTTCTTTCTCTCTCTCTTTCTTTCTTCTTTCATCCTTTCTTTCATTTTTCTTTTTTTTCCTTTTTTTCTTTCTCTATGTTAGAAGAAGCTTTCTCCGTGGAGTTGTAAAAAAATTAGCACCCTTTCCTTCGGTCCGATTAAAAGCTGCTGCTGCTACTGCTGCTACTGCAGCAGGTAGGGTATAATATCATTCTCCTCATCGGAAATCTATTTTCTTTTCTTCATTTGTTTCTTTCTTTCATCCTTTCTTTCTTCCATCCTTTCTCTTTCAATCCTTAAAATCCATTACATTTTTACACTATTTTTACATCTACACGTGTATCGTAGATAAATTATCTTTCTTTTTTTTTAGCAAAAAATCAATTTAAATAATACAAATTAATATTTTAGTGGTAATTAAATAATATGATATAATATCAAATCGATGATTAATAATAATAATAATTATTATTATTATGAATAAGGTACGAGTAAAATCATAGATAAGATTATTTAACTTTTAATTAATTTTCAACAAAATGGGATGACTTTTGAAACGATAAGATCTTAATAAGAGTCAAAAGTTGGTAGCTTACAGAAGATGATCGCAGATTAACACGGCATTTCCGAGCCTACACTTATCTTGACTAATCGCTATCTATCCACGTGACATTTGACTGACATAATCACGTTAGAACATAATGACCCGTCGACAGGATGAACGCGTTGTCGAGCGAACCCCTTCTCTCGTCTGTCATCGCTGTGCATCTATTAAAATTTATCGACAACGTTTAAACTAATATTATATTTTATATCTATTCAATATTATTCAAATAAGAAACAAGGTATAATTGCGCGCGGAATAATCTCGTATTAATAATTTTCTACAAAACAAACAAAAAGTTATCAGACAAAACCTTTATTTTATTATCCTTCTTTCACAAACCTGTTTTGAATTTCAGATTTTTATTTTTTCTTATATATTTTTCTATTATCTTTATTTTGAGTTTATTTTCCTACGCATGCGTGCGTGTATGCGTGCGGCTGTGTTTGCGAATAAAAAAAAGAAAAAATAAGGATCCGCTTATATACGGGAAAGCTTTGTACGAAAACAAAGCTTTTCTATGCAATACACATATACAAACATTGCAAAGATTTGACTAAGCTTCAACGTTCTTTTTTTTTACCTTTCCTATCGTCCCATTTTGTTTTTCTTTTTTCACACTTTTCATCGTACCCCCTTATTTTAAAAAAACTTCGAAGAATTTTCTAAGGTTATTTCTCGAATGGTTTCTTTTTTTCTTTTTTAACACGTTAAATAATAAATTATTATTTCACATTGGTATGAATCTCTATTGGTAATCCGTTGATATAAAATTCATTAGATGAAATAAATGCATCTACTATTTGTCCATTGCAACGAACGAGGAAAATAATGGATAATTGTAATGAGTAAAAGAATTGTATAATATTAGTCGAGTATTGATCGATGGGCACCTGATCCGAAACAAAATATTCTGAAAATAAGTTTTCAAAGCCAATTTCACTTTCAATAACCTTTGACTAAAGCTTCCCAAGTCGTGAACTCAAACGAATTAAAAAGTTTCTAAGCGGAAAGGTTGACGACGAAGACGGGAAAGACAGTGCAAACGGCGCATTAATTAACGTACATTCTCTGTCTTCGTCTTCTTCATTGATTTAACTACCACACAAAAAGGATAAATGAAGAGAAGAGCAGGGTGGAGGGTAGAGGAGGTGACGGGGGAAATAATAAGAAGAAAAATATAGGAGAAAGGAAGCAGCAGCAGCCGTCGAAGCTGTGGTTTCGCAACGTTGTAAATTACAGGTTCGTGTTACTTTCACTCACCCGTTAAATGTAGATACCCTTAAGTCATCTTTTTTTGTTTTCTTTAACAGGGCCCGAGTTTAACCACGCTCTTGCGAACTTTACTCTCTGTTGTTTGACGCTTATAAAAAGAATAAAAATAGAAAAAAATACAAATAGACCAAAGTTCAACATAAAAATTATTTTATGAAACCTCGTGTAATCATCTTATAGAGAAGAAGCAAAAAAAAATACCATAGCTTACAAAGTTATTAATAAAACATTTATTTAACGAAAATTCTTCAATCTTATATTGAGTTTCTGTGTAAATAAATCAAAGTTATTAAATTATACGATTGAGACGTTTTGCACGATATATCGATACACGTGTAGACGTTGGTAGACGTTGATACACAATTATAATGCTTCATTTGAATCTGTAAATAAATCAATGTAATCAAATGATAATATGATTGACGTGTCGTAGAACGGACACATAATTGTATTTAATTAAACATCTCATTTAATTGATATCTAATAGAATAATAATATCAAATATGTTTTTCGCATATAACCAAAAATTAACAAAATATATACTTCACTTATTATTCCTATAATTTAATAAAAAATAATTACAATTCATTGGAATACCGTAGTGGCATTAATCTGCACCATTTAGAAAATATTATTAATTATTATCAAAGATGTATATATACGATCGATATAATTAACATTTTATTTTTCAAATAAATGTCTCTTTTTTTAATTATTAAAATTTATCATTAAACGACAATAATAATGCTACTTTGACCGTTCTATAATTTCTTTATCGAAGTTAATCGATTATATATATATATAAAACGGATTCATATTCTCAGCTGTACGTTCCATAGAAATTTAAGAGTAATAAATATAAGAAAAGGATATCACATAATAATATTATGAATAAGGCTTTATAGACGGTGTGAGTAGAGGAAAGAAAAAACGTGTTTTCTTGAGTCGAGTGAGTTTCGGCACGTGGAAGATAGATACGTGTGTCGAAGACACGATGTCGTCGGGCATCCGGTGTCACGTTGCAGATTGCAAGAAAAGTGTGTGTTACACGACATACCACACTGAACTAAGTTTTGGGAACACAGAAATAGATAGAGATAGAGAGAATAAGTGGTGGGGGGTAGAGATACACAGTGTACTAGTGGAGTACACGTAGAATCGTATAAAGCCTCTCTTTGAGAGTAGCTTCTCTTTTACCAGCAATACACACACACACACACACAAATATATATATATATATATATAGAAACAAATACATGCAATACACAATCTACACATACCAACTGTATATGCCTGTGAGTATCGAAATATTTGGAATACATCCGGATACGTGAGCTCCTATCTCCTGCACACGTACAACTTGAATATTCCCGATACGTACATGTTGAGAATAAAGAGTTTACGATTGCAGCGTGAACGATCGAACGAAGCTTGACAAAGTATGGAGAGGGAAAGAGAGAGAGAGAGAGAGAAAAAAAAAGTAGGAAGGAAAGAATGAGAGTAGTTGCATGGAACGAAAGAAAATCCTACGTGTATCGACGAATTATCGGGCAAACCGATGTATAAAAAAAAGACAAAAAGAAGGAAAAACAAGAGCGAATTGATTTTATTCCTCACTCGAAAGATCTAATGAAATATTTAAAAATAAGTGATTGATGGTTTTAGAGAAATTAACAGAAGGTTTTTTTTTTTTAAATTATTGTATTATATTATATTATGTCTTATAATTAATTAATATAGTTTTACTTAAATTTTGAAACGAGCGACAATCTAATCCGCGCAACGTTTTATTGTAGGTGATTATTACTTGATTTATTTCAAATATTTTGAAAAATATTTTATTATTATTTTCATATAAACACAGTTATATTTTGAATATCGATTATTTGCGTGATATTTCTATTATTTAATTGTACTAATTAAAATGATATGATAATAAATATATATTTTTTCACGTTTACGTGGACACAATTAAATACCTTATCGATATAATGTTTAACTACGTTTAATTTAATTTGCTCGTAATAGCGGAGAGTTCGGGAAAGAGGAAGAGGTAAAAGGGGGGGGGGGCTGGGGAAACATATTGAATCTGTCGAACAAGTAAAATCCGTAATGTGAAATGGCAAAACGAAAATCCTGTTAAATGAATGCTAACGTTGAAACATTAATCGTGTAAAATGCACAACCCTGAATGAAAAATAAATTCGAAAATGTGGCTATCCACCCGTCGTTGAAAACCAGAGTTTTGATTATTGAAACGATTCTTGTTAAAAAAAAGTATATATCTTTACTTCCTAGTTTTTTTTTTCTTCTTAGAACTCATACCCGATAGGAAATGATAGAAAATCATTGATCGAGGATTATATCGAAGGAAATATTACAAAATGATAAGAGAAAGAGAGAAAGATTATGACCTCCGGAGATATTTTTAGTTTTGAAAAAAATTTCCAAAGGAAAAAGGCGACTACACGATGTTACTTTACGATAAAACGATTATTTAAATTCAAATCGAATTGGAAAGAGGAACGATTCCGATGATAATCTCGAACGATTCGATAACGTTTCTCGATGTAAATGAAAGAACTGTATGAGATGTCGATAAAAATTTCATTTTCCTTTTATCCTATCGTTTTTACAAAAAGAAAAATATATATATAAGTATATGTGAAAATCATCAAGAACTAAAAGAAGGAGAAGAAGAAGAAAAGAAAACGAAGGAAAATAGAAGGAAAATAGAAGGAAAATAAAAGAGAATGAGAATACAGTTTGTTTGCAAAACTTTCTCTCTCTCTCTCTCTCACTCTCTCAAGAAACTCTTTTGCTTTTAATCGTGCGAGAAGACAACTCGTGTAAAGAGTAAGAAGAAATTTAGTTCGTAAGAAAGTTTTTAGAGAAGTTTGGTAGTATATATATATAAAAGTATAGTGTGTATAGTTTAAAGTGTCTCTGGCCATCAAGAGAAAGGAAATTTTCTGGCAAAACGTGTCGTAGATTTGACTCGGATTAAAATCCAAGCTATTCCTGGCACCAATTTCTTCCTATTCCTCGTCTTTTTGTATTTTGTCTTTTTCTCCCTTTCTTTTTCTTTGAACCACATATACATATATACACGGTGCGAAAGAAAAGGATAGAGTTATAGTTATATGTAGGTAGGTACGTAAAATGTAAATATATAATTCGACAGGAACGAAGGACCGACGTATCTCTCCTCTGAATATTTTATACTACTCGACCGCAATGCCGGAGAAACACGCCTAGGGAATGACAGAGAAAGAAACATAAAGAAAGAAAGAAGAGAAGGATAAGAAGGGGTGGTAGTAGGAGGTTGGGGGTTGTGTGGCGAAGCATAAAATTTCATGTCACATTCTCGGACATTTCGTAGAAATGGCGCGAATAAGATGCGAGAGACTTAGTATGTAGAGAAAGAAAAAGAAAAAGAAGAAGAAAAAACTATTCTTATAATAATAATAATAATAAAAAGCAGGAAACTGGAACGGAAAAGTAAGAAGAAACTAACCCTGTACGGATAATAAAAAAAGAAAAAAAAGAGAAGTCTCATCGGGATCGTACGCGCAATTCGAGAGTTGAGAAACTTTGAGTACCACCGCCCCCTCCTTCTCTCGATTTCTATTAACCACTTTTATTTCTCTCTCTCTCTTTCTCTATCTTCTACTTCTACCTTTTTCTATACATCCTTTTCGATTCCGATGAGTTTGAACTTTTAGTTATATCGCGCTACATTTTTTTTCGCATAATCTTTGCGTTTCTTTTTTTTCTATAACGATCCAACCGCGAAAGGCGAGTTCTCCTGAAATCGTTCAAGTATTTTCCTCCTTTTTTCTCTCTTTTCCTTTCTGTATATGCATACTCTTTACCTCCTCCTGTTTCTACTTGAAAAAAACTCCTCGTATGTTTGATACTACCCTCTTCCATTACGAATAAGACGACGATTCTCACGAATTGCTTGCTTGGGTTTTGCTACCTTTTTCTCTACTCTGATTTCTCCTAATACTTTTTATTCATTTTACTTTTATTTATTATTTCTCTCGGAAATGTACTTTGCGGTGGTGGAGTAGTCAAGAGATGGGATGAAAGAAGAAGATAAAGGATAGACATAAATTCGATAAACATTGAGTCTTTTGCTCGTTAGAATATTAGCTTTTATCTTTTTTATATTTGTCAAAAGAGCTTCGTGTTTTATCTGTCGGATAAATAAAACCACGAAATAAAGAAATAGAAGGCCGCCAATTTTCCTTTCATTTTTTTTTCTTTTTATTATTATTATTAACCATCAATTTTAATCGAGAATTATACCTATCTCTCTTTGGTAATCATCTGTCTCTATTACAACATCTTTTATATTCTCAATACATTATTCAAATGAGTAATATATTGTAATAATAATAATGATAATAATGATAATAATAATAATAATAATAATAAATGATAATTAATACGGCTCATCTAACAAGCCACATCATACAAAGAACTTTACTTTCATCCTATGAATAGATGAATACAGTAGGTCCTTTGAAAATCGTTTTCTCCGAGGTTTACGCTTTCACTCTGAGAAAGGAATCGTGAGGATCATCTTGTATGTCTGAGTTCTCTTATATATGTATATGTGTGTGTGTGTGTTGTGTGTATATATTTCATGCGGTATCGAGAGAAACCTTCCATCCGCCTTTGCTGTCTTAAACGCTTTGTGGAAGGTTTAACGAGTGACGAGAACGAAGAAGAAGGAAGACGAAAGGGGAAGGGGGTGGAGCGTTGAAGGAGGAGAGTGGGTGGTTGTAGAAGAAAATAAGGAATACGAGGAGAAGAAGAAGAAGGAGGAATAGGAGGAGAAGGAGGAGCAGGAGGAAGGATAAGAGGAATACTAGGATAGTACCAACCGAGACAAACGAGAAAACGAACGTTTTCAACTATTGCAAAACTACTGGACTCGATTTCCCTTTTATCAGGAGAAAACGCGAATGCCTCCGGTATTTTGTTCGAATTCAAGTCTACCTAAGGCTGCCTAAGGCATTTTCTGGTTTCAACGTTACTTCTCGTGAGAGTAGTAACACGCTACTCCTAAATTTTCTCTATACTATGTGTATAATTTAAACGTAAAACATGGAAGGGATAAGACATATATATATGTATATTAAAATATATTATATGAATAAAAAAAAGGGAAGAAAATCTAAACGTAGTAGGATTTGTTGCGCGACAAAAAAAATGTAAAACATTTTTCTATGAATTTCCATTTCGTCTATTTAAAATGCAGTGAATTTATTAATTAAGGCTTTAAGAAATTTCAATTCCTTTTTCTGTCTTTCTTTCTTTTTAATAAAAAACTACTCTTTGACGAGAAACGTTTGAATGCTATCATTCATTAATTAGTTACTACAAAAACGATATTTTCGTCTCGTTTATTTTTTACGATTAATTTGTTGAGAACGACGATAAATAGAAAGAAAAATAAAAAAGGCAGAATTTTGTTAACGAGCGTTTAATTAAATAAATTCAATAGAATCTTCTATCTTACTCTTTTTTCCTTCGAAAAGAACTTTAGAGCCCTTTTTTATTCCTTTGGAAAAGTGAAGTAACGATTACTAGAAACCAAGTAGTAAGTAATCCTATTTTATCGAGCTAATAAAGGTCCTTGGTGCATAATGCAGAAACTCTCTTCTAGAGAGCCGTTGTAACCACCGACGACATTGCTCTGGCAGGAAAAGACGACTTTCTGTGGGTACACAGAGGGTGCTTAGGGGTGAAAAAGGGTAGTTTGCGAGAAGGGGAGTAACTATGGGTCCGTTAGCGCTCATATACCGGTACATCCTTTTCCTTTTTCCATATAATAGCTCGTACAATCTCGTCCAACTACATAACCTTCCTTCCTTCCTTCCTTCCTTCCTTCCCCCCCATCCCTCTATCTTTCTTTTCTACCTTTCTTTACTCTCTCGTTTTCTCTCTCTTTTTCTTCTTCGAAATTTCTACTTTTACTCAAAAACTGGTTGAAATAGGGTACCGTGTATTATTCCACGGTACTCTATAATTCTCCCATGCAATCCGCTTATGTAAGTACCTTTAAATTTTCAACCACTCTCGAAACAAATCTCGTAGCTCGTTAAACCGCACGCGATGTGTCTCGAGTTTCTTTTTTTCTCACATTCATTTGGCATAGACAACGTGCATTAGCCGAACGAAGAAATACATACACATATACACATGCATACATATATATATATCTATTTATAATATAAAAAGAGAATCTTCTTTTTCGTATACATTCCATCACTTTTTTAAAAGAAACTTCACCATATTCCACCTCTCTATATTTACCTATTTACCGTAAAATTAATTTAATTCAGCGCATGTATAATGCAAAAGAAAAAATTTTCATAATATTAGATAAAGGAAAAATATTTCCCTATTTTATATATATATCTTTGTTTTCCCTTCAAATTTTCTATACGAAACGTACGCGTAGCCTGTAAAACGAAGTATTAAATGATCCTTGTAATTACGTAAAATTTCGAAATGTTAAAGCTTCCAGTATAATACTGCTGCTTCTGCTTCTGGTTTTATCCTTTTCCTCTTTCTTTCTTTCTCTCTCTCTCTCTTTGAGTTACATTATTCAAAGGTAAGAGTTTCACAAGATAGAGAAGGATTTATCATACGTAGCTACGTACACCTACTTGTCGAGTATAATTTAAAGTTCTCTTAGGGATGTAATTTCCCGGAGCAATGTCGAAAGAAGACGATACGATTGCGATCGAGAGAAGTATATTTCGACTTAAGTATTTCCCTAAACCATTCTCCCTCCGCCCTCTTCCTCCTTCCTCTCCATTTCTCTACCGTTCCTTCCCCACTCTCATCCTGCTTCAATTTTAAGAAATAATTCTTCCTTCTTGGATTTTCTACGTAATATGTTCTCTTTCTTTCTCCTCCTACTTTTCCCCTAGGTTAGGATTTGTAAAAGGAAAAGAAAAAATCTAAAGAAAAAGAAGAAGAAGAAGAAAGGGAAAAGAGAAAAAGATAAACAAAAATAATCGTATCAAATGAAAGTTATCGATTAGTTGAAAATCGTCGAAAGATGTCATAGAAAAATTTCGATATATCCATTTTTCTTTTTAAGGAAAGAAGGAGAAACTTTCTTTTTTGGATTTGCAATTTTTAAAAGAAAAAAGAAAACACAAAAAACCAATAAACATTAGCAATTATAATGTTAACTGACATCGTGACATTTTTATTTACCAACCGACATGTATTTCCTCTTCATCTTTTCAGAATAAGAGGTTGAAGAATAAGAAGAAGAAGAAGTGGAAGAAGATGGTAAACAAGTAAGAAGCGTAAGAGAGAAGGGGTGGGAAGGGGGATAAAAAAAATGAAAAAAAGTGATAAGATCTTCTACTCCAGGAAAACTTCAACGTAACTATTAAAAGTATCTTTTACAAGAGGTGTCCATTATATATTTCATAGCATTGCTTTATGTAAAAGAAACGAGAATATTTATTTCTACCAACACTTCAAACGCTTAAATCGTATTTTCGCGTTGATACTTATTCAAAAAATACTTATAACTGATAATATATATTTTGCTTCCAAAAAAACAACGATATTTCGATGAAAGATAAGTAAAATAAGAAAAAAATTCGAATTTACTTTCGACATAAATTGTTGTATGAAAAAAAGTAAGAAAAGAATGATCGTTCAACGCGTTCAATGATTTCTTCCGAAATGAAACTTAACCGAGTTGATATGAAATTCCTTTAACCGGTGCATTGTGCTACGTCACCCCCTTCCCTCCGGATGGATTCCATTAATTTAGTTTAAGAACAAAGAATGAACCAGGAGTAAGTTCGCTTAGGAACTAGGAAACGGAAACGTCTTTCGGTATATTCGTACGAAAACGTTAGTCCTTTTCGCGCGAAGAAATTCGAATACGGGTTGGGTATATTCAACACTTACATCAACGTTTATCAACGTTCCATTGTGTAACGAACGTTCTCCTCTTCATCTTCATATATTTTTCTATTGTCACAGATAAAAGCGGCCAAGCTTTTACTTGACCCAGTTTTTCTCGCCACCACAACCGGTCGTCACCCACCGTCACAGCCACAACCATCACCGCCACCACCACCACCCGTAAATCTGTTTTCTATTTTCTCTCTCTCTCTCTCTCTCTCTCTCTCTCTCTCTTATTTCTTTTTTATTTATTTTTTTTATTTTCAATTGAAAGCCTAGGAAAATATGACAATAGATAGATTCCTACGATTGGAAACGATCGTTGAAAAATATCCTTGTAGATTATTCCATTCAATATATACTTTTAATCCGAATTCGAAAGAAATTGCAATATGTTTTTCGTTTTTTCTTTTTTTTTTTTGTTATTTATGATTTTATATCGTATGTAACTTGAAATAAAAGATATATTTTAAAGATACATTTTTATTTTTAACGTAAAGTTAACTTGTGTGCGCGTGTGTGTGTGTGTATATAAAATAATCCGAAGAAAATTATCAAATAATGAAATATAATTAGAAAATATTTCTTCAAACGATAAAAAGTAAAAATATGACGTTTCCTTACAAATTGTACGGTTCACCTAAACTTAAAAGATAACAGAGAAAGAAAATGGGAAGAAAAAGAAGAAATCTTTTCCTGTTTTTAATCGGCGGAAGAAAAACGTGAAAACAAAATTTGGTTAAATATTTCCCTACTCCATCCTATCTTGCTTATCCTTTTTTTCTTTTTTTTTTTTTTTCTTTTTCTTTTCTTTCAGCTCTTCTTTTTAACGTGCTTACGGTTATAGTCTCTAATTTAAATAGCACAAAGTATTACAATGCTGTTCGCAATGAAAATGTCTTCCGAAATTGTCTCGGAGTGTACGATGTTCACGTAACAACCCTGTATATTGTGAAAGAGGGGATAAAACAAAATATAACGAAGAAGAAGAAAAAGAAGAAGAAGAAGAAAAAAAAGAAAAAGAAAAAGAAAAAGAAAAAGATGAGAAAAGAAATAGGGATGCAGATGGCAGACAAAAGAGACAGTGTTCTTCTTTTTTACTTGCTTGGCAAGAAAAGACTTCTTAGTATGTTTTTTTTTCTTCATTTTCTCTCTCTCTCTCTCTCTCTCTCTCTCTCTCTCTCTCTCTGTTTCTTTCCTTCTAATTTTTTTATTTTTTTTTGTTTTAAATTTTTTTTGTTAAAGTTAGCAGATAAGTTTGCAAAATTAATATGAAACCCATTTAAAGCTTTGGATTTGTTGGTGTATATAAGTATATATATGTAACACTATGTATGTGGGTGTATGTGTGTGTGTGTGTGTCAGCAAAGTTAAACTTTAAAATTAATTTCGTGGTCAGAGAATATATTCTTTTCTGAGGAATGCCAACGAGCCACCGTCGACAACTGGAGAAAGTTACAATGCCATAATTATGGCGATCTTCCAAAACCACTTCTACAGACAAAATCTCACGCGTTTCTACTTAGCCAGATATTCGTATCTTTACTTATCGTTTTTATATTTTTTTTGCAATTTATTTATTTAATTTTTTACCATTTTTCTTTTTCTCGACCAAAACTCTCTCTCTCTCTCTCTCTCTCGCATATAATTTTTTCGTATCGAATTTGAAATCCCAAATATCATTTTAAAATTCTGTCATAGTTTTCACATTTCTAGTTACAATAATAAACTATCACTTTTTCCACCCTGAAAGATTTTTAATGCACTTTTTTCCCCTTCTCATGAAAATGTTGAAACGAAATATTCTATATATTTCGAGAAAAAGTATATATAAAATGAAATATTTCTCGTTGGAAAGAATCCAAAAAAAAAAGTATTGCCAACCGTGACGCACAAAATATCAATTTAAAATCGTAAAAACGTGTTTAAGCAAAAATAGCAACATTTTAAAATGATACTTTATTATTGATTGATATTTATTATTTTTTATTATTATTTTTTATATCGACGATCATGTTTCTTCATTTCTTTCCCTTCGTATCAATATCAATACAAAACGTGTACATGTTTGTAAACATAACAAGTAATCCTAGTACGTGCTTTCGACACTTGGAATAACGTCGATTCGCTAGCCAGGTATGTATCTCTCTCGGCTTTAAAACAATGCAAATTACAATTATACCGTTTCGGCAGGATATAGTATGCTGCACAACCCGTCAGACCCATTCGCATTATTTACCGTGAAAACAGCCGCACGTTGTTATTCCATTATCGAGCTTGCGCATAATTATCCTATACATATCGTGTCATTCCAAATCTCTATCCTTCTCCTTTCTCTCTTTCTTTCTCTCTCTCCCTCTTTCACTCTGAACATATATTTGGTGTAGATAACAATGTTCATTATCGAATAATAACTAGATATCTATATCTATGGTGTATGATTTCCTTTCGATTACAAGTGCAAACAGAGGAAGAACACGTACGATATCACGACATATATATGTATATTACAGTTAAAAGGTGGAATACGTTAATTCATAAATTACATTGACCTATTAAACTATAAAATTAAAACTTAATTCATAGATCAGATCCGATATAACAGAACGATTAACTGTACCGACTTGCAGTATATCGAGAAAAAGACAAAGATTAGAGAAGAAATGAAAAATAGGAAGATTGGAAAGAAAAGTAACCTATTGGTAATCTGAATATTACTATCGATAACAATTTGATATATATGTGATAATATCTATGGTAAATCTCTGGTAGAACGTAGAATAATGTAAAAATAAGAAAAATAAACGGAATATATCGTTTACAGAAGATCACCTCGAACGATAACGTATTCCTTTCCGATAATGCATTCAAATTCACGATAGGAGGACCACCGTTCTGATCTCTCTTCTCTTTTATACTTTCGACCGAGGCTCACTGGGAGTCACGATTCTTCTCCTCCCTTCACCTTTTCCTTCTCTTTTTACCTTTACCTTCTCTTTCTACTTCTCCTCCCACACCTCTCATTTTTTTCTTCTTCGTTCTCGTCGTGTAGTCATTCCAACGCTCGTCGAGAATTTTTAAAGAGTTCAAATAAGTAACTAAAAATCCTCGTGGTAGAAAAAAAAGGAGGAGGAGAGGGAGGTATGGAAGAAAGAAACACTACTACGAATGCTTATTTTACGTGGTACGCAAAGTCCAAATAAACCTAACCACTTGACGAAGAGAATGAGAGGAGGAAGGGTGAGAGAGAGAAGACTCTCTTTGACTTGTTCAAAGTTACTCATCGATAGTCCTACTTAACATTTTTTCTTTTTTTTTCTTTCCACTTTCTCATTTTCTCTCACACACACATTTTCTGCTATTCTCTCACCCACCATTTTTGAGATTTATATTCCTCTAACGTCGAACGAGGAGGCGTTTTCTTTTCCTTCGAAATAGGGCGAACCTCGAGAACTTTACGTAATCCGTAAGAAAACGCGAGTAAGAACATAGCGTTTTGATGTAATCGCCAGCCCCACGTGATCCAGGATTGTCGAGAATGAAAGGAGCACTCTCGTTTTTCATTATTTCATTTTCTTTCTTTCTTTTTTTTTAATAAAATTGACTTCCAGAATTTTTCTCGTTCCACGATACCCCCCATCCCTCACGCAGAGACCACGGAAAGAGGGAAGAAATAAATTGTTTAAAATTATTTACTCGGGAAATTCTATTTTCGTTAATTATCGATCTCTTTTTTTCACATTTTTTACTTTCTTTCTAGTTTTCTTTATTTTTGCTTTGATTTTTTTAGTTATATTTATTCGAATTGATTGCTAATGCAAGTGGAACACCAATATTTGATCCGGGAACAAAAGTTGTTCGTCGAAAAGTTAATCATTATATTTTCCAGCTCTTACACTTCTATAAAATTTTCTTTTTCCACGTTTCAATGCTTCAACAACAAAGAATTCGTAAATGAGAAAAGAAAATGATGAAGAAGAAGTAGAGGAAGAATCGATGCTGACTACTTGTCCTTTTTCTCGGACCCTAAACGTTCTTTTTTATTCCGATCACGCGGAAAAGGGCTTCGTGAGCTTTTGAATCTTTCTCTCTCTATTTTTTTAACATTACTTTTTTATCTTTCTTATATCTACTTCAAAATAAATATTCAAGGAAAGTTGTTATAAAAAATTAATGTTTTATCAGGAATATACAAACGGTTAAAAATTATAGTCAGCATACCATAGATGTACTTTGTCCTTATATCCAATACTGCATATCCATATCCATAACTGCAGGTATCCATATATGCATTACACACACTCGCTTCCATATGCATATCACTTGTATAGGAAGAGAACACGCACACAAATATACGCGACGCGAAATAAATAACATACGTATTCTTAATGTTATTGTTTCACCTTCCGACGCTCGAAGAAGACTAACGATTAATACGAAAAACAACTACGAATATATTCGAACAATACCGAACATACACGAAGGTCAATAACAGATATAATGACGCAAGTTTTCATAGAATAATAAGTATGTCAGTAGAATATAGATACCTGCCGAGTTTCCTAGAATTTACCGAGAGATGTAAACATTACCGGTGCTTTTTTACTTCATCTCACAAAAGAGTTAGAAATTAATGAACGTTGACGAAGTATATCGAGTTGTGCGTTATGAAAATTGCGATGTAGGGAGTTTGACAAGTATTGCAACGTCATACCGGGTAATTACTAGTTTCTAATAAATATGTAGAAAAGTTATAAAAATTTATCGTAAAAATATTCGACGAAAGTTGATATGAAAAATTGACGTTTTATCGTATGCTTTAACAATTTCTTACTCGTAAAAGACGATGATTTTAGAACTATGCAAACTCACTCACCCACTAGCTCATACACATACATACATACATACATACATAAGTACATATACATATATAGGAAGCGTTCATACTCGTTGTTTTTGCAAGGCACGTAAGCGTAGCGATACGATCGGACTTCGGTGTTTCCTCGATACTAAACGTTGTCGCTTCCAACAACATACATCGATATTCGCTTAGGCTACTATAGCCTTCGCAAAGCAGATTTTCACGAAATACCTGAATACGAGACGTCGTCGATCAAAGCACGGATTTATAGTACAGAGAAAGTATTAAATAAGTTCTTTGAAGGATAGATTTAATATTTTCTTTCTTTTTTTTATTTAATATTTTTTCCTTTGAAACAAAAATCATTCGTATCGTGTTCAATACCAAATCTAATTCTTATAAAATTATATAGATACGAATTATATAAATGCAAAGTAATAATAAATATGGCGAATAGGAGATTCGCGTAGATAATCGTTTATTAATTGGAACGTAGCACATGGCGATACGTGACTTGCGATATATTACGAGAAATATATCACTGAACTGTCATCGAACGTTTATATATATATATATACTAACATACACACACGTAAACACATATCCACGTTCGTATTCTAAAAAAATCTTGTATGGCTATAAATGAAAAAATAAAATAAGAAAAAAGTAGAGAAGAAGGTAGAAAAATAAAAAGGAAACTCGATTATTTTCAACCATTATTATACCGAACATAGTAGGTACTATATTCAGTCAGTTTTTAATAAAGAATTCTAGTAGCCTTACTCTACACACAAAGAAGCATTCTCATTTTCTTCTTTGAATCGCGAAGACCCTCTTGGATACGACATTATGCAATAAGGAAAAGAAGAAGAAGAAGAACAAGGGTGGAAATGTGCTGGTCTTACTATTATCGTAAAAACAGTCTAAATGATTTTTTTTTCTTCTTTTCTTCTCTAGTTTCACTGAAACGTTCTAGGTAATTTCTAATATAAAAAGATCCTACTAACGTTAACCGGTGACGTGATTTTGTATACACGTATGTTAATAGATTTGTTAGTATAGTTAAAATCTTGCATAAGGTATAGTGTAGTACCTTCTAGCAGATGGTTGCATAAGATAGGAGAAAGACGTGTTCATTCTTAATCAACCTCTATAGAAACCTCATAACATACCTCGCGAAACCTCTGAATTCACCCTCAGCTTTCTTGCTTTGTCAAGCAAGTTCGTGCGAAAACTAGATGTATATATCATACGAGTAAACGTTCTTGCTCTTTTCCATACACTTCTTCTTCTTCTTCTTCTTATAGCATTTTCTCTTTCTCCTCGCCCCGTTCTCTCATATCTTATTTTCTCACGCATCTACAATTTTCCTAATGATCGACAGAATGTAATGATGACAGAAATTAAAATAAAATAAGTTACCTGTAAAAGAAAAAAGGAACGAGCAATATTTCTTTTTGTACATAAGAAATGCATAACGCGACAGAAACGTCAAACACTTTGATATTAATTATAATAAAAAATAAAAGAGAAAGGGGATCAAAAACGTTTTATTGTACATCTTACAATAAAAAAATAAAGAAGAAGAAGACAAAAAATAGATGAGATAAGAGTTAAAAGTTCGAGTTAGTGAGATAGTCTAATCAGTTTGACATAAGTTACACTATATCGTATCTCAAGTTCGTCTTTAGAAACTTATTAGTTTCTACATAGAACTAAACCATGAAGAGAAGATCGCAAGAAAAGAGGATGGGATGAAGTGATGGTAGTAATATATATTAAAAATTTACATCGATGTTTGCACTCATGTTTGCCTATTTGAAATCTCGTCATAGTCTTCATCGGGGCCATGCTTAATGAACACTAACTACCAACTAGTGTATAGAACTTCTCAAAGTATCGATAACGCGTACCGAGTGCTTTGTCGTTCGAATTTCAACGAGGAAGAGACTTGGTCCTTCTTGGTATCGAAAGTGCCTAACTATACAAAGAGTTTTCTTATATATATCCCTTCTAAATAGCTTCTTCTTCCCTCTCTCTTTTTCTCCCACACAAACTTTCAGGACCTTCCTTATCTCCGACAAGTGATAATAGGCTCGAGCTTTGAAAATGGCCGATCTCTTTCCTTTGCCCCCTTGCACCCCTCTTTTCTTCCAAGGAATACTAGAAGGCCAACGATATCCTTGCAATTTATGACTACTCCTCCCTCCCTGTCTCCCAGTTTTAACAGTCCGGACCATTTCACTGCAGGAACGTTAGGTAAACGAGAAGGTACTGCTTCGAAGAGGAGTGTCTCCTTCGATTCTAACGAACTTTAGCAATTTTCCATCTTTGGATGGAGCAGTTCGTTCGACGGGAAAAAAATCGATCCTTATTTACATGAAGAATAATTTAAAGCCATCTTATCTAACGATTTCAATGTTACGGGGGAGAAAGAAATAATAATGAAAAAAAAGAAGAAACGATAGAAGAAAGGAAAATGAGGAGAAAGGATAATCGTTTAAATGCAATTTCGTCTCCAAGGAAATGACCAATCTCTTTTCTTTTTCTTTGATTTGACATTCTTTTCTTTTTTTAATTTCTTTTCTATTCTTTTTTTTTTCTTCTTAATTCTTTTCAATAGCAAATTTTCTCGACAAATTATCACGTCTCTTCTCTACGGTCGAGTGCTCGTACTATTGTCTTAAGAACTCAAGGGAAATGTAGAGAGTTCGTTAGGGAATGGTATAACGTTTGCGATTCAGTCCACACTAGGTGTATGCCAGCTACCAGCCAACCAACAGTCATCTAGCAGTAGTAGTAGTAGTAGTAGTAGTAACCTACTATTTGAACACATATAATTATTCAAATCTACGCTAATGGAATTTGGAACTGGAATGTTACCTCCCAAACCAACATTCTCGCACCCAACGATATTTCTCGTTAAAGTCGAAGTGCGAACTTCATTTCGAAGACCTTTCAACGAGATGCGTCAAAGGTCTAACGCGTATTACTTCAATGATAATTAATAAATTCGTCCTAATTATTAAAAAAATATATTTTCATTTGATTTAGATTTTTTTCCTTTTCATTTTTCTATACATTTTATAAGAAAAAAAACAAATCCAAGAAAAATGAATTCTGATAATGAATTTAGTTCAGATATATGCTATAGCATTTGTTTCGTATCTTTTCTTTGTTTTTGCCTTTTTTTCTTCTTTTTTATACGGTATCTAATTTAAGAGAAAAAAAAAAAGAAAGAAGATAGGATTTACGATAAAATACGTCTAGGACAGAGGAGCCCTTGAAAAAGTACTCAGAGGTATAATAAATTATCTAAAGGGTTGAGTTATGTTAGACGATCGATGTATGAAAGTGCGGATGCTTTTCTTCGCCTCCTCGGCTAGAAAATTTGTCTTTCAACTCTTTCACCGTCTCCCCTTGCCACACACCCAACTTACCCCATCACCCCTTTACACTATGAAAAATGGTAGTCTTTAGGACAATCCAAAGACGATTGTCCGCACTTACTTCGTCGACGGGTGATTTCGTTTCTTCGAAGTTACTTTCTAAGGATTGCGAAAGTTACTATACCTCGGGACAGTTGATAAAAAATGTCCCATCAAATTTCTAAGATCTATCAAACACAATGACAAACGACAAAATATAATAAAAAATGAAGATAAAACAAAAAGAAAAATAAGGGAGAAATAATATCTTATTAGATAATAAAAATAACCCGTGTTTATTTAAAAAAAAAAAAATAATAATAATAATCAGATTATTGAAAAGTTCATCTATTCTATAATGCAATAAGATAGAGTAGAAGTGATCCGAGCCCATGTAAATTACATAGAAAATTAATTGCCACCCGTTTGGATCGATATTTTCCATGAAGAGGGTAGAAGGATTAGCATGTGGGAGGATGAGAGGGGTGGAACCCGAACAGATTGTCCGAGATTGAAAAATAATAATTGAACTCTAGCGGACGCGACGTGGAAACGATTTTTAAATCCGTTTTCGTACGGACCAATTTGGCGAATTCGCAGCTAGCAGCATTAATAGGAGAAAACAAAAAAAAACAAAAAAGAATGCATTTCAGAAAGCAACGAGGTATGTCTTCCTAGCCTTAAAGTGAGGATTTAGAAATCGATTGATTTAATATAAACGAGATTTGGGAGATGATTTGATTAAACCCAATCTTCCTAAGGGAAATAAACAAAAATTATATTTAATTTTCTGTAGAAATAATTTAAAATATTAAAATAATAATGACGATGACGATGACGATGACGATGACGATGACGATGACGACGATGATGATAATAATAATTATGTGAAATTGGGTTAAAATAAATTATAGATTTTTTTTAACCGTCATTAGTAAAATAATTATAATATTGTACTTGGGAACAACTACAGCCACAACTAATTTGTGGTACGTATAGCCTCGGTGCGCATGCATAAAAAATTGCATCAACCTTTCATCACCGTAAGTGGCCACTATGTATAGCGACCTTTAATGCTTCGTTAGTCAAGTGTGGGCAGTAGTTAACGTGACTATCAGAAAATGACACGGCAGTGAAAGGTTCTAACGAAAATGGAATTACGCGCTCGCACGCTTTTATGCGGACCGATCCAAACAGTAATTACTTTACTAGCATGGAATTTATGAGATAAGCAAAAACTTCGTTATAATGGGAATTAATTTAAGCAGGTAGCAAATAACCGTCCGTTAAGAACTCGAAACTTTATTGTTGTTAAAATAGAGAGAAAGAGAGAGAGAGGTAGAAATAGAAAATGTATTTGAAATTAATTGGGAAAAGTAATAATGATGAATATTCTACTTTAAGAATGATTTTGAGAAAACCGAGATTCTGGTATAGCAGAACGATTTGAGAAAAAACAGAATAAGTGATAGTAGTGACTATTAAGTCAGGGATGAAAGATTTTGAGAGAAAAACTGGGAAAGTAGTAAAATCAGAGTTCTTTTTTTGCGTCGTACGGTAATTTTAATCCGATAGAGGGAAAGTAGTATAACCGAGTTTTTAGTCTCTTACGTTGATTTTCACTAATGGAGAAAGTAGTAGAACCGAGTTTTTGGTTCGAAGTTGATTTTCCCTGATAGTGCAAGTAGTACAACCTAGTATTTGGTCAAACGTCTCATTTTACCTCAACAGTACGAGTAATTTGACTAAATTTTTCTTGCAAATTAGTTTCTTTGGATAGATAATCGAATCTACGATTCATTAAAAATCTTTTAAATGGTAAAAGTAAATGAAATAAATAAAATAAATATTGATATTAAAATTTAGACATACTTCTTTTCAAATGGTGCCACTTACATAGTATTTTACTTTAATTCCAAATAAATTACGCTACGTCACACGCTACCATGTTACCACCACGTGTTTCCGAATTCCAAATAAAAAAACTTTATATGCTCCTATCTCAAGAACAAAAAATCGTAGAAACATGACCAAAGATTCATTTTTAAAAGGAATATAACCCCTTTTTTTCTATCCACGGTATATTCGGGATACTTTCGATACAATAAAACCAATTGTGTAACAAGTCGTATATAATACGACTTTTTCTTATGAAAATTGAAATGGATGGAAAAAAAGTTCGTTCGTAATAATAAAGAAAAGTTGGATTAATCAATGAAATGTATAAAGATAAGACCTAGTACCGACGTTCTATAACGGTTAACGACCGATGGGGAACGTTTTATTAAACTTTCTACGACTCTTCATTTTACTTCAGTACTTTCGTTAGTGGTGTCACATCATTTACCGGTTGGAAGGAGAAGGACTTTTTTCCATTGGTCTCGTTTACTATATTCTAAATCGTTCCTTCTCTCGTCTTCCTCTTTCGTAAGAATCGATCCCACATCGAGTGGAAAGAAAATAAAAGAAATATACATATACATATATATATACATAGATAGATACATGTACACACGAGTATATACATATAAAGAAATAGGGTAAAGTCTCCCTCGACTGAGATCGAGCCTGGCCCCATTNCTTCTCTCTGTCTCTCTTTCTCTCCTATCCCATCGTTATTCCCGTTCACTGCGATTGAATTCCGTAAATTAATTGTTTAATGATGCTTGCGATTCATTATGAAACAACTCGCTTTGGTGCAAATTAAAGCAATCAACGGGACACATACCTTTATTTATGTTTTTTTTTCTCTCTATCTCTCTTCCCCCTCTCCTCTATACTCGTACGCAAGAATCTCACTTCGCGAATGCTTTTACATATGAATTTTCAAGTATCGATATAACAAAGAGAAGAGAGAAAGGTTTTGTTGTAAATGTTATTTAAAAATCAAAAGAGAAATTCTTGAAATAACATTACTCTCGATAGCAATTGATATATATTTTATTTTTAATAGAAATATTTTCAAAATATATATCATAGATCTTTAGAAAAATTGTGCTCGGAAAATGTACAGTTTTTTCAATTTTCTTGCTTTTTTTCCTCTTCTTTATATATTTTAATTTTTAATAATATTATTAAATTATATACGAGAAGCAAGAAAATAAAATTGAACGTTCTCCGTCGATGTTATTTCTTTTCGTTAATTCGATATTTGTAAAAGAAAAAAAGAATGAAGGTAGTTGGTTGTTGGATTCGAAAAAAAAAAGAAAAAAATATCAATTAAAAATATACGCATTCGTAGATTGACGGTAACGCGTTTGCTGCAAAAGGTTCGTAAAGTTGGCTAAAGGAAAAAGGATAAAAATCGAAATTATTCGGTTAACTTGGTAAACATCGTTTTAAACGAATGCAAAACGAGAACGGGTCTAGCTGGTGCAGAGAGATTTTCCCGTTATTTCTTTTAATAACGGCGACATTTTACATGCGCAGGATGAAAGGTAAAAAGCACTGTCCAATGGGAACGCGATGGTAAACGACACACGACGCTCTCGTAGAGAGAAATTTAAGCAAATAATGTGCCGCGAATAAACGCTTAGACTAAGTTTACATGAATCTCGTTAATAATAATTTTGACCTATTTCTCCTTTTACGTATCATCAACCTTATATACTTTAATCGTTACACTTTTACCGTAAATTATCTATAAGACGATAAAAAGGAAAAAAATGAAACAAAAATATACAAATTTGATCGAATTTACCAAATTCTAACATTGAAATTACACGCAAAGAGATGTGGTCTACTTTTTATTTTCTTTTTAAATTAAATTAAAATTAAAAGTAAACATATACTTTCTACGCAGTATTTTTAATTACATTCTATAAAAAAAATAAATATAATTGTAGCAATGAAGCGTAAAAAAAGTTGTTTAACAAAACCTTAAAAGAGATGGACAGAATGCTTAGAATAAATTTTCTTTTAACGTAGATTAGATTCCTCTTTTCCTAGTCCCGTGTGAGAATATTTACGTTAACTCCTGACACTTTGAAAAAGTTCACAAGTTTAAGTACTTCCAGTATCGGGTGTCTCTCGAGAATGAAACTAGGGAATTGGCAGGAAAAGCTAAGAGGATACACACACACACACACATACATACACTTTCTCTTTCTCTTTTTCTGCTTGAAACTTGTGTTTCTATTTCTATATTTTGTAGATTACGAGAATAATATATATATGTATATGTACTATATACTATATACTATATACTATATACTAAATATATATGTTTTTCTATAGAAAAAGAGCATAGAAAGAGAAAAAGAGAGAAAGAGGATACCGTTTTGTTTTATCTCAACGATCGCAAAGGTGAAATTACCCTAGCATGATAATACGGATCGCTGATCGCTTTTTCAAATTTTAACCGCGGAACAAGTCTGCAACGATGCACATCCGATTCAGAGAACTGTAAAAGCGTTCTACTTTTAACGAAGCCCGACGAATTTTTTTCTTTTCCAACTTAAACATTAATGTTATTTTCTCGATATAAATATATATATATATAAATATGTATGTATTTACGTATTAATAAAATATATAATACTATATATTAATTAAATAATTAAAAAAAATAATTCTATTTTAAAATTTTAATCATATAACGAGATAGTAGAAAAAGTAATAATCGTGAAACGTTCTTAAAATACGAACTACCATACCAATTATATCCGAAATCTAAAATAAAAGAAAAAAGGACAGATAGATAGATAGATACCGGCAAAGAGGTAAGTAAATATTTTATTTCATTCCAATCTCCGAGTGTGCAATCGATCGGGGAAGACCTCAAACGATGATTTATTTCCGATTCTACGAATTATATAGAACGCATTTATCTTCCCAAACCTTTCGTACAGACAGAAATCTAATATGTAAAAAATGTCTTTAGGATATCGAACCTCACGATGGTAGAAGATAAAGGATTAATTTTTTTAATGGAAAATTTCTTTTAAAGAAAAAGAAAAATATATCCAACAAATATATACATATGTACATATATAAAATTTATTTCATTTATCACTATTTCCAATGCACGCTTGATCGATCCACTTGGAAATGTGTTTACCGAATTTTTGAAATATAAATTTCAAAATTAATTAATTAATCGATTACTTTTTACAAGGGGAAAAAAGAAAAAAATAAATAAAAAAAATTCTTATCGAAAATACGAAAGTAGGAGGAGTTAACTATTTGTGTATGGTCGAACGAATTGAAAATGCAACGAAAAGAGATACCGATAAGGGGGGAGAAAAAAAAAAGAAAAAAGATTCGAAATGTAGAGTCATCAGCGAGTCTGGTGATAGCACTCGCACTGTAATTAGTAGGTTGCTTGGTAAGAGGGTTGGGTGGGATAGCGAAACTCGAAAATAGTCCGGGCTGAGTTAGCCACTTTAATCAATACCGTGCAAATAGCCGAAGGACTTTCCGACTTGGCCCATATTTCCTTTTTATCCTCGAACTAACGTCCCATTCTCTTTTCTTTTCTTTTTTATCAAATACAAGATGATAAGTATACCAAACGACTTGGTATATCTCCTTTATTAAAACTAATTGATTTTTAAGATAGCACCCTACAATATTTAATAATTTACGTATACAAAATTTATTTAAAAAAACACACGCGTACCACGAATCTACCTCGTAATTGGATGAAAATATTTTTTTAAGATACTCAATTTTTTTCCTTAACGTACGATAAGAAAAAAAATCATTTTACCATATTTAATCGAATAAAAACATTTAAAAGATGGATATTATAATTTGTATTAAAATTATCCTAACAAACGTTAGATACGTTTTACTTGAAATTAGATGAAAACATTTATGAATGAGTACTGTACGACATTAATAAGGAATATAGAAATTGAGAGAGAGATAGGAAGAGTGAGCTTATTTAACGAAAAGTCTATTTAATAGTAGACTCAAAGAGAAAGCTAATATTGAAGAGAGTATTAGAGAGAGAGAATGAGAGAAGCACATGTTATATATACATAAGAAACAACTACAGTAAATGTTATTCGTTAATTGATTTTACTTACGAACTCGCGAGAGAAATCAAAGGGGAAAATAATAGAAAGAAATAGAAGGAGATAAAGTTTAATAAAAAATAAAAAAGAAAGACAAGAAACAAGTGTTCTTCTATCGATAAACTCTTGACTGGTATGTTCATCAAGGAGCCGTTTAGTATTAACGAATCGATTTCTTCTTTGTCAGACAAATTTATTCTCATTTAACGTTAACAACGAAGGAGGGGTGATTTTAAAGAAGAAAAAGAAGAAGTAATCGATGAGATGGTACGCATGAAAAGATTGAAAGACAAAAAATGATAGAACGAGGAGACATTATCAAAGATATAAAGTTTCGCGAGATTTTCAGCCAATTATCGAGCAGGATGAAGTTCTCGTTAGTTCTGGAATAGTAGTAAGGCCTCCGGTAATATTTTTAGCAAGATCTCGAGCTAGCAATTTTCTCATTAATTGCCGAATTTCCAGCGAGATTGGGGCCGAGGAAGCAGGGTAAATGAATTAGACCGCAGTGTGGAGTTATACTTGGATCTTCTATCCCTCTCTCTCTCTCTCTCTCTCTCTCTCTCTCTCTCTCTTGTTCTCTCTTCTACACAGTGGACTAACCCCCATCTATTTTCACCTACGGTAATGCTTTGTCGGAATGATACTTATCGCTAACCATTCGAGGATACCCTAATGCCCTACGACGAGACTGGCAATTATACCGTTAATTCACATACCTTTATCCTACATCCTAACACCCACCCACCTACCTACTCGGCACCCTCTTTCTCTCCTCCTTTCACTTCCTGTATTACGTAAATTTGCATGGATTACATGTACAAGATCATTAGAGAACACAATGAACGTTTTAAATATTTCAACAACGTGAGAAATGTTAAATAATGATGATGATGATGATAATAATAATATAATGATATTATAATTAATTTGACATTTTTTAAGTTGAAACATTTTTGAAGGAAAACGTCCAAACTGATTTTCTTTTCCTATTTATTATACTACTTCACTTCTTCTTTCCACCCTTTCTTCCTTCTTTCCTACCTTCCTTCCTTCCTTCCTTCTTACTTATATACGTTTGATTAAAACTCGTTGGCATGAGGCAGAAATTACATTTAAATTATACATGCTTAATCACAGCTTCTCGCTTCCTTCCTTCCTCTCTTCCTTCCTTCCTACCTAACTCTGCCAACCAACCACGCTCTTTCTCTCGTACGATATTATTTACTATTTTATGGTGACGTAGATGATCAACTGGGTGTGCCAAATTTTATGATGCGTTTTTTGACGTGAATGATAGAGACAGAAAATCGCAGAGATAATAAATTTGTTTCTGCGACCGTCGTTGTTGCCTCTCTCGATCGGTTTTTTCTAAAATTTTATTTTTATTGTTTACTTTTTATTTTTTTTTCCAATCAAAACGCAAATATGATAGTAGACAAAAAATTTGAATAGAAATGCAAAGCTAAAATAATGGTCTTTAATAAAAATGTTTTTCTTTTTAACTTAGAAGACTGTGAAAATAAAAATTAGAAAATATTCCATACTATAAATATTAATATAAATGTAATCTTATAATTCATAAAATTATTAAAAAGAGGAACGAAAGACATTTTCTCCGTTTGAACAAAAAAGCTTCGACGAAATACAACGTAAATGCATCAAACGAAAGACTTGAAACATATTATGCAAAAAGCACTGCAGTTTCTACGTAAAAAGAGGAGATTTTCTTTTTTTTTTTTCTTACAAATACATCTTGCGATTTCTTCCTTTACATGTACATATCCACACACACACGTAAGTGGTAAAGGAAACGATGCTTTTCGGATGATGGATCGAACGAAATGGATTCGTAAAGTTGCATTTGCGCATTACCTGCATCCTGGATGCCCATTTTTTCTTTCTTTCTTTTTTTTATTTTATTTTTTTTCCTATACCAATGTCAAGGTCTTTGTTAGGTCAATTTTATTCTGCCGGAGGGATGTAGGATGATATATCGCAATAATCGACTAACCATTTTATACTTCGTGTATTTTCATTTTGAAAATGATCGATATTATTTTGAGTTGCACGGTTATATCAATTTTCACGCGTTTTCTTCTTTTTTTTTTTATTCAAAATCGGGTATTTAATAGTGCTATATATTCTGTTCATTTTTATTATTTTTTTTGTTTGATAACATAACGAACAGTTAGAGAAAGGTAAAATACTTTCTATAAAATACACATCCCCCACTGTTTAGAACTTTCATTGATCCTTCGTACGTGTCCTTACGCACGTATACTCGATTTGACACAAATCATGACGCAAATAATGTGTGGTTAGGTATTAAATAAATATTTAAAAAGAAAAAAATATAAAAATAGATTCGTTTGATTCGTAGAAATACACTGGTAAAAAATAAACTCGCGAGAAAAAGAATGATCGAACGAACGAATTAGTTTGTAACGACGATGTACTTTCGTTGATTATTATTTGAAAAATCAATGATAATACCTATATAAATCTATATAATTGTATATATATATATATATATAATTACAAAGAAAGAAAAGTTGTTAAGAAAAGAAGACTCTACTAACAAGATCGGGAGTAAAAACTTACGTCCGTCGATGAAGCGAAAAGTTCCAGAAAAGCCCGTAGCATTTGAAGAGGATAACTCGGTGTGAAGTTCTAGTATAAGAGTAGATCTAAAGCTATACAAAATTTGAGGGATATCGCGTAATTCGCCGCACAAAATTCCAGACCAGGGTGTATATTCCGAGACCCCTTCGCTCTCCAAATGAAGGAATACCTTCACGAAGTCACCCCTCGTACAACTGAAACAATAAATTTTGTTTTCTTTTTACTATATTCGTCCAAACCAAACATTAATAAAAATATATATATACATATTCAAAAATTGTATTATTTATATAATTTACAAAGAGGGTGGATGATCGTTGCATTGACTTAAAAAAAAAAAAGTTATGAAATCATCATATTATATTATATGTATGGTATTTATAATATTAAATGATCTGATTAATATATTAATTGTATAGTATTAAATTGTTTATAAGAATATTTCAAATAAATAATTTATTTGATAGGTGATGCTAGACCACCATCGATGAATCGATTATTCCCTTTTTATTTATTTATTTAAAATAAATCTACTAAAATGTAATAAAAATATAATCGTGTTACTTTTAGTTTGTTCATTTTTAGAATAAACGATTTCATATAAATAGAAATAAATATATATATATATATATATATATATATATCATTTACGTACATGAGTATTATAAAGGATTTAATTGAACGTTGTTAAAAATTCGCTCGAGTGAATATACGTTGAACTCGTTCGCTTCGCTGGTTCGTCTGCTATTACTATCCGACTTTTGTTAGAGTAAACCTATTGTATACTTTTAGAAATCGTCAACACTCTGTTATGATGGTAGGCAACGTATACACTCGAGTAAGTCAGGACTGTTTACAATATTTCAAGAGTATTTTTCAAGAGTTTTCCACAAACATACAACTAAAAAAAAAACATACACACACAGAACACAACGAATAGAAAAATAAATACCCGTAGAACATTGATAAGCATTGACTGCGTCGTACGATCTTTTTTACACTCCCTCACCCCATCCCTTTCGCCGCACCCTATCCACAACTTTACCCTAATGGATTTGAATAATTTTTCCAAGCGTGCACGCGTTAATCGAACGTATAAAATGAAAAAGAATAATAAAAACGCGCATATAATGTGTACTTTATTTCCACGTTAATCCTTTGTTAAAACATTTATTTCAAGCTTGAAATTGTTCGATCCTCTGGTTTACGTATTTTTTTTTCTTTTTTTTTACCGCATTTAAAAAAAATTGAAATATCTTCTCATGTCTTTTAAAGAGAATTGCACACGCACGTATGCGATACAAAAAAAGAGAGGGAGAGAGAGAGAGAGAGAGAGAGAGAAAGAGAGAACCGAGTGTTTTTTCATGTAACGAAGCTTCCAAATCGGTGGTTGACCTTTAATAACAACAATAAAATCACTGCAGATTAAGTTTTACGTAATCGTTTTATTTTTTCGATGGAAAAATAAAGAAAATAAGTAATAAATAAAATAAAATAAAATAAACTTAAATAAAATAAAAATATGTGCCGTATAACACGCTTGAAAAACGAGGTAAGATAATTATTCAGCTGGAAACAAATCTGAAACGTGTCAACGAGAGAATATTCTTAGCCGAAGATCAAAGTCGTACAAATTCGTTGCTTTAAGAAGAAAGAAAAAAAAAAACAGAGAGAGAGAGAGAGAGAGGAAGAGAGGAAAATATAGAAATGTAAAAAAAAAGTATCTGAAAGAAACAGAAGAAAGAAAGAAAATAAAAACAGAAAGATGGTGGGAGAAACAGAGAGAGAAAAATTGAAGAAAAAAAATGCCTCGAGCGTTTCCAGATCGAGATGATTTCTTCTTCTTTCTCTCATTTTCTCTCTCCCTCCCTCTTTTGGAAAAAGAAAAGTAAAAACAGGCCAAGAGAGAAAGAAAAAGAGAATGTTCTTCCTTTATCTAACAAAAAAAAGGAAAACATTTAAATCGATCCACGCGTTCATCCTCATAATCATAATATCTCGTAATCACGCGGGGGATCTTTTTTAATTACATCACCACCAACAAACGTAATCAAAATAAATTAGACTTCTATTTAACGTGTAAAAAAAAATATAATTTACCTAATTTTTTCGGATTAGTCAGGGAAAGACGACAAGGGATTTTATCACTGGCTTAAACATACCCTCCTATGCGTATTATTTTTCATTCGTTGAACTATAATATTTCATATTAATATATGAATCAAAATGATTACCCGAAATATTATAAGAAAAATTAGAAGAGAAATTATAAAGAAAAAGATATTTTTTTTTTTATATCAAGGATTTATTTAGTTTTCTACCCGAATAAACGTAGAAGGAATTTTTTCAGAAGAGTCACCCTGTAGATACAAGCCCTTTTTCTTTTTTTTTTTTGTTTTGTTTTTCTCTCTAACCCTCTCGACAAATTACTTTTCTAACGAGCGTACAGGGAAAACTTCTTCGAGATGTTTGCATTCTTACGATCGTTCGGGGAATAGGGCATACTCGAACGACGAATGCAACTTATCCATGATAAAAATAACATTTCATTCTGAAGTTAAATAATATAAAAGAAAGGGAGAGAGAGAGAGAAGAAAGAAGCATAATGAAGTTAGATAACGCGAATTTAGAAATTTCATTCGCCTCTATTGAAAAGTGTCTTTAAAAAAGGATGTTTTTATCATAAAATTTCTAAGAGAATAATCTGCAGAATCTTTATCCCGTAGTTACAACGCATTTAATACTTAATCGAGCACGATTACGTTACTCGTTGAAAGGTAGGTAACAGCAACAGTAGAAACAGTAGCAGCAGCACCAGCAGGTGTTTGCAAGTCCGCTCGTAGACAGATTAGACTTAAACCAAGAATTCCAAATGAAATTGGTAAAGAAGTATTACGTTTAGAATATATTAGAGTAACAAACGTTGATTAAAAGAAAAAACTACATTAATTTTCGATCTACCTAATAAAATCTGTATTCCCTAATCTATACGAAATAAATTATTCACGTCATATATCGTACTAATTGTCACGATCTCTCGAATACGATCTATTTGTCAAATAAATGAAATTAATGGAAATATAAATTAATGGTAGAATAAAAAAAGAAAAAGGGAAAAAGGCTTCGAGCATTCTGACACTTTTATAGAAAAAAAAAAAAAAAAAAAGATAGGAAAAGGGAAATATGAGAAGATATATATAACGTGGGATTATTCAAAAGGTAGAGAAGGAACGATCCGTCATCGTTAGTAGAGATTTCTGGGGACATAAACTTACGCGAATACGAATGCGATATACGTTCGTGCTAATCTCGTTCTTTAATTCCCTGGGTGAGTTTCGAGTAGGAAGAAGCCAAGGGGGATAGAAAGGACCTTTATGGTGAAGAGCCAACTCGACGTTTAACATTGTTAAGCTGAAACATTGAGGGAGAGGAAGAGGGAGATATAGTATCATCGTCCTTGAGTTCTTCCAAGTAATAAGATAGGGATAGACATACTAACGTGGAAAAGCAGAGAAGGACAGTATCACATAGCCAGGATACTCTCAGGCTATCGCCACTGGTGGAATTTGGAGAAGATATTGGCTTTAACGTAGAGACTCAAGGAGAAAGGACACAGGGTGTGAAATTATATATCCTCGAACGTAACAGTATTTCCTGTTCCTTCATTACTTTCAGACAGGGACTACATTATATTCAATTAAAATATATTAGGGTTAGTAATAATAAAATTCTTTCTTTTTCTTAATAACTTTTTTTATACCTTTCATATTTTTTTTACTTTACTTTAGTAATTAATAGACACTATTAAAGAAAAAAAGAACCTGTGGAAGTAGAATAGACCTTATATTGTTTAATAAAATAATATAAAATACAAGAAATAATAATTCCTATAAAAAAATCTTACACCGAGAAAAAAAAAGAATAAACTTTATGGGATGATATTTTTATTAAAAGAACGTAGAAATATTGTTATCATTCTATTTAATTAATAGTTATCTCAACGAGCATTATAAATACTATATACAGGATCTTTCGCATATAACATAAATAATGATTGCAACAAAACGATAAGTTTTTTTAAAAATATCAAAATCAAATATTAAACATCTATAAAATGTCTCTCTTTAACACGAAAATTTTTATCTAACGTAAGATGTCACCTGTGTGTGAAAACGCATTAGGTATGTATAAATGCATTCTAACTTGGAATCGATTGAAAAAAAAAATGAAAAAAAAGGATAAGTAAGGATGAGAAGAAGAAGAATAAAAATGGATTTAAGGTGAATTTTTCCTTAAAAAGTTCGAATGAGATAAAAAGCTTTTTACGAAGGAATATCACAATACGTTCCAATTTCGAGGTCACAAACGTCGAGTCGGATGACTCGTGTGTGTCAAACGAGTCACCCCCAACCACTCACTCACCCTTCTTACACCCTGACACGACCCTTATATTCCGAGTTGAATTTTCCAGAATATAAAAAAACACACACATACAAACACACGTATATAAAATACAAGGACAATTCTGAACGTTTTGCAAGGGTTCTTTTCTCTTCGCTTCAACGTCGTCGTTTAACTCTTTTTTTCCTAGACTAGGAGACCTGGAAAAGCTTTTCTATTCTTGCGCGATTTATTATGTCGGTCATAGGGAATGTTAGCCAAAGATGGAAGGGGGAAAGAAAGAGGAGGGAAGTGGGTAGAAATTGGATGAAAGAATAACTTGCGATTTCTTTTTCTTCTTCTTCCATGCGTTGTTTGTGTTTAGGACACAAATTACCATACTACGATATGTAATCGTTGCTACTATTGTATCTATTTTTCTTCGAGCAAGAACTAGATTGAGAATAGAAAGAAACAAAGGAAAGAGATAGTGTTAGAAAGAGAAAGAGAGAGAGAAAACATGAAAAAAGATCATAGACTGATGATGGATCTCGATGTTGCGTGGAAATAAATAAATCGAACGAACGAATGTATGTATGAAGATCGAATGAGAAATAAAGAAATAAAGAAATAAAAAGAGAAAGAGAGAAAGAGTGAGTGAGTGAGAGAGAATGGTTACTACAATGGACGGGCATGAATTTCATGACAGAATGTCCCGCATGAAAAATGTATCGTTCTTTCTCTCTTCTTTTCCTATCATCATACATCAAAAAGTCTCAACGTAGAGAGCATGACGAATCATTAATCATTAAGGAGAACGATCGGTTAACCTCGTGAACTCCTAGTATGTTCCATGTGTAATATTTATAAGCAGAGTTTGAGGGAGGAGGAGTGACAAAAAAGAAATAATAATAATAATAATAAAAAGAGAGAAAATTATGCTTCAAGTGTCAGTCATATTTTTTCTTTCCTTTTTTTTTTGTATCTCGATGAAATCTATTTTACATTAAACAAGGAAACAAGAAGAAGAAAAAGGGCGAAAAAGAGGAGAAAGAAAGGAAAAAAGTTGGGTGCGTGATATAGTTATGATAAATGACGTTTATATGGACAAGTTAAGAATATAAGAATAGGTTTAGGGAAGAACTTGGATAGAATATAGGAAAGAAAGTTTCGTTAGCGGAAATATGAAAGAGCCGATTTTCAAAGCAAAGAAGAAACGAACGAATGAACCATCGTCGACTATTATCGGTGATGAATGGCTCTTGCCCCAAGCTCGAGTAAGAAAACAAACGCGTATTCCCAAGTCGGGTCTATCAATTTTCAAACTATCCCACACCAGCTGTTTTTCCTTCACCAACACCTCTCTAACGGGGTTCCTCTTTTTATTTTTATTTTTATTTTTATTTTTAATATTATTATTATTATTATTATTTTATTTCTTCGCTCCTCTAACATTTCTATTCACAGAGACAGCATCTTTACACGCACGCCTGTGTGTGTATGTGTATATCTTTTGTTAATTGATTTTTTGTTTCTTTTTTTTCATTTTCTAGTTGAAGATATATTATTTAATAGAACCGATTGGCATCGTTCCTAAAACAAGAAAATTGTGGAAGGGAGGTGGTGGGAGAAATAAACAATCTTTCGTTGACGATACGTATCTCGGAAACAGAAGTGGACTGATTAGCGTGGAAAAACTTTCCACTAAGAGACCGAACCCATCGGGGTCGTTGGCACTGGAATAGGAGTGGAAGTAAAGCGTAAAAGTTCACGGAGGATTCTCCCCCCTACCCTCCCTCATCCTTCTTCGATTGGCTCCAGGCCAGAAGAATAGTCCACCTTTACTCGCAAACCACCCATCCTTTCCTCGCATCGCTCCTACTCAGCTCCCTCCCGATGGCTCTTTTCTCTTCCGGTTATGCGAGTGTGAAGAATGTTTTTTTCAAACATTACGTTCCCTATTTATCCGAGAGCTCAGAGAGCAACCCCCTCTTCTCCTATCTTTGCTCCGATCTTTTTTTCTTCTTTTCATTACATCCCCATTGGTCTTCCCTTTCTCACCCAAAGTTAATGAATACGATAAGAGAATTAGAATAGGATTAAATAACATACAAATAATTGAAAGTTTTGACATAGAATTCTCATTTATTCGCGAATAAGAGGAACGCATTTAACGATTGAAATTAATGAACGCGTTATAAAGTAATTATTAAACAATGAACTCTTAGAACAAAGAAAATGAGGAAGAAACAAAGAAAGAAGAAGGAAAATGAAAAGAAAAAATACGCAGATTAAAAAGACGTAACATCAATCGAAGAGTTAAAGTTAAAATTTAGCGAAGAAGTAAAAGAGAAAGAGAGAAAGAGAGAAAAAGGGAGAAAGCTAATAGCCTAACATCAAGTAGAATCTCGTAAAAGACGTCCTGGATGTACTACTAGTTTAACGCCCGTTATACTCAACGTATTCCATTAAATTGCTTCTCTCACTTGAATAGTTTCTCTTGCATCCTTCGTTACTTTCTCTCTCTTTCTTTCTTCCTCTTACTTTAACTGATCGTTCCGTAAACTATCACAAAGAAGTAAGAAATAAAGGAAGAGAGAGAAAGTATATTACCTTTCTATCTTTCTTCCAACTAAAATAGTTATCAACGAATGTTGAGAATGTTCGTGAAATAGTTTTGTCTCTTTCTAACTCAATCTTATTGTTGTTAGTAACAGTTCATTTTCTCAAGGCCAAGTCTCACCGATTTTCTAACAGGAAAGAGAAAGATAGAAAGATAAAAAGATAGAGAGAGAGAGAGAGAGAGAGACACACTTTATGAAATTGGTTCGTTATACGTGCCTGGACAAAAGCTAACTTCATCAACGTAACCTTGAACGTCGATATTCGAACACGATAAGAGAATCTCGTTCCATTTCCCTTAACAGAATTCCTTATAATAATGAGAACACCGAAATTGAGATCATGGTCTCGTTTTCTTACGTAAACGACGATCTTATCAACATTCTTCTTCTTCTTCTTCATCTTTATAACTTCTATAATTAGAATTCTATATTAATTTGGTGAATATTGATATCGGGACGTTATGACGTTTCTGTCCTATGATTTATTTTCTTTCCTTTTTCTTTTTCCTTTTTTTCTACTAATTTCATGAAAGACAGGAATGTAGTTTTTCCTTCTACTTTCGTTACTTTTTCCTATCTATAAGTCAAAGTATTTAGAAAACCAAAAATTTCTTCGAGAAAGCTGTAACACGAATCTTAAACACTTTAAAGTCGACTTAACCAGAACCTTTTGAGTTTGTGCTAAAGAAAAATAACAAGAATGTCGTCATTTCGAAAGAAGTAGAAAAGAAAAAGAAAAAATTAAAAAAGAAGAAGGAAAATGAGGAGTGGCTTGTACATCCGAGCCTTGACAACTCTCACAAACACACGCCCACGTTTTATTTTTCCGTCTCTCTCTCCCTTTTTTTCTTCTTTGGCGTCCCTAAGCGACCTAAATTCATGCACGCCAGGTAACATGCGATATGTGGAAGTAATCTTGGTAATTTATCTTCTTCGATAAAACTTCCTTCTTAACGGGTAACAAAATTTAAAAGAACTAGACTGTTAATGGCGTGACTAATGATATACGATGCTGCAAAGTCTTATTATAGACGAAATTTACTGATAGGAAAATAACTTTTCAAGTTTTCTTTTAAACACACGATCATGTATTACGCAAAATTATTATTATTATGCAAATTTTCAAATATACATTATTATATCTCGCATGTGTAATCTTTTCGATGAAATAATTAAAATTACTGTAGGGATAGGATTGGGATTAGTAAAAGAGTTTGTAACAATTCGATATTTCCGAATGATTATTTAATAGCTCGAGAGTTGGGATCGGTAGTTTACCTTTTCAAATTTGGAATTCCCCGATGTTTTTTCTTTCTATTTCGTTTTTTTTCTTTTTTTTCTTTTTTTTCTTTTTCCCGATAAAGTATTCGACATTCCTCGGTACGTCGTTACGCTTCGTCCTTTACCACCCCGTCATGATTTTCCCACGAAATATTTGCTAGCTTCGTAAAACGATGAATACGAAAACGGATTCCAGAAGCTGTAAGCAGAAACGATCGATATCTCGCTAAATGTTTAACGACCATTGACAAATTGATTCTGCATTATTTATCCTTTATCTCTCATTGTTGTTCCTTTGTCATTACTAATTCAACAACCATAAAATATATTACAATTTATATTAAACCGAGAGAGAATTGAAAATCTTTTTTTTCCGAATATTTTTTAATTTAATATGAAAATTAATTGTAAAAAATATAATTATATTAAATGTTATAAAAGGTGGAGTACATATCCACTCGCGCACACATAATATGCGTTATATAAATTTGATTTGTTTTGTAATTGTTTATACAATATTACGTGTAATAATTTGAAAAATGATCTAAAAGAAAAAGTACAATTAAATATTTAAATAATTATGTGTATTATCAAAGAAACAAGAAAGGAAAATGAAACTGATCGAATAAATCTTTTGAACGTAAGTATCAAACATTTTCTTCTATCTTTCATTTGGACCTAGAAGATTGTTTTTACGTCTAATGATATCAATTGAAAAATAAACACACATATATATATATAAGTATATAAGTATATATGGTGGAACGTTGTAGTGGTAGATATGCTTTAATAAAGAAAAGAGAAAAACATTTTAGCGGATTACTCGATATGATCTTCGTTGCTGTTCGTGACGTTCACGGTGGATTTTCGGCTGAACGAGGACCTTCGACACCGTTACTACTTGTCGCATGATCTGTCCCAATACAGGCGGCTATCCTCTATTCGTAAAATTGTTCGGATCAAATACCGTACCGATATTCTTTTCGTTCTATAAAACAAAATATTCTATACTCTTAAATTTATTTATTATATATGTATATTACTTTGCATATTATATTAAATAAAAATGTTCGATAAGTTTGTTAAAAAAACAACAAGAAAAAATATCCATGAATTATAATTAATTACAATTTCCAACTGATATCACGAACATGATCATTTTTCAATATTATTATAACAATTAACGATATTTATTTCAAAGTTAATTATGAATTTACCTAACTACCCTATAAACTCGTAATACAAAATATTCCAATAATATTCCTCCTGAGATTTTATTCAAAGTAATATATCGGTTAGATAAAAAAAAATATCTAACAAAAGAAAAATGATAAATCTTTTAAGTAATGAAATTTTGTTAGAGAGAAAATATTTAATCGCGTTTTAACTAAAGCTACCATTATTTGTAACCTATATATGAGAATAAACCTTGCCGACAAAATTGCACATTGTTATATAACGGGTCAACAACGATGTCCATCGGTCAAAATTCGCAATGGCTTAACCGAGGAGGAGACAGAGCCTACCGGTTTCACAGGGTTCCCAATTGTACTTTGGTGCGTTGCAACAATAGAGATTTAGGAATACCTGGGTCTGCTAAACAATAGAGCTTTATGAGAGCCTAAATCCACCACAATGGACTGCATGGGGTCCAGTCTACTATCGTTGTACTACGTATACAAATCGATATTTGAAGGTATCGTTAGAGAAGTTACCCTTTCGTTACGGACAAGAACATAAACTCCCAACACCTATCTTACTCTAAAACCCCCGCCTCACCTCTCACAACTCCCCCTTTCCACTCTCGCTCTGAAAACCTTTTCAAAGCTCGTAAAGCTTACTAAATCACAAGGGTTATGTGGTAATCTATAGAGATCGTAGAAAAACAATATATATAAAGTGTGTACGAGGATCAAATAAATGTGAAAAGGTAGAGATTAAACTTCAATTGTAACACATTTATTTGTTGGCGGTAACTTCAGATAATATGAATTATTGATAACTAATCGTTAATCAAAGCAGAGAGAATGATGATATTAATCTCTTCCAATTGGATTGACAAAGATACATGTTTCAACGTATCTCTACTATCCTACTAACGTAATTACGTTTATGAGATTTATTCGATAGATATAAAGCAAAATGTGTGGAAGAATCTAAATGTCTATTCTCCTCTCAACTTTCTGATTAAAATCTGTACGATTACGTTAGAAGAGTCATATCCCGGTTTTCTTTCTTTCATTCTTTCTTTCCTATCTTTTTTTCTTTTTTTTTCTTTATCTTTCTCACTAGTTGAAATAAGAACGTCAGAATGAGTCGGGCTGAGCTTTGTGATCACTTCGGATATTACTTTCATCGATCGGTACGTTCTCGCATAGTCGCAAACTCCCTTAATATACCCTCCGCGAATTTCTTTTACTAAATGTTCCGAGAGAGAGAGAGAGAGAGAGAAAGTGAGCTTCTAAGGAGTCAACATAGATCTCGGGAGACCCGAACCCCGCAGAATAGAATCTTCGATCTTGTGAGAGAAAAGACGTTAGAGGAGAGTAGACATTCCCGAAGTACTTCCATTCGAAATCCCTGATAAATCCTTCGGTGCAGTTTATCCCTTCTATTTTTCCACACGGTCAAGCTGAATTCTTTTCCTTAGAAGAAGAAGAAGAAATCTCAACCAAAGAATATATCTATAGATGTTAACGATATCATTTTTCACGAATTAAATCACCGTGTTAGAGACTATCTTATTTTATACTTTTTACTATAATTATCGGCTAACGCAAGATCAAAATTGTCGTTTTATCGATTAAATAATATGAAATAAAATAAAATAAAATAGAAAAAGTAACGTAAATTTATGTAAAACAATTTGAATATGTGAGAAGATAAATTATGTTTTAATTTACATTCGTGTTAAGGGAAATAATTGTAAAAATTTTTTTTCGGAAAGTAGGATTGTTGTTAAGTGTAAAAGTGGTAAACATTCTTCAAACGCATTAATCGTACATTCGAAAATGTCGTGACTCGACGCCATAACTTAGAACACCACTCTGGCATTCCCCCTTTACGATCCCTACCTATCCTATCCTCTCCTCCTCCTCCTCCTCCTCCTCTTTACAAAATTTGCAACTACCGTGCGGGAATATTACCCACGAGACAGTATCCATCCATCGTCGTCCTATCGGCTTTATGTATCTCCTGTATGGATCTATGCGAGGAATCGGTTACCACGCGAAACAAGGATAGATTAAGGAATTATGCTAACACCCCTCCCGAAATTTCTTCAAAAACTCTCTTTATTCTTTTTAGTAATAATATTATTTTGTATATTTATCTTAATAAACTTCTTGAATTTGATCAATCTATACTTATCTAACGTCAACGAAAATTGATAAAAATAATGAAAAAGGAAAAAAGAAGTCAAATTACTTTCTTTCTCATCTCGATGATCAAAAAAAAAAAAGTATAAATGAAGACTACAAGGGACTATCAAGTTCCAACGACCTAGTATCCGTAAACGACGTTTTTCGTAGATCAGCAAACGATTTAGAGGTACTAAAAAGAATCGAAATTTTCTTTCTTTCTATTTCTATCTCTCTCTATGTCTCTGTCTTTCTCTATCAACGAGATTCTTTTTACTTCAAAGATGTGTTCTAGAAAAAAAAAAAGATGGAATGGCATATCCTTTTTACCGTGGTACATGATATTGTAAGAAATTTTCAACTTCCTCCTCCTTCTACTCCTCCTACTATTGCGAATGAAATTTTTCACTGTCGATGATGGTTATATCGATGGGTCGAAAAAAAGGGGAAAGGAAAAAAGAAAAAGAAACGATACGAACCTTAAAATAAGATAGATAAGGATAAAGATAAACATATAGAAATAAATAAATGAAAAAGTATAGTGGAAGAGGTAAAAATAGGGGAGAAAGAGAAAAATTGTTCAACTTATAAGGTAAGATTACGCGAAAATAGAAAAGGTATCATAGATATATATCGCTGACTCTCTTCCGAGTAAACTGGAACGTGACGTACTTGCACATATTCTATTATATATATACTTGAACCATCTCCCTCCTTCCTTCACCTCTCTCCCTCTCTCTCTCTCTCTCTCTCTGTTTCTGTCTCTTGATCTTGGTGGCAGGCAACCTGCCCAAGGATGGTATATGTTCCTCGTGGGTACGCGTAGAACTATACACATCGAGCTTGCATCGAGGTCAAAGGGGAACTATAAAGAGGGTAGTGGTCGCATAGGAAGCTTCTATTCTGGGCAAATGCGTATACGGAAACAAAGAGTGAGCGACAGAGAGAGAGAGAGAGGGAGGAAAAGATCGATCGTTCGTCTTTATCGAGAGAATCGACTTGAATTCGTAAATAAAAATGATGGTCTGTCTGATGAATACATATTTCCTTTCACGATAAAGGAATAAATAAATGTTTTTTCAATGATAAAAAGAAAGAAAGAAAAATAAAATAAAATGAAATGAAATGAAATAAAATAAAATAAAATAAAATAAAATAAAAAGGGGAACAAGAGTAATATCGATCATTCGTTATCTTTGTTTTTTTCTTTCCTGTTCCTTGCTGTTTTTTCTGCCTTTCCATTTGAATTTGTAAATAAAGAAAGAACGGATAGACCGGCTAATGATTTTTTATCGACACACCCTTTTAATATTCCTCTACCCTCCACACCTCTTCGTTTACTTCCTCCTTTGTTGCATTCCCTTCACTCCTTCCACTACCACTTTTCTCTCTTCTCCCTAGGACTTTATAACCTCTCGCAATATTTCTTCTAGCGTGGTAGGTTTTTTCTTCTTTTTTTTTTCTTTCGAAGGAAGGTAAGAATAATAACCGAGCGATTATAAATATTTCAAGGACTTTTTATTACCATCTCTCGTTTCGTTCGTCGAGCCACAGCTGGCACGTCCAAGCAAGGTAACGTCCAGCCATTCGTTAAATAAACGGGCTTGCGTCCCTCCTTCTCCTCCTCCTCCTCCTCCTCCACCCCTGTTTCCTTCTCTGAGCCGTATTAAAATCAAAAGCTCTGGGACATGCTTTTTTTTTACCCCACCCTCCCACTAAGAAGAAGCAATTCGTAAAAAGAACACGCGGATTCTAGGTGTACGGTGTTATCGTTTAAGTTGAGCTGCTGCTGCTGCTGCTTAAAGAATTTCTTTCTCTCTCTTTTTCTGTTTGCTTTATATTCCATCTTATTCACTTATTACTAAGCGTGGACGAAAAGAGAATAAAAAATAATAAACAAGAGAAAAGGTTTCCATCTTTAACGAATAATATGAATGTTGTATGCTTCTCTCCTTACGAAGATATGATCCGTATAAATATGAAAAAGGTTCTATTCTTTTTGTTTTTTCTTGTCCATTCCTCAAGTTTTCTCTATTTCTCGTTACGGAGTAGTTTTCTTCCTTTTCTATTCGTTAAAATCAAGGGAAAAATGGAAAAAAGTATTTTAGAAGTAAACTAGATGAAAGTAAACTACAATAACTGCAATACCAACAACAACAACAACAACAACAACAACAACAACAACAAGAATAGAAATGGCAAAGACTAGAGGTAGGAAGGTAATGAGCATCGTATAAGATTTCTATACGAAAGCTTCATTCTCATGGGAAAAACGGAGAAGGTACAAGATAGAGGGTTCTTGAAGGATCCTCTGGTAAGGTCATGCATGTATGGATGTAATGCGGAGAACGTTCGAGGTCCAGCGATTCCCTGATGGTCTTCTGTAATGCTCTACACTATGTCCTACTCCCTCTTTCTCTCTCTCTCTCTCTCTCTCTCTATCTCTTTCCCTCTTTCTTTTCCTCTTTCTTTCTCACTCGCACTTTACTCGTGCTAGGAGCAAATTAATTCTTGACTTTTTCTACAAATCCGCCCAACCCATTCCCCAAATCCCATGACACTTTCTACTACGAATCTTAATAGAAATTTTCTACGAAAGTGACGTACACAAACGTGAAAATATATTTTCAGAATTTATATTACGATTTTATTAAATTATTATTTTTTTAATAAGATTTTATTTAGACAGTGGTTTTCTAAGATAAATAATAGAGAAAAGAAATATATATATACGAACGATGTATTTAACAAGGGTCGTAAGAGAAAACGTCAGTGAGAAACGGTCTATTAAATGTTTCAAGTGTTTGTCTGACAGTTTTACGAGTTACCGAGAAATAAGAGAAACCATTAGGCTATTTATAGTCCTTCTGACATTTAACATTCGTAACTTATTCCTTTCTAATGTGTCTCAAACTCTATAGTCAGTGATGACTAAAATATAGAATTTGTAAAACGATTTGTTAATTGTTTATTAAAAAATAAAAGAAATAAGAAAAAACCTTTAACACGGTTTACTTGGTTTTATGTAATGAAAAATTTCAAAATGATGATGATGATAATAATAATAATTAAACGGAAAATAGTAAATTGAATTTCTACGTTAGATAAAGTGTTAAATGAGACAGACGAGATTGTAGAAATGTAATACTGGAAGTTCCATCGTTCTAACAATTCGTTCAAATCCTAGGAAATCCCGATTCGCATGGTCGAACGAACGAGTCCTTCGCAAATATCACCAAGGAACTATCTTGGTGACAGGAGATTTGTACTTTGCCGACGCGAGACGTCCGAATTACGAAGAGCTTTCCTTCCCAAATAAGACGTTCTAGGTAATATCGTTATTTCCTTGATTTCTAACTCTCACTATATACTTTCTATTATACCCAACCATCAATTTTCCTATCCAACCTATTTCACCATCCTTAATTAAACAATAACTCTGACCCGCGTTCCTGTTCTATTAAAAATAATTCCTTAGATGTATTATATTTTCAAGTCTCTCAATCTATTTTATTTCTTCTTCTTCGAGTTAAAAGTCTCGGATGCTCCAACAGTAATTTCCTTTTGAAAATATATATATATATATGTATATATATTTTAATACTCTTCTTCGCGCATTTCATTTTAACCATATGGCGTCGCGAATACGAATATCTGAGCTTTCTCAATATCCTTCCGGAGTCAGCCGTTGCGCATGGGAAACGTCTTAAGCGTCCCGAGTGGATATTAATGTGGAAGATCTTCTACGATATAATGATCTTCTCGGAAACTTCTAGTGAAAACTTTATTAAGATGTTAAGGGAATGCGTATACTTGTGTGAGTTAATGGCTTTACCGATTGTTATCATCTAACAAATATTATTTTAGATATGTATTATTTTCTACGTATTCTTTGACGTTAATAATTTCTCATTTATTTTTACCCCCAAAACATGATGTCCGAAATCACGTAAAAATGGAGGTTTTTTTTTTTTTAATAAATAACAGGTAAAATTTTATTACAGTTCATTAGGATGTGTATATTTAAACGAGACAGACACCAGTTAGAAATGTGTTAGCTTACATCATAACTACGATAGGAAGTTTGTAACGAGAATTTCACGCTAATCTGGATCTATCGTAACGACAAAGGAGTGCGAGCAATGCATCAGGCTACATAATTCCAATCGCTAACGAGACGGACCGGTATTCCACCAGCATGATGAGAACACGCTCGAACAGACAAAATCGTCAGAGCCTACAGCTAGCCCTATCACCCGTGCGCCTACCTATTCGCACGTAAATCCAACGAAATGCTTTGTGGAATCAATATCTCAATCATGTTAACTGTCAAGATAACATTGATATCGCTATACCATTCCCTGATCTAAATTTACCGCCAGGATTATCTTCGTTTAATATTCCATTCATTTTACAAATAATGTTCTAGCAAAATAATATATACATATTATTTTATGCTGATGATTTAAAAATTGTTAAATTTATAAACAGCCCCATTAGTATTTATCGTTTGCAGGGTGATTTTAATAGATTTTATGATTCGTGTCTCATTAATAAATTATTTCTCAATATTAAAAACAATTATGAAAGTATTGTATGAAATGAAAAATTTAAAAATATAAAAAAATATTACGATCGTACGGTTCTTTCGGAGCAGTTTCGTTTTCAAGTTGGAAGGAAATATGAAAAATTGTTTGGGAAGAAGGAAAGCACGTCGTCTTGAGAGATTCGAAAGAGGAACGTGAAGGTGTCAACGTCAGAAGTGCTGCTTCACGGAAGAAGAAAATGCAAAGAGAGACTGAGAGTGAGAGAGAGACAGAAAAAAATAAAAAGATAGAAAGAGAAGACGAAGAAGGTAGTTGAAGTAACGGTGTACTCGCGATTTCCAAGGACGCGTGACGTTTCGTACACCCTCGCTGAATTGCAATGAAAGACTAAGAGAAGTAGAGATAGGGGTAAAGAGAGAAGAATTCTAAGAGGAAGAGAGAGAGAGAGAGAGAGAAAATTAACAGCAGGTTCTTGAGCGATTACTCCACCGCGTGCAATCCTCATACACGCTCCTCTAATTCACAAGTCTCTAGTCGCACTATTACAACTACCTCATACTATTTCCATGGTTTTGTGATTCTACGTGACGATCTTTCGATGTTCTAAACCCAACCCTTGGAGTAAAATTAGCAGCAGAGCAGCACCGGCAGCAGCAGCAGCAGCAGCAGCAACAGCAGAGTTGTAAAGTCGAGTTACGGGGTTTACTGCTATAGGTACTTAATGCTTTTCAATAATCTAACCACGTTCTGGGTATCCAACTTCGAACTCACTCTCTCTCCCTCTCGTATATTTTATCTTTAAATATAATTTTATACTTTAGTATCGTTAAAATCCTTAAGACGTAGAGAAGATACAAGATTTAAACTCTTACGTTATTATATTATCCTATATACATATATATCTTCAGTTATTCATGTTTACTTATTTAAACGATCATTCAACATTGTTAATTAAAACATTTTGAGAAATCTTCAAGGTATATATATTCATATTGTATAAACGCAGATATTCACTCCAACGTGAATGTGTATTTGCTGAAAATGTGAGAATTATGAATATACATTAAAATATCTACAGGTTGTGTGGGTAACGATCGTACACATATTCTGATATCTCAACGCTCGTATCGTAAGAAGAAGAAATGAAAAGATTAAAACTTTTAGCCTATGAAGAAAATTTAGAAAATAAGAAAATAAAATTTGCTCTGTCTAAAACTAGAAGAGAAAGAAAGAGAGAGAGAGAGAGAGAGAGAGAGAGAGAGAAAGAGCAAAGCTCTTATTTTTTCTCATACCCTTTGCTTATACTATTTTATACGCGAGACTTTTATGCTCCTTCGTAAACCGAAACGCGCCGTATTTCGAAAGTTTCACGAAAACGATTTATGGCACGCCCGGTGATACGATGTAAATCTCGGTGTCTTATCTCGCAAACGTTTTTCGCCTAAACTCTCTACTCTTACAGCATTATAAAAAATAAATTTCCGTTCTTGGTTGGTATAAACTATTACACGGATGTATAAAAATTTGAAAAAGAAACCGTATAAAATTTACGACATCTGAACGGGGGAGGGAATTACGCGATCGAAAATAAGTCAAAAGCATGAATGAGAAAAAAAAGAAAAAAATACAACAGCAAGAAATATGTATCGATGACGAATGAACGAACTAAATGAAAACGATGGAAAAGCAATGGTTAGTACCGTGTTCGTTTGACACCCGTGAAAAAATTAGTCTATCGTGTCAGTCAAATAAACAGAAAAAAAGCAATAGCTAAAGCAAAAGAAATAAAAAGTATAGGAATAAAAAAGAAGGGAAAAAAATAAAAGTAAACACGCGTAAAAAGTAAAGGTAAAGTACGGTGGAAAAATAAAATAAAAAGAAAAAAAAGGAATCCGGAATCGCGATTCAAACTGCATAATAACGTAAACACAACGGTACGTAAATTATCCATCACTCGGAATATTGGCAACGAATGCATACGTACACTTGCATATATACGTAAAGAACAAAAACACACAAAATAAAATCAACTGAACCGAATCCCTTTTCGAAATAAACTCGGGAAAAGCGTGGCCATTTTATCCTTTCATTTTTGTATGCAATACCGTTTCAAATGACAGAACATAATTTTGACCAAACTCTCTCCCTCTCGGCTCGATTTGTATTTATTTACGAACAGTGACTACAGTTTTCTAACATGATCATATTTTTCCTTATCAATATTCAAAAACTCCACGATTTTTAATATTACTATTTTAATATATTATATTATTGTTATAGGAAAAAGGGAAGGGGGAAAATAGAGTGATTGCAATAGTGATTTTTGGCAAGGGGTATATTATTTATTAAGCGATTCCATCTAGTTTTTATCTATACCGAGAATCATAATGAAAAATACAACGTTTTCCGAATAAACGTGCCAGGATAAAGATAGAAATAGATATATCTTTAGGGAGAGAGAGAGAGATAAAAAATAAAATAAAAAGATAACGTTGAAACGAGGATGAAAGTGCACTACGACGAACATTCGTTCGTTCATTCGTTCGTTCGTTCCGGATGAGACTGCAGCAATAAATAAAAAGTATTGTTGCTCTCCTATGGCTGAAATGGACGAAGAATTTTTCTATTTCTTCTTATTTTTTTTTCTTTTTTATGCCTATTTTTTCTTTCTCTTTTTTTCTCTTTTTTTTCACAGGATTCTAGTGTTTATTGGACTTGTTTCGCGGGCATAAATAATGCTGGCTCACCGCTGGAAGCTCGTAGACTGTTCCTTCTGCAAAACTGTACCTCTTTTTCTCTTTCTCTCTCTTTCTCTTTCTTTATCTTTATATTTCTCTTTTTCATTTTGTAGCCAGTAGATCGTAAAGCTGCTTCCACAGTGGCTAAACTCGACCGTAACCTTGAGTAAAGTCTTTCCAGTAGCTAAGTCGACTATTCATCTAGTCATAGAAAGGTCCTGACTCAAGCAAAGGACATCCTTGATAAATTCCTTAAATTCAACTACGACGACAACGACGACGACAAGTTTAAGAAATAAATGCGTATAGGTATGAGTATGATAAAGAGAAATCGTGATTTTTCTCTTTGGATGTCGAATAAGTTATCTAGGTTCACTGAACCAAGGGATTACCTGCATCGTTGAACAAAAGAAAAGCTCTATCTCTCTCTCCTTCTTTGACTTTAGATCGAGGAAAAATGAAAAATGCAATTGCCAGAAGAAGACATTTCTTATTTCGACAAATCCCTGATCTGTCTTCTTATCGATAAAGAATTTTCAAGGATTACTGTTCACTCGACCGTGTGATCAAGTAAGTTCCCTTTATTTTATGATCCCCTACCTTCTTTTCCTTTTTTTATTTTTTTATTCTGTTTTATGAATGAATAAAAAATAAATCACTGCCCGGGTATATATTTTTTTCGTGCCGAAGAAGAAAAGAACAAGAACAACAAAAATCTTTGACCTATAAAATTAAATCGCGTGATAATACTCGGAATATTAATTTCTCGGACGTATAAATTATGTTTACCGGTATAAATTCTTTTCTTTTCGTGTTTCTTTCTTTCTTTCTTTCTTTCGAGATAATTATATAAAACGATTTTTTATTCGTATTACTTTAACATCTTTCTCAGATTTTCATAAATTATATTACTTGGAAACTTTATCGATATTTGCAATCAGGTATACTTTATTCATTCAGGAGTTTGATTCTAGGCCAACTATTTCTAACGAAGAGGCAGAGCACGAAGACGAGGTATCAGCTTCGATTATAGTTAAGTGCATTCTACTGTACTTGTTTACATCGTAAATATCGTAGTTTTAACGTTTGACAAAATATTGTTTAAAGAGAAATGTCGTAAACAAATCAATTTGTTTTAAACGAAAGAAAAATGAACAACCTATCTCGTTATTTCTAATAATTAAAAATAATAATTATTATTAATATGAAATTTCGATAGGAAATTCTAAACTAGCAGTCGTGATTGGTCCATGAAAGTTGAGAATCTCTGGTACAATTATGAGATAATTATTCCTTTCCCCGAGAGTAAGAATTTCCCTAGCTCGAAACTGCTTTGCGATTTTACCCTTTCTCCCTCCTCCGGCCCTCTTCCTCACCCTTTTCTTCTCATACCCTCTTTCTCTTTTACCGTCTCTTTCCACGCAATACGAATCTGCACTCTCGTTCAAAATGAGCCTAATAGCAGCCTCGTCCAATCCAACGCACTCACGCTAGTCCGTTTTGCTCGTAGGTATTGTGCTTATGACGTTTTATCGATCCTATATAGAGTTTTCTTCTTCTATTTTTACTTCTACTTCTCCCGTTATCTTCTTCTCTCTCTTTTACTTTTTCATCAAGCGTACTAGTTTCACTTTGAAGGATAAAAAATGTTCGCTTTTAAATTTAACGCTTAAGTTTTTATCAAACATATAATCGATAATAAAGTTTACTCTCGAGAATAATAATTAACTTGTTCAAATAATTAAATATCATATTTTGTAAAGATTAATTTAATTAATTTTTTAATCGATAACGAAGAAAAGTATAAACAACGAACTCGAGATAAGGATATTGTGTTTTTTTTTATTATTCTTCATTCCTTTTTTTTTTGTTAAGAAGAAAATCTTGTTGCTCTTGAATCAGCAACAACAAGATAAAGTCAAAGAGAATTCGCAAAAATATTCTTCAAACTATATACTTCTTCTCTTAGCCTTCTTTAAACTTTCGACTATCTTATCATCGTCTTTCGTAACGAGGTAAACTTATTCGAAAACAAGAGAGAAAAAAAGAGAGAGAGAGAGAGAGAGTGATACAGAGAGGAGAGGGTTGAGGAAGATAGAGAGAAGGGAGGACGTAAACTCGATTGTATTCTTAAGACAAGGCCCATTAAAAATTTCGATTTTCCCTTTCTCTATCGTGATTAATAGTCGTCTAGCTTCGAGTTCGTGATAAAGAAAACTAGAAAAATAGAAAAAGAAAGGAGAGAGAAGATAAGGAGGAGAGAGAGAGAAGGAAGGATGAGATCGTGCAAACAGGAATTCGGTTCATCGCCTTCTTCCGCCATAAACTACGCGATCTCTCTCGTCTCTCACCCCCTTTTCTCGAACATTTCTCGAAAAAGAAAAGAGAAAGAGAGAGATAGAGAGAGAGGTCTTTAGAATCTCCAGGGTCTGCGTGCACCTTTGACCTATTTCTGACCCCTTGCGATCGGAGGCTACGAAATAAAGATAAAAGTGAGAAAAATGCGTCTTCCGTCGACTCTATTCATGAAAAGATATATCGAAACCAGAAAAGATAAGAAAAGTCAAACATAAATTCCTATTTATTGTTTCGCCGTTCTCTACAATTTTCTTTTTTTATCATTTCAGAGATTAATCCCTTAATTCGCGAGACAGAGAGAGAGAGATTTCTTAATAATATAAATTAAAAAGGTAGATTGCAATTTTGTAAAAATTATTAAAAAATATATATACATTGAAATTGAAATATTGATTTAAATGAATAAAACAATAGGTGGATTAATAAAAACCATTCAAAGTAAGTAAGAAAGAAAGAAAAAATGAATGAACAAATGAAATTCGTTTTTAGTATCCTCAGAATAGGAAGGTGAGACGGTAGAAAAATCTTCCTTTTAAGTATAAAATGCAAAACATTTTGTGGTTTTACGTTTTCTTTTTATTTACGATTCCAACCCTAGTTTTTTTCTCTTTCTTTTCTTTCCTCGTTTTCTAGAAAGCCTACGTGATCTTTTTCTTGGTTTACCACGCGAAACGATAAAAATGTGGGACTACTAAAGCAAGCATATTTTAATTTAGCATGAAAACGATGCTAACATCGTCTTTTTCTTTTCGTTTCCTTCCTACAGGCCAACGTCTTCCTACATCCGCTCTCTATTTTTCCTTTGTATTCTTTTCCCCTATTTCTTATTTTTCTTCTATCTTTTTATATCATATTCTCCTCCTCGTTCTCGCAGCTGCACAATTCTTGTTGCTTTCTCTATTCTATTTCTTTATTTCTCTTTCTTTTTCTTTACCTGTGTGTATCATCATCACATCGCTAACGAAACTAGGGGAGTATTCTTATGATACTAAAATTGCGATTTTCATAAGAAGACTACTTTTTTTTTCTTTTTTCTTTTCTTTTTTCCAAACAAATAGCACCCAAAAAGGAAGCAGTCAATTTATTTTATATCATTATTATTGTTATTATTAAATAAGTAACAAACAGGTGGATACGTTTTCATTTAAATTCAATTTTTAGCAAAGAAGAAATTGTCTCCTTTGGTTGTATTAAAATCGATGAGAATAAATTCTTACGTGTAGGTGGAACTTTTAATAAAGAAATTCTCATTAATTAGTAATCCTTTTTCCCCATTCGTGTTTTTATTTCCCCTCTTTCTCTACTCAACCTAACCCCACACACGTTTCTTGTTTTTTGTGTATTAAGCATTGTATTTGAACGAGATCCTTACTATTTTACTTTTTTTTATTCTTCCTTTTCTTTTACAAAGAGTTGCTTCTTTCTAACTATTAAAACGAAACGCATTATAAAGAAAGAGAGAAGAAGAAGTGAAAATAAACTAAAGAGAGGAAGAGGGAGAGAGAAAGAGATTAAGTCGGAAAATTGTTTTGCTTAAATTACAGGAAAAACCCGATTTAACTGGTTTAAGTTTGACGATAAAAATAAGCTCCGATCAGGATGCCATCAGCCATATCGAACATTCCAACATGCTCGAAGAAATTTAAATACCTCCTAAGAATTTTCCCTTTTTCTATCTCTCCTTTCTTTCTTTTTCTTTTTTTAATGTGTTAAAATAAACGCATGGAATGAGAACCGAAAGTAAGAAAAGAAAAAGGAAAAAGGAAAAAAGCAAAAAGGAAAAAAGCAAAAAGCAAAAAAAAAGAGACGAACAGCTCAAACAGAATTCTCGATAAGTTTTCTTTTCATTTTCATCCACCTCCGACATTCCTCTTCTTCATCTTTATGCTCTCCTCCCTCCCTCCTTTTTATTCCTTTAAAATTGACATAGATTATGAGACTATTAAAAAAACAAAAATTCTACAAGATCAATAAATGATTGATCGAACGTTTTTAATCGTGCACGAAAAAAAAACTTTGATTACTAATATTATTATATTACCACTTTGAAAGAACTAACGTAAATGGGTAGTAGTAGATAGTAAGATGGATGAATATAGATCGAAAAGAAAAAGAAAAAGAAAAAAGAATAAGAAAAATAAGATGAAGTTTCGTGGAATATACATATAACGTTGGTTTCTCTAGTAAGAGTCAAGTTCTGAAACTCTAACTACATCGCGATAATTAGAGACTGTTTCGCGGAACGAAAACGAGGGGAATGGAGGATGAGGGGGAAGATGGGGTTTAAGTTTCGAATAACTTCACCGACTCATCCTATTCCCTTTTCCCTACTCTTTCCCGCGACACCCGTTTTCCACCCATTCCCTTTTTATCCATTCCCTCATCCCTCTTCACCCTTTCTCTCACTTTCTAAACGTCCCAGTCACTTTACTATCCATCTCTTTCCTTTTCTATCTCACTCTTACTTTCCCTCTCATACACAAATTCAGTTTCCTTAAAAGCCACTAACATTGCATCCCTTTTCTCTCCCTTTCTCTCTCTCTCACACACACACACGCACACACACAAATATATACATACACTTTTACTTTAGAATTATTTTCAATACAAGCGTAAGAGAGAAGGAAAGTTAATAACGCTTTGGACCAACTGAATGATATCTCAGCTCGACCAGGTGGAGAAACTTTTCACTGAAGAGAAACCTTCCTTTCTCTTACTATCTCTCTTTCTCCTACTCCTACTTCTTCTACTTCTACTTCTACTTCTACCTCCGTTTATTCTCNGCGCGTTTAGGAAAATGAATGAGATAAGATCAGAACAGGATTTTCCGGCGTACGCTTGACAATGTTCGGAATTTAAAATGGAGTGGAGGAGGTCGAATAGGTTGCCGACCTGCTGCTTCACAACGAACTATTTCTCTCTTTCGCTCTCTCTTTAACTTTCTCTCTTTTCACATCACACGAACGAAGACGAAACGAAGGAAACGAACGCAGCAGCTAGCAGATGAAGGTGTGGAGAGATTGTGGAATGTGGAATGTGGCAGCAGCAGGGCAGGGAGAAAAGAGAGAGACAGAGAGAGAGAGAGATGCGAAATCTTCTGAATTATTCATTTCCAGCAGATGGATGGAAAGAGAGAAAATGATCGAAAAGAGAGAGAGAGAGAGATGGAGAGAGAAGGGGAGAGAAATATAGAAGAAAAAGTGAGAAAAGAACGAGCGCAATCAGTGAGGGCCAACGCTCGGTTAATTCGTGTTTCGTGTCCCTTTTTGTGCTCGGGACACTGACGGAAGAACGGGATAGTTAATCATAGTGTGCGCGCGCGCTCACTCCCCTTCCTCTCATTTTCTCTCTTGCTCCGATTTTCTACGTTCCTTATTCAACATTGGACTGAAGGAAGAAACGAGAGAGGAATCACAAAAGGAGGCCACGCTTTACGACACAACGAAGACGAAGCTGTGACTGGATACGAGACCTTACCCACGGAAATTGGAAACGTCCCGTGAAGAGAATACGAATATTCGCGCCTTATGGTGGTCTCTTGTGTATGTTAGTATTGGTTGTACTGTAATTCTAGTAGTAGTAATAGAAGGAAGGTAAACGATACGAAGAATACAACGAACCGATGAACTCTCACACGTCCATCTTCAACTCCGAGGTATTTCACGCGCGTACGAGAAAACGATTTATCGCTATTTTCTTGGAGAAAAAAAAGAAAATAAAAAATAAAAAGAATCAAGTGAAAGAGAGAATGAGAAAAGGTACGAAAGGGGAGATGAGGGTGGGAACTTATCCTGTGTCCACGTGAATATAGCTACTACGTCCATTAGTTCGTCTCGACTAAGAAGAGAAAAGGCGACGTATCCGGCTTTTCCTGGACTACCACACCACCATCAGCATCACCGTTTTAGAAACAACGATTCTTTCAAAGTTTAAAACGTTCTCGTGGTCCCTTTATTACCTAGGATTTCGTCGTCTTCTCTCTTTTCTCGTTATCTATCTATATATATATTTTCCTACCAACGGTTAAAGTACCACGAGAGAAAGAACACGTAATAAACGTTCGAATAAAATACAGAGATAAAGAGGAAAGGATACTGAGCTTCTTTCTCTCTTGAAAAAAAAGAAAGAAAAAATATAAAAATGAAAAGAAAAAAAGGAGAAAATTCTGAATGACAATAATCTCGCGAATGCATTTTTATCAAAGAGTTTGAATTGGATATACGTAGTTCGATTGAAATTATTTTAAAAACAATATATATTGTTTTTCTGTAAATAAAATTTGTCTAGATTATTTGAAAATCGTATATCAAGTTATAACAGTTGTTTTCTTCTTATGCGAGATTCATAGGTATCTAAGAAGAATAAGAACAAACAAAAAAATTATAACAAAGTGGCAAGAAAGTTTCTGAAAAGTTTCTCGAATCCCCAAGGAAAAGTGGGAAAGGAACAATGTTTTATAACAGCCACGCTCTATTCTTCTTCTTACTTTGGATTATAGATCTCCGTGTAAACTATGACTATTTCTTGTCCAAACTAACACGAATATGTGACGCCTTACGGTCTTTGTAAAAAATATAATCAATTATATATCTTTAAAAGAGTTAGAATAAATATTATATTGAAATATTTTACGTTTTCGATATGTTCCTGCAATATTATATTTAATTGAAAAAAAGTATTATCGACAGACTCTGTTTTCATGGTTACTATATTACATAATCTTTTTCATATAACTAGCCACTTGTGCACAACACCACCACCACCACTTTGTTTCTATTTTTCACTCTTTCTCTTTCTGTACGCGTTGTACAATCTTTAAAAGAAAAAAAGAGAGTGGTAAGAGAGGTGGGTGAGGAAGGGAAGGAGCACTTTTAACAACGATTTCTCTGAACGTGTTGGAATTTATGTAAATACCTTGAACAAATTTAAAAGGTCGTATCACGCCTTTAACTTCCATTAAAAAGAAATAGAAAGAAATAGAAAGTAAGAAAATAAGAATAAAAAGAATGAAGGAAAGAAAGAAAGAAATAAATAAAAGATACATATATTCCGTAAGGATTCTATAGGAAAAATAGAAACGAAGAGGCATGCTTCCTAAAAGAGGACTTGGAACGTGTCGCGAATGAAAGGTCCTCTTATCGACCACGATTCTTCGAGGGTTACACAATCTCGAGTATCGATAACGGATCGGAAGTAGGAGACTGCTCTCTTTCTGAAGTAAACGAATTTAGGCTAGGTATCGGATGAGAATCAATCGACGGATCGATAACAAACAAGAAAAAGAAAGAAAACGAGTATGAGAGAGAGATATATATATATAGAGTGAGGGGGAAGGGGGAAAGAAAACTCGATAGTAGTAGAAGTAATAGTAGTAGTTAGATAAAAGTCTTACGAAAAGCATTGCTTGAAGAAGAGTTCCTTTAGATTCGGAATCGGAATCGGAATCGACGAGTTTTCGGTGTCTCGATTTTTCTATCACGATTTAAGAAAACAAAAAAAAAAGAAAAAAAACAATAACGATAAAAAACCCCTTTCATACTGTACTCCCGTTTTTATCCCTTACTCGTTGAGTAAAGTCAAAGATATTCATGGCAATTAGAAGAAGAAAGATGCTCAACTCTGGTAAAAATACAGAGAGAGAGAGGAAGAGAGAAAGAGAAAGGTATATAAGGAAAGAAAGCCGCTTGTTTTAAAGCTTTCGATTCACCTAATGCAGCAGTCGACGAGTTTCAACGTTTGTCGGATGTTTCGAGCAAGTGCTTAAGGCTTCCAACTAATTTAATATCTCTGAGGGAAGTAAGTTAGGGTATATAAGAGATAGGAGAGAAAGAGAGAGAGAAAGAAGGAAGGAAGGAAGAAGCAGAACCGGACCTTCTCCAACTAACCGGCATATCGTGAATTGTCATACCCTGCCGCCCAGGAATTTCATCTCGCACATAATTAATCTTGGCAATTACGCAGCCGACAAGTATAATTCCGCGACTCCGAAGGTATTCGGAAGCCAACGGTACAACGTTCAGCACTATCCTTGGTTCACCCGCAAACTCGAGGTTTCTCCACTCTCATCTCTCTTCCCTTCCCCCTTCTGTCTCTCTTCTATTTCACACATATATATATATATATATATATATATATATATATAGAGAGAGAGAGAGAGAGACAGGTCTCTTAGTTGTCTCACAGTCGTATGTTTCTCCGTACATGAAACAACCATGATGTTGGATACTCCTGGATGCTTGGCATTTACAGACGACACCTTCAAATTGCATCCACCGTGTGACGACCAAACGTATCACCGTCGATTCCAAATTTATATCATTGTCTACATATCGTATTTCTGTTATATTATTTCATTTCATTCTATCTTTGTCTCTCTCTCTTTTATTCTTTAAATAATAAATAAAAAGAAAGAAAATTTTCTTATAACAATAAAGGAAGATAAAATAATTCATCTTTGAATTCCAATTTTATCGAGAAGAAAAATCAATATCGCATTCTTTAGTTAAATTTTATCCAAGAATTTTCAAATATATGGTTAATAACGTGACCGACCGGTGGAAGGGAAGGAGGAAAAGGAGAAAGAAAAAGAGGAAGAGGAAGAAGACGGTTGGTTGAGGTAAGCTTAATATCGGACATGCCTGTAATTCAGAATAGTTTTTAGACGTAGAAATGATTTATAGCCTGGGGTAGTATTAGATTCGTAAATAGAATCCCTTTTAAGAAGTATGTATAGCATAGCTGAAAGGATGAAAGCATACCTTGCATAAGTATAACGTAAACCACTTACTTTAACAGATTTTCCCCGACACATATTTTGAGAAAAAAATATTCTTCCAGATCTCTATTTTTTTATATTTTTCTTTTTTATTTTCTTTTTATCCTTAAGTAATTTTTCTTTTATCTTTAATAGATTTGAATAATCTAATGTAAGTATGGTTGTAGTAAATTTCTAAATTAGAATACTAGATCTTGGTAAAACATGTACCTAATCTTGTTCAATTCGACAAAATAGCAGACCAAGCATGCGTTCGGTGAAGGAAATTTCAACTGGAACAAAGGATTATGTAGAGTTAGTGTGTGTGCGTGTGTGTGTGTGTGTGTGAGAGAGAAAGAGAAAGAGTAAGGAGGGTGAAAGGGAAGAGAAAAGGGACGGAAAGTGTCGGAATCCTTGAAACGATTTCAACCTGAACTAGGAACGTCGTTCGTTGTTGTGCAAAACGTAGGAAGCTTCGAATACGTTACTGCCGAATTGTTTGCAGTATGCAAGTGGTTAGGTGGTTCGTCTTACTTGTCGGAAGTATGTCCGTGTGAGAGACGTACAGAGTTCGTGGTTGTATAAATGTCCGACAGCACGAACATCACCTGGTATTAGCATACGTAATCGTTGAGAATATGTGTGTACACCATATATACCTATACAAAATATCTATGGTAAAAATTTATAAATAAAATCCTCTTTCCTTCTTCCCTTTCAATTCCGTGGTGAAGAGGTAGTAGAGAATACTGCCACAATAAAGTGGAAGAAAAAAAAGGCCAGATAAAATTGTCCTAAACCTTCTAAAAAGACCTTCTAAATATTTCACATCTGGTAAAGAATTATCTTCGATAGAATTTTAAATAGAATTTCTATGAATATTAGTTTTTCGTTATCGAATATAAATCGATATATATATTCTTTTTATTTTATCCATTTTTTTTTATTCTTTTTCATCGAAAGCAGTAATAGCAACAGGATGTGTACAAAAAAATAGAAAAAATGATAGAGAGAGAGAGAGAGAGAGAGTTCTATTCGAGGGGACAGACGTATTCAGAGCAGAAAATAAAATCTCCAGGCTGGTCCGTTCACGGTGTATTCAAGAACGTTCTTCTCCTTTTCTCTATCTCTTTAACTCTCTCTCCTCTCTTTCTTTCTCCCTCTCATCTCATAACTTTTCTCAACCGAAAACGACGACTTCCTATCTCCAAAGCCAAACTCTTCTTCCTCTATCGTTCTCCATTGAACATCGTACCTTCTCTCTCTCTTCCCCCTCTCTGTCTCTCTTTCTATCCAACACATACATATGATTCAACTGACCCACGTAGCACTTAGTTCTCTAAACCAACCGGCAAATTCCGTGAGATGCATTTGAAATGCGACACGTGCTACGGTAAAATTTTCTACGACCATACGTGCAATAGTAAGAGCTTCTCTCTTTGACTTTACAATTTTGAAGAGTTTCTGCGCGACAAAAGAAAAAAAATGGAATAATAATAATAATCATAAAACCGAAAATGATTTTATATAAAAAATATATTTCAATAAGAAAGAAAAGCAAAGAAAAAAAAAAGAGAAAAAAGAGAGGAAATAAAAGAAATAAAGAAAGGAGGCCGAACGTGCAATAATACGAGAACCCTTCCTTCTCCGCCCAGCGTTTCTTTTACTTTACAATTATTTTCAAGAGTTCTCCGCAGCTAGGAAAAATAGAATAGAGTAATTGGATATAAAAATATTTCGAAAAATAAAAAATATATAAAAGACATAGAGACATAGAGAGAGAGAAGAGAGTAGGAAGTTCATCGAGGCGCAAAAATTCTTCGTCAGCGCGTGTCAAAAACTTTAGTCAGGAACGTTCCAGCTCGACGAAGTGTGTATCGGGACAACACCGAGAAAAGTTTTTAGATGAAAAGCTAGCTTGGTGAAATTAGTTTGAAACAAGAGAACTCTATGTTTCTTTGAGCTTGTTAAATGCAATATAAGTAAAACAAATAATAATAATAAGGAGAAGAAGAATAGTATCTTCCGCGCTTTGGTCAATCTTATTAATTATCTTTGATAAGTATCGAAATTCTTTACAAAAAAATATAACTCGACACTGTTAATTGCATTAAGAGGAAAAATATATATTAAAATGATATTCGCACTTTTTATACATTTTTGTAACAAAATATTATTATATTTGATATAGAAAGAAATTGAGGAAATTACGTGTGTTTGACTTGTATTATTCTAAAGAAAGGGACTAAACGGGATAGAAAATTCGAGCAAGTTAGATGGCACGAAAGGGCTTTTGTTTGTTCTTAGAAACAGCAATAGAAAGAGAAAGATATATATATATATATACATGTAGGAAGAGAGGGGTGAGAGAAAGATAGAAGGATGTATATGTCGCGATAAGATGTGGTGTCGCGGTTGCAGTGGGAATGCATCTTGTCTCTATATATCCGTGCCCCGATTGCAGTCGTGGTTCTACTCGATGTCGAGGAACCGTACCTTATAGCCGTAGAGTAATCGAGTAAGGTGATTCCCGTTGGTGGTAGTTAGCTCAAACGAAGAGGAACTGAGATAGACAAAGAAAGAGATAGAAAGACTCGGATTTTCAGCTGTCACTAACGTGAATCAACGAGAATGAACGAGCTATTTCTCTCATACATTCACACGAAACATACATACACGGTTACGTGCAATTTCTAATCGAGATTGTCGTTATAGATCAAAATGGAATATACTAGTATAATAATCTTATCGTTAAATTCTATAAAATATAATAAAAATAATTTTTTCATTTATCGCAACAATTGGAGAAAAAATTTGATAATTTATAAAAATGATCTGTTGTTGAAATAATTTTCAAATTTATTATACAATTTCTTAGTAGTTCTTGAATAGAAAACGTTTTACCAACAATTTAAATGCGTGTACCTGCATCTCAGAAATTTTTCTTCTTCTTATTCTCCTTCCTTTTTATTCTTCTTCTTATTCTTTTTCCTTTTTACTCTTATTCTTATTTTTATTCTTATTCAACCTGGCTCGAATACGTTAGAGAGTACAAATTGGCTAGCAAGGATCTTTCTCTACGTTCCTCCTTCTACACTATTCTCTTTCTCTAACTCGAGTATTGCCAAGAACTGACACCATAAGTCACTGCTACTCGTTCCACCAAGGAAGAAGAAAGCTTCTTCCCTCTAACACTCGTTCGGGGACAAACGCGTTACCTTGAATTCAATTTATCCTAATGAACGTTATCCATCCGCAAATTTCTAAAACCTCCTATTTTTTGGTCTAATTTTACGATTAAAATGAAGCATGAAACGTCCTCATTAATAAAAAAGATATATATATATATAAAAACACACACATAGCAAAAAAAAGAAGGAAATCTAAAATTAACCTTAAAGACAATTTAATTAAATTAAAAAATACGAATTCCGATTTAACTCTTGGATTAAAACGGTGTTAAATATACGTTACGTTGAAACATTCCTAAAGTTTCCCTGCGTGCTAGCAAACATGTAATAATGAAATAGCAATAAAAATGTAATTATACTTAATAGGAAATTAATGGAGTGTAGGATCTAACAGTTGGGGATGGGATCGTACTCTCGGGACATTATCAAACTGTACGATTATCGCAAGTATTAAAGAGAATTAACATCGCTCAGGGCCAAGAAGAAGCTAGGGACTGACTCGAGAGTTCCTAATGTTTGTCTGCCGTGACGTTCGTTGCTATCCAAGCCAGGACTTCCTACTACAAGCTCCTTAATGTAACTACACGAACAGGACTAACACATTGAATAGGGTAGCGCGTTTCTACGCGTTGGCAACACCCGACTGCAGAGTTAACGCACACCTTCTCCTAGTCTCTTAGAGAATATCGATATAATTTAACATACGGGACACGAGGTACGTTTTAATGGTTAAGGACTAGTCCTTGTTCCTTTCTCCACCAACCGGAGAACGGACTGGCGTAAATGAAGTCACCCAAGACGCACCATTGTCCCTTCACTCTGTAATTTATAATACGTGTTAACACCCTTTCCTCGAGTAAGAATTTGAATTCGAGAAAGGTGTTAACGCGATATATATATGTACACGTATATATAATATAATATACTTATACATATACATATACATATACATACGTAATAAGAAACATATATAGATATATTCGTATGAACGTTTACTTTGATTTCCTGCCTACCAAGATTCAAACTTCGATGAGTTATCGATAATTAATTCAACCAATCATACCGGTTAATTGCTTCGTATCATCCCTTCAAATAAATTCATGAATATTAATTCAAATATGATACCTATTTGAATTAACACTTTGGTTAATGGGTAGATTTTGTCGTATAAAAGATTTTACCCGAATTCAAAAATTATTTCATTATATTATTTAATACTAGACGATTATATTTGCATTCGAACATTGATTAATGAGTTTAAAAATAATCTATCGATACGACTTGATTTATTTCTTTCTTCCTCCCATTTTTTTTTTCTTTAACTACTATTATAATCTTATATCACTTACTCGGATCGAACTCGATGTATGTTGAAATGATGAAAGTTTAACTTTACGATCTCGTTGGGTTGACCAATGAATGTGTAGAGAAGACAATCGATGCTAGGTGGATATCTTCTTGGAAAATACGGTGTCATAAAAGTACCACCCAATGGTCTATCCGCGCTGCTATACTTCACACATTTGCAACCTGAAACAAAACAGACAAATATTTACCCTAATAAATATACAGCAAAAAAACGATTTATCATCTTAATCTAATAATAATAATATCCTTATGAAAAATATTTTCCATTGTTACGATAAAAATTAATACATAGATAAATATCGACGATTACGATCTCTCGGATGATACCATTTTGGTATGGAATAATTTTCATCGAAGAAGAAGGAGAAAAAATATTTAAATAATAATTTCAGTAATGTAATTCGCCATTTTGAAGATGATCACGTTACCTTCCATAAACTTTCCTTATTTCCAAAATGAAACCGTCACCCTTGGTATCGATCTCTTAGCGATAACGGTTTCGTGTCAATTTCGAAGAATTAAATTAAAGTTTGAATTTTTCATAAGAAGAATGATCTTTCTTCATCTCTTCTGTCTTTCTTTTTCTATACTAAAAGAAAGAGATAGAAAGAGATAAAAAGAGAGAGAGAGAGAGAAAAAGTAAACTTTTAGACAACATTTTCCAACGTCACTCTGACAATGCATTACTTAAAAATGTTTTACCGTATTCTTAAAGTAAGAAAATATGTCTCTAACATGTCAAATGGAAAATTTATATCCAATTGTTTTTTCCTTTTCTCTTTTTTTTTTGTTATTTAAAATTTGTTTAACTTAACAATATCGAAAGGTAAATAATTAAATAAGTCCTATGATTTATGGCACTACCGAGCTTGCCACGAAACACACGAGTTCTCATTATCCATCAGCAAACCACAACATGAGCGAGGACAAAATTTAATTTCCTGTTTTTCAATTAACTTCTATGGTAGATTGTTTCCCACTCCCTTTCTCTCTCTCTCTCTTTCTCTCTTTATCCTTTAGAAAATATAGTGGTCATTGCTAGAATGTGATAATTTAAACCTACTTATATATTTTAATATGACGAGTTTACAAACTTTTACACAATTTTAATAAAATAACATTTTCTCTCTTTTTTTCTTTTTCCTAATTTCAAAATAATGTTCGCATAACGCGTAATAAAAAATATTGTCGTCGATATAACGTTAGAAAGAAAACTCAATAAGTTTAGAGAGATAAAAAAAAAAGTCAGGGAGGATATAGGAAAAATTGTGTAACCAAGATTTGTATGGGATTTTAATACTTGGCAATGGTAGTGGTAAACTTTGATCGACCATCCCTTTGACGGATAATACAAAAGCCTTTTCGATCGAATGAATTGATTGCGACTCCTTTTTTCCACCCCACCCACTCACTTTATCTTGTTTCTATATACATACATACTAAACGTACGAACAAAGTCGTAGAATATTCAAAATGACATTACAGAATCCTTAGAGAAATCTTTGTAAATCATGAGAAAGAAAAAGGGAGCAACATAGTCGTTTGCTGTTAGAAAATCGTCGCTTAGCTACGATGTTGAATACATGAATTTCTTTCCAAAGCTTCAACTACTCGCAGATAAAATTAAATAATAAAACTATGAAAAAAAGAAAAGAAACAAAAAGGGCGGTTGGAGGGGGGGAGCGAAGGTGATGCTTGAAGACTTCACTGCCTTCAAGGACCATAGAATGTATTTGAAAGAAAGAGAAGAAAATAATAAAAAAGAATTAGAAGAAGAATAAAAGCGAGGAGAATTAATAATGAACTAATTACTCACTTCACAGTAAGGAGAAGTAATTGAAAGATCGTTGTGTCTCAATAGGCACCTCGAATAAAACTTACTATCTTTTTATTTCTCATTATATCCACAACGCGACCTATATTGTACTAACTACGTTTATTTTCTTTTTCCATAAAAGCTCTCGCACGTGACTCTGTTATTCATTTTCTTCTTATATGAATGTTTTGTTTTTCTCTCCATTACGTAATATATAAACATACTCATTATTTTACACACACATATGCGCTGAATTCTTTCAAATGTGTTGTTTATATTCTTTTTTTTAATGAATACTCGCGTAATTCTGAATTGACATTCTTTTTATACGAATGCTTTGTTATTTTCTTTCAAATGTGCGTAATACATGTTAAATCGTTCTAAAAATAATTTAATTTAATTCTCTATGGACCCGTGGGGTAATTTAGAAATCGCATACAATAAATGACTATTATTATTATTATATTTTCATTTAATTTTCTTTCCTCAATATGGGTGAACATATAATACGTCGTAATTTGTTTTTTTTGTAATAAACAAATGAATTTTTTACATCGATTATCAATTCTAATATGAAATATAGGAATAAATTTGATATATCTTAGAAAACAATTAATTCATTGTTAATTTATATTCTTTTAATCTTTCTTTAATAATGACAATCAAATCTTACTTATTTATATGTATAGTATATAATACTCTTTATACAAAAAGATAAACAAGATATTAAAATATTATTACGTTTGTTAAGAAATTTTGTGGACTCATTGAAATTCCATCGATCTTAATGTAAGTAAATTCTCCACGGGGTATAGAAAAGAGAAATGCCTTAACGATTGCTAATGTAGGTCATTGCGTAACGTCATTAATGCGAGAGCAATAATTTATCTAAAGTAGTATGTATATCTCCGGCATTGCTATTCGTCTTTGTCGACAAACGACGAAGACGACAGTAGATGAGGACGAGGATGAGGATATGGATGAGGATGAAGAGGAAGAGAGGAAGAGAGGAAGAGGGAAGAGGACGAAGCGAATAACGCGTTTCGAGACGATTATTCTCGTTGAAGCGATCCATTAGCAGCCACCATTCGTTCCCATTCTATGTAGTAGAACTAATCCAAACAAAGTAATTTGTAAGGATGCTAACGCAATTAATCAGTTCGGTTAAAAAAGAATAAGGAAAAATTAAAGAAAAAGATATAAGGAACGAAAAAGTAAAGAAAGTATATATATAATCGCAATTTCATTATGATAACCGAGTTCGTGTGTATCTCAACGTAATGCTTCTAATAAATCGTGCCAGTAATTATATGAAAGCTTGAAACACAGGGAGAAATTCTCGACAAATGTCATTACTTGTCAACGATTTAAAGGTAGGTAAGAGAAGAAGAATAAGAAGTAGTAGTATGAAAAGAAAAGCTTTCGATTGATGCGAGAGAGATAGAGACACTGTAAATTGTCTCGACTTCTCCACAACACGGTGCGAATTAATAGCTTTGCGAGTCACAAGTTGGTCTGGATCTTTAGTAAATTAGCAAAAACGAGGAGTTTCCCCTTTTGCGCTTCCTACACAACCCCTCATCCCATTCCTCACACACCCCACCTCATTTACCCCGGCTTGTTGTTTTTCCAGTTAATGCCAAGCCGCAACTACTTTTACTCCCTCGTTCTCTGTTGCATACTTTGCTTTTCTTTATTTATTTCACCCCCTCTTCTTTCTCTCTCTCTCTCTCTCTGTTGCAGTCTTTCGCCTTTATTATCACATCTCTTATCTCTTTTTCTCACAGTGTCCATCTCTCTTTTCGTAAAGCTTCACGGCGTTAGCTAGGACGACACCCTTGTGACCTATATCGCAAAATGTACGCTGAAAACTCGTTTCCTCTCTCGAACATGTCGTCGTGTTCTTCTCTTTCTCTCTTTCTCTTTCTCTTCCGACACTCTCGATTTTTCGCGAAACCACTTTTATCGCACTCAATTACTCTCCGAAACGCGTACATACGATTGTACACAGAACATACACATATGTAGTACGCTCACGACTGATTAGTACAACCGAGAAGAGAACACACTCGAGATGTTTTTAATTTATTTTTCTTTCTACCCTTCTTCTTCTTTTTCTCCCTTTTTCACTCAACCAACCACCGCGTATTTTTTTTAAATTACTTTTTATTGTTTTTCCAAAGTCGGTCCTCTATTTTACAGTATCGTCTGTCTTTTTTTCATATTTTTCTATTATATTATTTTTTCTTCTGGCAGAAGATATAAACGAACGATGACAAGTTTAATTGAAATTGGAAGTGGATGTGTCCATCAAAATACGACGATTACGACTACTACTACTACTACTACTACTAGCCAGCACATAAAACTGAATCTACATAAATATGAACGTGTAAACACACGTCCTAGAAAATAAGAAAATAATGGAGGTAGTAGTAACGTTTCGATCCATTCTAAATTGTGGACGGGAAACAAATACCATCCCCGACGATGGATGAAAGAGAATGTACAAATTTATCGATCTGTCCCTCGAGGGCCTCCCAAACGTCCCGTTGTTTATTTTTTAGAAATAAATTGTAAAAGTCTCATGAATCATATATCTACATATATATATATATTTTTTTATATATATTTTTTTATATATATTTTAACGATAGTTTCGACTTTAATTTGGTAGAATATTTTCTACAAACGAATATAGTAAAACATAAAAATGTAAGTTAGAGAAATGTGAAAAACTGTACGTATCTATCAGAGTGACATTTTACTTCTCTCTCTTTCTCTCTCTCTCTCTCATACATACACTTGTATAGGGACGTGTGTGTGTGTTTATTCGAAGATAAAGTTTATTTCGCAAGATAGTCAAGAAATTCTTGGCGATTCCTTTGAACGTATAGGTAATGCAGAAGATATAGAGAAGAGTGGGTTTTCTCGCTTTTGAGCTCTTCTCCTATATCAAAGACACGTTCAGCAAACTCACGAGGAACCTTTTTACATTTAAGTAAGTATCTTATTAACGTCGAACGTTCGTAGGGCACGTTCGTCTTTTCTCCGAACTTATTTATCTTACCTTACGTTGACGCGTCAAATCGCAATGATTTATGACACCATAAGGGTCTTCTGTTACCCTCGATAGAAAAAAATAAAAAGAGAGATTTTTGAAAATTACGACGACAGTTCGACATACTTATAAATCTACGATTGATAAACTACTTCCCACTCCCTTTTCCCTATCTACAACTCCAACTCTCTCCCCCCCCCCCCCAAAAAAAAAAAAACAGAAACGATAAAGATATTACTCGTGTGGAAAATAAACACATGAGAAAGTACTCGGAATATGATCTTAAACGCGAATGTGCTTACACGTTTCATGGAAATAACTGGTTTCGTTTCGGGAAGAGAAAAGAACAAAAACAAGAAGAAAAACATGAAGAAGAAAAAGGAAGATTAAGATGAAGATGAAGAGAATGTGACGAGGAGGGAGGAAAACGTGACGAGGGACGATGAAGGCTGACGTTGCAATTTCCCCCGCGAAACTGTCCGAGAAACGTAGGGAATATTTTAAGTAGCGATGGAATTAATTTTCGCTTCGCTTACATATACCTATCTAGCAAAGGTACATATAAATATATATATGTGTGTGTAAGTAAAAGGTATATATATACATAGATGATACATGCTGTGCTTTGTATGTACAAGGACTGAAAGAACTGCGGCCTCTTGGTTGTTGAAGTGTCGTGCCCGGCTGCTGCTACCTCTGATGTTACTACACACCTACAACCTAATACTACTTTATAGTACTACTCTGTGCAACACCCCTGGGAAAGATCATTGTTCGGTCACGTTCCCCTCTCGCTGACTCGAGCATCTTTCTTCCCTATTTATAACATCCCTCTACCTACGTCAGAGTGTTAATAGAAAAAAAAAAAAGAAAAAGTCTAATCTATATAAACTTAAAAATACTATTATAATACAAGTTGATGATTAATTTTTTTTAACGAATAATATTAAAATAATACGATGAAGAAATAATATATTGAAACGAATCAATGAAATTTTTGTTCCCTGCGAATGATTTCTACCAAAGAAACGTTCCAAGGAAACTATCGATCTATCGAAATACGGGTCTAAGAAGAAGAAAGAGGGAGAGGGAGAGGGAGAGAGAGAGAGAGAGAAAGTAAGTTCGTTATTATGAACGTTTTCGGTCGAGATTTCGTAAGTTTCTTCGAAAGTTTGTTTGAAAGGGGGATAGATGGAGGTCGGGGGGGATAAGGTTGCACAAGTAATATCCAACCCTCTAACGACGCGTGGAGAAGTTCGTATATGTTTTTTTTTTCTTTTAGACGGCAACAGCGGTAACAGTAGCAGTAGTATTAGTCGTAGTAGTCGTAGTATTAGTGATGATGATAGTAGTAGTAGTAAAGATAGCAGACTCGAGAGGAAGACTCGGAATACTTTTGATATCTTTCCCGATAAGTCAGCGTGACATACCTACGAGAAGACGTACACATTAAACTCGCAACAGCAGATGCTACCAAAACTAGTGTCAGAGAGAAATAGAAAGAATAGACAAAGATAGAAATAGAAATAGAAAGAGAGGAAAAATGAAAGAAAGAAAAAGTGAATGAGTGAGAGAGAGAGAGACAGAGTGAGTTTACCAAGGGTTGTGAGCTACCACCACTGGTAGACCGTGATTTCATCCAGCGTCGACCCTCATCCACCAAACCACCTCTTTTGCCTCCTACAAGCAAAGGCGCATCCTCTCGAGCATTATATTTTAGTTTGAGAACTCCCGCAGGTGATTCACGGACCACTGACACGTTGCGGCACACCGAAATCCCAGAGTCCCTTCTTCGCCATTCCGATTCTATCCTTGATAGTTTACCAATACATCTACACCGTGAGCTTATTTCTTCTTCTTATTCTCTTCGCACTTTTATATAAAAATCTATAGGTATGTATATACATATATGCATATATATATATATGTAACACCTAAGTATAAAAGATCAGTCAGAGTTTCTTCAGGATTTCTTCAAGATAAACGTTGTATCTTTCGTTTATTTGATAAATTAAGGTCCAGAAAACGCGTACTCATCGTAAAATTGATAATTTAGGGGCCAGAAAACCTCGTACTCTTCGCCAAGTTGCCCTGAACTTTTGGTCCGGAAAACTCGTACTCTTCGTCAGGGTTGCGTCAGGGTTCTCTCCCTCCCGAAGGAGGGAGAGAGGGAGCAAAGAAGTGATATTATTGGTCGAAAGGAAACACAAGAAATCACTTAGTATTCCAATTCACATTGACAACTTGACTCTTTTCAGCCGCAAGTTGCCACAAGGTATCGTCAACTTGTGACTTTTCCTACCTAAGCTTAAAAGAAATCCTTTACGTTCTATTTTAGAAAATCCTAGATATCTGTATATGTATCCTATCGGGAGCATGTATTTTATATCTTCCCATACACACTTGTCTGTACCCCTCTCCCACCCTCTTATTCCACTCTCTCACTCTCTCTCTCTCTCTTTCTTTCTATCTTTCATTCGCACACTATCTAAAATGTTTTTTCTTTGTCTTTCTCGCGTTTACATACACATATATACAACACATACGATAGAAAGATATAGAATCTGTACATAGGAAGAGAAATACTTATCTATCTTGCTACCTTCGAGATTTCTCGCGATGCACAACGTCTTCCTCCTCGAGATATCTTTTGAAAGCTCGACTTTCTTTCTCTTCTTTTTTCTTTTTTACCTTCCTCCTTTTCCTTATCTCTCTCTCTCTCTCTCACTAAGTCACTATCTTCCTCTTCTTCTTCTTCTTCTACTTCTTCTTCACCACTCTTAGATCACGCGATTACTTCGTGGACACAGAAAGGCTTCTGCTAAAAGCTGCAGGATAAAGAGGCGAATAAAAAAAAACCGAGTTAAAAGAAAGAAGAATACTCAGCATCCACTAAGAAGTGCACCACTGTTTCTCGCCTTTCACAACTTTCTATGTATATATATATATATATAAATGTATGTGTTTAAATGTATATATAGGTATAAAATGTACACTCTAAAGATTTTTAGAAAACCACTTATCCATTATTCCTACGTTTCCACGCTTTTACGTTGTGTCAACGATACATGAAACTTGTCTAGGAAGAGAAACAAATAAAAAAAAAAAGAGAAGGAGAGAGAAATAAAAAAAGGGGATGGTAGGAGAGGGAAGTTATGAAACTTCGATAAAATTTGAAATATTTAATCGATACGGACATCACGCTTATCGTTAATTATAAAAGAAATTATTCGACTACGTGGATTTCAACAAAACTTCTACCTCTACTACTGCATGTTGCTGCTGCATATTACTGCTGCATGTTGCTGCTTCTCAAAACTCATTCGGAAGTACAGAGATTTCGCGTTATTTATTAAACAATGGATATTCGCCTCAATATTTTTTCTTCCTTTTTGTTTATTCTTTCCATTGTAAATACAAAAATTAATCTGCTCGTGTAATTTGCGCATTGCATAATCTTCTAACAACAATGATAATAATTTAATGGGAATGCTGTTGATTCCGAGCGAGCGTGAAAGATGGGAGATAGAAAAAGTTGGTAAATTGTTCGAGTAAGAATTTATGGTCGTTGAATTAATTCGATGGATTTCTATTATAAGTTCTCTGTCTCTCTTATAATTTTTCTAATGGTATTAGATATTCGTTTATAGTTATTGGCTTTTATTGTTGCTTGTTTGCTTATTTGTTCGTTTAGTTTGTTTAATAGGCAAACAAATCATTCATTGATATATTACTCGAAGATTAATTTTATCGATAATTATTCGTAGTATCGTTTTAATGTAAAACTATCAGGAATGATACCAAAACGCGTTATTGTTATCTCTGACAAATGTTGTGCGATAATGATTTTAAATTAGTTCAAGTTAATCTTTCGGAAAACGAGGATAATTGTCGAGAAAATTATTCCCACGATTCTCGTTTGTAAATAATAATAATAATAATAATAATAATAATAAATCTATTCGTTAACATATTATATTATATTAACATCGTGTTAGAGGTATTTTTATGATCAATTCTTCCTATATATTAATTAATCTAATCAAAAGATGAATTAACTTGGATAACATTTAATTCTCGATCCATAATCTCGGATCCCGGACACAATTACGACAGTTTCATAGTCCCTTAACCAACGCGTCCAGTTTCGTGGACATTAGAGATACCTGGTAGAGCTGGAATTTACCGTCTTGCGGTTCCCGGACGCGTTAACCTCAACCGCAGGAATTTCCTCTCAAACGTGTGTGGTGTTTACTCTTTGGAAAAATACTGATTTGCAAGCAACGTTGGAAAGATAACGCGACCGTGTGATGAACGCAGCATATTTTAACCTTTTTCTTTCCCCCTTCCCTCCCTTGTTCCCCGTTTCCCGTACACTGACGGGGAAGAAATTCGAAACGAGATAAGAAGGTAAAAATTATTACTTCAAAAAAGAAACCTGATATATCTTGAGAAGATGAATAAAAATAAGAATCAAAATCATTTAAACTTAGTGACTAGACTATCGATTTAAAAGCATCTGGCGCTAGTATTTCTTGGAGATTCGATGGAGGACCACACGCTAGACGAGACTAAGTAGCCAAGAGATAAATTGAGAATAATACCTCCCATCCTATCCTCCTCCTCCTCCTCCTTCACTCACGTACGTGCCACGTGCCGTTTTTACGAGATCGGCCTCACCCTAACCCTTCGTTCATGTAACATCTGCTCTCCTACAGATTATTCTCGGATATTTTTCTTCTTTCATCTCTACACCGTGAACTTACAGAAAATACCGTGAACATTTTCTAATGAAGAAAAAAAAAGAAAAGAAAAAACTAAAGAAAGAAAGAAACAAATAAAAACCACGACGACGACGACTTCGAAACCGGAGAAAAGAAAAACTGTATGAAGAAGGAAAATATGCGTAAAGGTATAAAAAAAGAAAAAAAAAGAAAAAATTTTGCGGTAGAAAGTGAACACACCCGATATCGAACTAGGATTTTGATCGTAGCAGTGAAATGCCGATTTGATAGCTAGTACGACGTGTAAAAGGTTGACGTGCAATGTATATCAATCTAGGTACAGGTGGTCAAAAATATCCAACGGAACAAGTTAGCAAGAATTTATACATCCGGCTGTGTCCGGTGGTATTGTTTTATCTTCTATTGGCTCGGATACGTTCTGCCACGACCGTTCTCTCTCGCTGCAGGAATATTTTGTCTCCCTTTTCGGCATTTCATACCAGGTTCCCGCAAACCTCCCTCATCCCCCTCCTCGTCCTTCTCCGAACCCTCTTCCTCACCTTCGCCTATTTTTTTTTCCTTTTTTAACGACCATACAACGCAAGTATTTATTCATGATGACAATGCATTCCACAATGGTTTTCCGTTCTTGCGTAATCAACCGTTTCGCGGAGAGAGACCAAAGTCATTCTAATTTAAAACAAGAACGAGAAAAAAAAATATCAAATAATATCAAATATACAGAGACTAGTATTTAAAATTGTATAGAATTTAAAGGATAAATGATATTAATCGTTTTCTTTAGAATTTATAAAAATGGAAATATAAAATAATATAAATATTTATATATGTATACATATGTTATTATATTTTTTAAAGATCTATAGAAATAAAAAGAAAATAAATACGGGGTTGATATGTATATATTTATAAATGGAAAGATCGTCTCACAAAAGATCGAAGTATTCGAAATTGTATAGAGAATAAGGATCGGACGATATGTGGCATTAGCGAAATCGTAATTGAAATATTAATTTATGACGCATAACGAGCGGGCTAGTAATTAACACGCTCTGTAACCTCGTGTCAGCGAATGCGCAATGCATGCATTACTGCGACATAGCCGCATTACATAAATACTCGGCTTTCCTCTGCTTCGAGCCAGATCATAATAGGCAAAGTGTACAATTCGGCCATTATCCTCTCCTCGCGATACCCTCTACCATTCAACAGAGAAAATCTATGAACGTATAGGTTTCCCGTTTCCTCTCACTCTTCTCACTCTTTTCAACCACTATTACACGTGTTAAACTATTCGAGAAACACGTCTGTACCAATCTCCCAACACTTTTATCCTTTCATTTTCTCTTTTATAGTTTATCATTATTATCATCGTTATGTATCTCTCATTAAACCATTGTTTTTATTTAACAAAACATTTCATTCTATTCTTTTATTTTTCTCTCTCTTTCTTTCTTTCACAGATACGACACGTTACCTTTTGTCCAACCAGACATTGAGTTACGATAAGGTTGATAGCAAAGGAATGATAAAAATAATAATATTATAACTTCTTTTTACCTTTTTTCTTTCCCTATATTTTTATATTTTTACTAATTTTTTTCTGACACGATTATTTTTTCCTCGCGCAACGTACGAGTACAATAATTGTCGAAATGTTGTTCCGATAAAGAAGAAGAAGAAAAAATATATAAAAAAATGAAATTATTCCGACGTAATAATAGTCGATCAAACCCGTCGCATGTTATATTTGTCAATAATTGGATTAGTTTGGTATGTAAAAAATTGTCAACGTTAATTTAACGAAATTGAAATGAAAAGTTTTTTGTTACCCCTTTTCGCAATCTCAACTTCCGACGATCCTGCGTTCCATATATCCGAAATATAACTGATGTTAAATTTAGTAGAACACTCGACATTAGTATTTATATTTAAAAAAAAGTCAAATTATTTTTCTATTTAATTTCAAAACATCGTTGTTTCACCCGTATGCGTAATTAAAACAGATTCCTTTGAGTTCAATCGTTGGAACATTTATTGACACGCACCAGTCCTTTTAACAGAGAGATCATGTTTCAGCAACAGATCGAACATTATGATGGATCACTCTACAAGGTTGTACTGGATTCAATAAGGAATCCCATGGATACCAAAAGCAAATTTGATGTCCCGTTAATAAACTCGTTGTTGGCAAAACCCGATTCGAGCTACGAGCTTCGATCTTCCTTTACCAAGTTACACAGCATCAACATATCCTGGTAATTGTAATTAATGAGATCCTAGGAGATTCAATTTCCCTTTATACGTTTCGACATTTCCTATATAATTTTAAAATAAAAAACGTAGAAATAATAATTACTAATTGTTATGTAACTCAAACGAAAGTAAAAAAAAAAAAAAAGATGAATGTTCTTATATACGGGGTATCATTAATAATCATACTTTTCTTAGGTTTTTTTTCCAACGGGGAAAAAATTTCCTGAAAATATATTTACCTAGATACGAGATAAACGTGTTAAAGTTAATGGAACGAGTTGTTAAAGTAGAAGCGAATAAATGATCGCGTCATCTATGCAGTAACATGTTCGATAAAATCAAATCTATCCATCTCTATCTTTCTTTCTTTTTTCCCTTTTTCTCTATCCATACAAAAAAAAAACCATAGTAAAATATTCTCCGATAATACAGATCTACGAAACTACAGTTGATCGAATATGATAGGAATCATGTCCGTTTGAAAGCTTCTATTCTTTCACTGAACCGATCACGTTCATTGCAAGCCATCGGATTCGATGAAATTTTATATATCGGTCCGAAGGGTACAATAAGAATCCAGGAAATTTGAGTTTTGGAATATCGCGAAACGAAATTTTTCGATTAAAACAAAACGAGGGGGTTCCAATGCAGAAAATAATAGTTGAAAACAAAAAATTTCGAAACGTAAAAACAAATCCCTACCGTACGGAAACCGTAGAAAAAAAATTCGCTTCGCGATATCATCCTATATTAACGAATGAAAATTTATGTTTAAAATCCTATCGAGAGGCGAAAATGACATAAATCCCATTTATCATCTCTGCCTTGTAACACGAAATAAATTTTGATAAATACGAGAAACGTAGGTGGTGTATCGAATCGTACCAAAAAGCAATAGCAGTACACGAGTCGTTAATAACAAAGCTTCGAAACGTACCTGAAAGAAGAAAAAAGAAATAAACACTAATACCAACGTGGACAACCACCCACACGCGCAAATGCACACACACACACACACATGCAAACACACAAACACGAAACCAGTCAAACGCGAATGTAATAAAAAGAATGATAGACGCGTGAAAAAATGCATTTTTTCCTTCTAGTTTTTTTATTTTTTCGTCCGTTTTTTTATTTTCGTCCTTTTTTTTCTTTCTATTTTTTTTTTATTTCGATGAACTCGCGCTACGTCGAAACTGTGAAAAGATATAGCGAGGCGGGGGGCGTTCGTGCAAAAAATTTTTCCAATTTCGAGCTCTTCCAACTGTTTTCTCCCCCTTGTCATTCAAAGTGGTAGGGAAGATAGAGGGATGGAGATGTGGATAGTTTTTTGTTTTTGTGAAGGGTGGGGGGATGGAAAGAGAGAGAGAAAAAAAAAACATTCGTCCCAACATCTCTTTTTTCCCACTTAATCAAACAACATCAATCGACGACGTTTTAATTGATTTAATTTCTACGATAAACGTGAAAAATAAAAATCATTCGCAGAGGGGTAATCGAAAAACATAGACCTTTAATTCCAAATGATTTAATCGTTAGTAATTAGTGACCTGAGTAATATAGTTTATTATAGAGATATCATAAGATTATTTTATTAATTCTTATAAGTTATCTTCATTAGACTCCATAATATATATATATATATACTTTTACCTACACCTTATCTTCAACGTCTGTTATAATCTTTAATCTGTATTATGTCTTTACCTCTTGTAATTGTATTTTTTTCTTCTGCATTTATGGGTTTATCCCGTAAAATGAAATAAAATAAAAAATTTAAAAAAATTCAGGGACACACAGATAGTTTTCCAAGACGATGACTCTCACATCAGATCGAATGGATGGCCATGCTTACTGCGAATCTCTGATCGACGTACAAAGGATCAGTCTATTGACCAACTTCCTCTAACGGATGTAATGCGTACCAGGTAATTGGAAAGAGTGAGTGAGTGTGTGTGTGTGTGTGTGTGTGAGAGAGAGAGAGAGAGAGATAGGAGCTGTGAATCCGATTTGGTTCACAGTTGAACGCGATGGCGATCGAATCGAAAGACCCCAATGGGACCACGACTCGCACGATCGCTTCCGATCCTCTATCCTCTGACCCCTTTTCTCTCCCTTTCATTCTCCCACTTTCCCCTCCTCCTCGTTCTCTTTCTCTTTCTCTTTCTCTTTTCAACCCTTCTCTTCTCACCAATCTATCCTGTGTTTCGAATCCTCGTGGCTTTCGTTAATCACAACTTTGGCGCCTAGAAACTAACACCCTATATATAGGGTAATATATATATATATATATATTGCTAAAGATAACTTTCCAAAACTTCGATACTAATTTCCTTTGCTCGTTCATCGAAACGAAACATCGTTGAAGTTTCTCTTTCGATTATCATCACGTCAAAGAGATAAGAAGAGATAAAAAGAGAAGGATAGATGGATAAAAATTTGTCATTCATCTTTGACTCTTCTAATTAATTTTTTCAACGAGAATATACGTACGTGTATACTCGTATGAGATGCTTCTTTTTTATTTTATTTCGTTCAAATTATTTCTTAACCGTATACACGCGGGCATGTGTATCATATTTTTTAAATCCCTTTCAAAAATGAATTAAAAATAAAAAAAGTGAAGTGAATAAGAAAAAGTGATATATATACATATATATAATTAAGAAAAGGAGGTATTACGATAACAATGTAGTAATTAACATTTAGACAAATACAATGAGATAGAAGATGAGAAGGGCGGTGAGGAGAGGATGGGGTGAGGTGAGGGGGGGATTGGTTGGATAAAGACGAAGAAGCTTCTATTAAAATTCATGCTACCATTGTAACGTTAAGAACTTAATCCCGCTAAATAAACTTTCCGTTCGACAAACTCGGGCTGCTCGAACCGGCTTCGTAATCCGTAGCCAGTGCTTGCTGCTTTGCCTTGCTCGATTTATCAACGTCAATGTTCCCTTCCGGTAGCTACTTGGTACTACGAGAAATAAGTATATACACTGGGATGGAGTAGGGGTATGCTTGGTAAAATTTCGTAATTATTATACCAGTACATTGTGTTTAAAATTTTAGAAATTCTTTACTGCGATTTTCACTAAAGTTTATTTTCTTCAAAGTAGAACCGATCCTCATCCAGTTCATTCATAGACAAATTTTCGTAGCAAAATTCGATTCATCGCGTGTGCGTATATGTACGCATGTGTATGTGTGTGTGTATCGAGTAGGATAGATATAGATATAATTTTATTTTATCTTCGACCAACTCTCGTTCACATAACTTTCCGTACAAAAGAGTTCAATTGATTGTATATATATAAATATAATATGTGTGTATATATATCTGCTACAATAGGGAAAGAGAGGTGATATATTTTATTTTATATTACAGACAAAATTCTGGACAAATTCTCAAGAGTTATCCACGTTTGATATACTATATGCATAACTATACGTATTCATGTTTTACGATTCTACGTAGAGTTTGCACGAGCGAGCACCACCAACAGTGCGAAGTACCTACTACCCAACTTCAAAGTAAAATTCATTTTTCTGGGATTTGGTAGTAGAGAGTCGCGATTAATCTCACAAGCCGCAATACCAAGCCTCGAAATTGAATTTCCTGAAACTCACGGATATATACGAATATATAGGCTACTCTTTTTCTCCCTTTCTCTCTCTCATATAAACAAACACACACACACACACGGTTAACATTTTCTCTATTTTTTTACCTTTCACATTTTCTTTTTCTTCCATGCACACGAATTTTTATGGTGCCCACTCGATTTACCGCAAAACGACTGTGTTTTTCCTTACTTTCTCCCAAGCCTTTTTCGTTATTCACGAACATTGTAAATCATCACGTGAAAACAACAATCGATCTTTCTCAAATGTTCCTTAACCTCCTATTGAAAATCCTTTTTCTTTTCTTTCTTTCTTTGTTTCTTTCTTTTAGCGAAGAGAGAAAAAGATAAATGGAAAAAAAGAAACTTTTTTTCCTTACTCTTTTTCTCTCACGACGACGACGACGACGACGACGACGACGACGACAACGACTCAGTTTCTTTCCAGACGGCAGAGAATTTCTATCTGTGACATAAAAGCGAACAACATACTCGGCCCCGATCGTTGCTATCACTATAGTCATGCGTTCACAGTACCAGCTGTCGTTTCGGGCCTGTTGTCGTGCTCGTCACGTCACCACTGCATGTTTCCGCGATAAATCTAGCGTGGTTGAATCTCCTACGTTATTACTTCGCTTTTTCTAAACTCTTTTCCCCCTCCCCTCATCTTTCTCATCGGCACATTCTGAGTTTTCATCGTTTTATTATGAAGGAAAAAAAGAAAAGAAGAAAATACCGAGCTCTTCTTTTGATAGGCAGATAAAATTAGATCTGATTGGAAAAGATTGATTTAAGAAATTCAATACCTTCTTATGTTTTATCTTTTGTTTCTTATCTACTGAAAAATTAATAATTCAATGCTTGTATATAAGATAATATTATTATTGATATATATATGATAAAATTATTCTACGAGAGATTAAAACATTCCAAGCATGGGTGCGTTATGTAACAAAATCACAAAAGCTTATATATTCCAGGACTTAAACTCGTAGTGTAAAGTTCAGAGGATAGTAGTAGTCCCATCGGCAATGTCAACGCTTCACCCTCATGGCAACTTCTAATACGACGACAAAGTCTTCGCAATACGAGAGGAAAAGACTCCTGGGATAAAGAGAAGACTCACTTCTTGATCCTTTTCTTTATTTAAAGGTGCTTAGAGATTTTCAGATACTCGACTGGATGACTTTTGTCGTTTGAAAAAGTATTCTCTAAGATTATGGAATAGGTGAGAAGAAAAAAACAAAGAAAGAAAGAATGAAAAGTAATCAAAAAGTAAAAGTTTCTAAGAATATAAGATCTATGTATTTATTATTTCTACATCTGTAGACAAGTAACATAACTTTAGATTTAAAATAAAACAAAATGAAAAATCTCCCCAAAATATAAAATTTATATTATATATCAAATATATATATATATATTTCTCCAGTAAGAGAGAAAACGTTATATAACTAACTCCCTTATTCAAAATGAATGACTTTAACGCCTCGAGTGAAATTACTATCTGTGGTTGAGTCCTGACAAACTTTCTCTCCCCAAGCAAGTTGGATAACAAGGTGAGGTCGTCAAACAATCGAAGTGCGAGCCCACAATGAAACCACGGGGATTGGCAACCGGTTGAATTGCTCCTGCTTTCAAGTTCCGCTCGATGGGACTCGATAAGGCTTGGGTCAGCAGACTAAGACGTGCTTTAAGCTCGATCTCGATCACGATCACGATCTCGTTCTACCCAAGTATCGGTGAAATTCTACTTACTATAAACGCGTTACCAAAGAGAACGAACGAGAACGAACGAGAACGAATAAAAGAGAGAGAGAAAATGTATAAAAATGGGAAGAGAAAAAAATTGGAAATAATAAACATAAAAATTCTCCGTTAGTAAACTTTGGCCACTAAAGTTTAGAAACGTTGAAAAGTGCTTTGCAAAGCTCAACTGTATCGTTGGCTATTTACATACAAACATATGATTTGACTGCTAGAGCTCAAGGAATGGCTCTTGTACCCACTTTGTCGGAAACTGCTTTCATAATCGTTTCCTACTCTGTTCCAACTCTATTCTCAACGATATGTCGAAATTTGGAAAATTATTATTACTAAAAAATATACGGTCACTTCTTTAAGGAAGATAATACATTATTTTCTTTTATTTCGAATCAGCCGTTTTAACGTTATTCGGAAAAAGAGATATATTTTATATCGAGATAAATCTATAACATATATTCGTTTAAAAGATTTAAAAAAAAAATAGAAGAAGAAAAAAAAGAAAATAAAAAAACAAAATGAAAAAGAAAATACTATTCGTAGGGTACGGCTATTACAGAAGATTACATGTCAGAGATGAGAGAGATAGGATGATATTATCAGTTAGTTAGGATAAGTAACATCGATGCATTTTACTAATCCAAAGAGCCTGATACTACTTCACCAAAGATTTCTCAAGTAATCACCTTTCCCTTTTGGATGTATATACCTTATCTTCTCTCTCTCTTTCTCTCTCTATCTCTTTACAGGGTGGGTTGGTTCCTTTCCTGAAACTCTGCACTCAACGTAAGGGTAGTTACCGGTAGTACTTTTACCACCGACTCGAAAGTATCAAATTGCATGGAGGTAAGCGTTCGATGCACCACGGACTTTACATAAACCCGTACTTTGCGTTTCAATCTGCGGATTAAGTTGCGCTAAACTTTATGGAATGCTCGTATCCTGATTCAAAGTCTTAAACGGAAAGATCTTACTCTGACCGCGGACAAATTTTACTACTTCTACTCGATCTTCCCCTTCCTATATATATATAGAAAACTCTATCTTATGGTTATTACCAAAATAATTTAGTTACATTTAACCCCTGATCAATTTAAATACGGATAAGGATAAACGAGGACTGAAACACGCAGAAAAATAAGAGAGAGATAGAAAAGGAAAATCTCTCGAATCAAAGTTCGGCACTTATGGTATAAACAATATTATTAAACTTTCTATACTCTTTCTTCAGTATCTTCAAATTACAAATATAAAACTTTAGACTAAATTCTAAAGACTTTTGAAGGAACTCGAAGAACGAACCTCTACTTTGTATTACACATCTCTCTCTCTCTCTCTCTCTCTCTCTCTCT